>CM044007.1:83977156-84261310 GCA_024085815.1 Flaveria linearis
AGCTTGGATTTCTTCAATTTCTTGTCCATTATGCTCCTTTTATCCATATTGCCCTTCATAACACCGGAAAACACAATTAAATGATTTTAAGTACATAATCACCATTTTTCGGGAGGAATCAAGGAATAAATGATGTGCTTTTTATAGTGTTTATATGTATAATTTGGAGCACATCAAATATCCCCACACTTAAACTTTACTTGTCCTCAAGCAAATCACTTAAAATGACAACTCCACCAAAAACCAAATAAAACAAGAGATAAATATGTCTTTCGGAAAATATGCAAGTAAAAATATTTCATCCAAATGCAATCATTTTAAGCATGTATAGAATGATATCCTAGCAAGCAATGGGATTGTTAGTAAAGATTATAACCATGCAAAAATCCATACTCCTCACAATTACACTCACGCTCGGCTGAATATATGGAATCATACATAAGATGAAGTATGACTAATACGCTCAATTGCCTAGCATGAATACGTGTGGAGTCATAAGCTTGCTAAGGGATCAATTCTCCACCTACTTAGGTATTTAGTTGCATAAATCATTAGGTCTTTGATGGGTTGTAACTTGGCTTGGGCTCGGGTGTGGAATGTTTGGAAAAAGTGGCTAAATGCTAAAGACGACAGTCTTGGTTTATTTTTCTAACATAGACTACAAGGAAAGCAGTAAAAAGTTCCCTATACAATACTTCAAGCTAGAAGGGATATGCTAACTTGAGGACTCGTTTAAGGTCAGATTGTCAAGACCATACTTTGCTTTCAGAAACCTTACTTCATCCTTTACCCGAAGATACACAAAACTATCCTTTCGTAAGGATCGTTCGGCTTGAAGCCTAATAGCACCCAATCGGATCAGTTCTGTGTATTCGTATTGGGATTCAGTTTGGTTCTTTTTACATTTTCCATCGTGTGACCAATTTTCACAATTCGGGCATCTTACGTATCTTTTTGCCCGTCTCTTTATAGCGCTTTTTGAAATTCCACAAAATGGCGGAACTTGTTCCTTTTTTCGCCATTTCTTTCTTGCGTCGTACGTGAGGTTGAAGATTTGTTCGCGGATTTCCGGGGAAGTCCCGGTTTTGCGTGATGAAGGCAACAAAGCAAATTAAAATCAAAAGAATGCATTCCAGTTCTTTTAGGTCTGCCGGTAAAAGACCAAATTTTTCTTTCTTTTTCTCTTTTTCTCTTTTTTTTAAATAAACCAAAATCGTGTCTTTAACGAAAAATGGGTTTTGTTGAAGGCTTTTTGGTTGAGTGACTTGGTGATTCGGGTGATAAAAATAAAATGTTTAAGCTCAACGGGGCTAACTAGGGTTGACGTTCGGGTAAGGAAGATTAAAAGAAAATGGTTGGGGCTTGAATGGTTAAGGGTTTCCTAATGCCTAACTAATTTTTTATGCAGAAAATACTAATTAAGGTCTTGAAATGTATACCCAAAGCAAGTTCTAATCACACGTATCATGAGGTACTCTCAATTGAATCCAGAATGAAAGTAAAATTGCAAAGGTTTGCAAAAGCTGTTTAAGGCTCAAAAATAAACTCACAAATGGATGGAATTGGGTAAAAGTATTTCATTTTGCATGATTACATATGTTTACTTGATTATTGCTTTTAAGGATATCATAAAAAAATTCAACTTTGATTTGGATTTCTCTTATTTACTTATTTATTTCCCGAAAACGTATATTTATAATTTGGCTTATCAAAATTGTTTAAATTTTTGGCTTCGTGTCACAAAAATTAATGGTTAAGTGATTTGGTTAAAAATTTTCAATTTGGACCTGTTTTTAGCAAAGTATTAAGTATGTGTCTCGATTAATCCAATCCCCACACTTAAAATTCACATTGTCCCCAATGTGATAGATAAATTAAAAACAAGGAATGGAAACGAGATACTCCCCAAAATATTATGAAGTTGACTTGTGTCTTTGCTTGCGAGAACCATCGGGATCACCTGAAATATCATCCATTTATTGAAAACATTAAAATCCTAAACACAAAATAAAAAGAAATTAACATAAAGTAAAGGATAGATTGGCACAAAACGACTGTGCCCGGCCCCTGAAAGTGATGTGGATTTTCAAGGGCTTTGTGGTGGGATATCCCCCCACTCATGATACATTCGGTTTCTGATGTACGTGACATCATTGCTCAGGTCGTCCACTCAAGAGTTCAGATTTTTGACGCGGTTGAAAGCTTATTGCGCGTATTCGAATGATCTCCTTGCATGGTCACTGGTGGTCTGGATTGCTTCATAGAGGTCTAACATGGTTGGAAATTCTCCGGCGTGTGAGTTGGAGGCCCCGGCGTCTTCATGATGTGTTGGTATATCAAGGTCCATGATAATCTCCTCGGGATCTGCCGGATCCTAGATTTGTCCCTTCCTATCCATTAATCTCAGTTGTCCATTTGGTAAGGTTGTGATCATGTACATGCTTATGCAAATGCTTAAATCCAACAATCCTGGCATTACTCCTTCGATTCCCTCCGTGTTACACCCATAACTCTCGTATAAATTCAGGATCCAGCTTCCTCCAAACATTGGTGTCGAGGCACCTGCAGTTGCATTCCTGGCAAACAAGTTACAAAACAAATACCCAATGTTGCAGGGCAAATGATTAGTCATACAGTATAAGATAAACAAGTCTCTCAAACTAACAACTCCCTCGCTTTGTCCACGAGCTGTTATCGAATGGCTAAGCAATCGATGTATGTATCGTAGCAGTGGGTCTCGAATCTGACTACTCTTGGTTTTACTTGAGTTGAACGCCCCTGTTCCAATCTTCTCCCAAAATGTCTTTCTCATGGCGCCGCTTTCTGCGTCCCTACTTTCCTCATCTGGAAATGTATGATAAGCTGGCATTCCTGAGATTGCTTCCTCCTCCATTTCCTGTTCTGTATATATTCCCAGATAGACACCACATAAAGCGATGGATGTTTTTCGCCAATGTCCACCTAGCCTGAATGTAACTGCCCCCTCATCCCAAGGATCGGAGTCTTTCATGCTGAATCTGAAAGATGCTAAAAATTCAAGAGTTAGTTCATAAATGGAAGGCCTGTTTTGTGAAAACAACCGCTTCCACTGAATACTCAATAAATTGTTATATCTTTCGAGCTGTCCGACAACCGTCAAGGTTTCTTCATCGGCTTGCAAATGTGACCTTTCAGCCCTTTGCAAAAGCCTTTGCAATCAATCACGACACCATCTTTCATGGTTTCCTCCAAATTGTAAGTATGGATGGTTCATGATCCTGAAATTTGGACAAATCAGTTAACATATACAAAACAAATTTTTTTTGAATAGACTATCTATTTTAGGGACAAAAATTTATTTTCAAAAGCCACATCACCCCTTTTTGTGAACTTGTGTTGAAAAATAGTTGACACGTTTGCTTTTTAAGAAAAATTTATTAAACATGGGGGTGTGTCTTTTGAAACGTGGGGGTGCGGTTAACATTTTGAATCATGAAATTTCAACTCGAGCCAATGTGGTTTTGTTTGTAAATCCTTGATTAAGCATGAATTCGTCATTTTCTTGCTTGAAAAACCAAAGATTATACGTTAAACATTTTTATCAATTGTTAATAATTAAAGGCAAAAATATATAATGTTTCAACACTACTTACCAATTCTTGTAACTTGAACATGATTAACAAAGAAATCACCACACATTATGAAGATAGTCTTATTAACACTAACGGGAAACATATTAATACTAAAAACTAACTAATTATACTAATTAACACTAATCAACTTTCAAGAGAACATAAACAAGAAGGCATGAAGCATTCATAATTCCATAACGTTTAGGCATAAGCTCTTACATATAATCATTAGGATTTCGGTTGTTTAGAGACCTAATCACCTAAATACATGAAAATGGCTATCATAATCATGGAAAATGGCATACTAACCTCTTGATTAACTTCTTGAAAGGATGCTTGAAAATATGAAAGAAAAATTGAAAAATGATAACAAAATGAAGAAGAAATGAAGTTGCAGGTCAAAACTTCAGGTTTTAACACTCATCATTGATTAGGGAACAAGACAAAATGCTGAAACAAGTCAGATTTTGTCGAATTTTTGTCGTCACGGGGGCGTGCCTATGTGGGCACGGGGCCGTGATCACCTTATACAGATTTGGTTCAGTCTTTTGTTGTTCCGTTTTTCAATTTCGCGTGTTGCGTAATTTACCCAGATAAGTTTTGACGTATCCAATTCATCAGAGAAGTTACGAATTTAGTTCTAGAATTCAAATAAGCAAACCAAGCGACAATTACATTTTCCTATCTCCTACGATTACATAATACGTTAATAACCGGAATCTGAAACTGCAAAACCAGACTCCTTAACGCGCACTAGCGCACATGACCCTTTACGAAATGCCTCTAGAAGAAGCCTCCACATATTTCGTGTGGAAGGGTCTGGATAGGGTAGTGCGAAGTGCGGTTGCTAAGTTCCGCAAGCCGACGATTGATGGAAACAAGCTCCTCGCTCATGTCCTGAACTTTCTGGATAAGCTCAGCCAAGTGTTGAGTTGCGGTGAGATTCATCTCCGTAAATTTCTTGATTAGCTCATGGAGCTTAAAGAAATACTCTTGAGTTGTTGGTTCTCTCGTTTCAGACCGGGGCTTCGTTGCAGGATTCCAATTGGAACTTCCTTGACTGGATTCTTTCATCCTTTCTTCGTGAGATTTTGAGCAGAAATGGGTGTGATGAAAGCTTGGAACAAGTGTGGTATTTATACACAGGTCTGCAAATTTGATCACGGGGCGTGCTTGGGTAGGCACGGTCCCGTGTTTGTCAGAAGTCGTCTTAAATTCGTCCTGTAACGTTCCAGAGTCGTCAGCGGAGATCGTGGAAAATATTTGTCAGAGTCACGGGGCGTGCTTGGTGGGGCACGGCCCCGTGCTTGTGCTTGGGAGTCCTACAAAAAGCTAAAAAATTCAAATAAAATCTATGTACAAGTGCCGTGTTTTCGTTTCGGGTCTTCGACGCGACCCTTCCCCACACTTAATCCTCGTCGGGGCGGAGGTGTAATTCCTCCGAGAAAATCTTGGTTGGCCCATCGTTATATGGCTTTAAACGATGTCCATTCACTTTAAACCTTAAACCGTCGTGGTTGTCAATTTCGATGGCATCATTAGGAAACACATTTTTAATCGTGTAAGGTCCAGACCAACGTGATTTTAACTTTCCGGAAACAGACGTAAACGAGAGTTATACAGTAAGACACGTTCCTCCACATGAAATCGTTTAGTGCTCCTTAAACGAGAGTCGTGGAATTTCCTTGTCTTTTCCTTGTAAACCCTAGCGTTTTCGTATGCTTGTTCTCTCAGTTCCTCTAGTTCATGGATTTGTAGAAATCGATTCTTTCCTGCAAGGCCTTGGTCTAGGTTTGCTGCTTTGAGTGCCCAATAGGCTTTATGTTCGAGTTCCACAGGTAGATGACACGACTTCCCATAAACGAGTTTAAATGGTGTTGTGCCAATGGGAGTCTTAAAGGCTGTTCGAAAAGCCCATAATGCATCGTCTAGCTTGGCAGACCAGTCCTTGTGATTTTGTCCTACGGTTTTTTCTAGGATTCGTTTGATACCTCGATTAGTGACTTCCGCTTGCCCATTCGCTTGTGGATGATAAGCGGTTGTAAAGCGATGGTTTACTCCATAACGAGCCATTGCTCTTTCGAGCTGGTTGTTACAGAAATGGGTCCCTCGATCACTAATCAATGCCTTGGGGGTACCAAAATGAGAGAATAATTTCTTAAGGAATCTGACAACATTTCTTGCATCGTTGGTAGGCAGGCTTGAGCTTCGGCCCATTTTGAGACATAATCAACTGCTACTAAGATGTAACGATTTCCAAATGATACCGGAAATATCCCCATGAAATCAATACCCCATACATCAAATACCTCGCATACTTGAACGGGTTTCTGAGGCATCTCATCCCGTGTCGAGATGTTGGTTGCTCTTTGACATGCATCACAGGTGCGTACCATGTTGTGAGCATCCTTAAAGATCGTTGGCCAATAGAATCCAGAATCAAAGGCCTTTTTGGCTGTTAGAGTTGCTCCATGGTGGCCTCCTGTGGGTCCTTCATGACAGTGCCTTAGGATCTGTTCCGCTTCACTTCCGTACACGCATCTTCGAATGAGTTGGTCCGCACCGATTCTGAATAGGTACGGATCTTCCCAATAGTAATGCTTAATATCGGTAAAGAATTTCTTCTTTTGCTGATAAGTCATTCCTTTGAGAAGGATTCTGCTTGCCAAATAGTTTGCGAAGTCGGCAAACCAAGGATACTCGTCGATTGAAGATTGGATGTTCAAAAGGAATTCGTGAGGGAAATTATCGTTTATTTTGAATTCCTCGGTTTGTGGATGGTTTGAATCTTCAAGACGCGAAAGATGATCAGCCGCTAGATTTTCTGCTCCTTTCTTGTCACGAATCTCAATGTCAAATTCTTGAAGCAGAAGTATCCATCGTATCAATCTCGGCTTTGCATCTTGTTTGTTGAACAGATAACGTAGGGCTGCATGATCGGTATAGACGACTGTTTTTGACAGGACTAGATACGAGCGGAATTTGTCAAATGTGAAAACTACTGCGAGAAGTTCTTTCTCGGTGGTTGTGTAGTTTTCTTGTGCGTCGTTTAAGGTCTTGCTCGCATAGTGAATTGGGTGGAATTGCTTGTCTTTCCTTTGTCCTAACACGGCTCCTACCGCAAAATCGCTTGCATCGCACATGAGTTCAAATGGTAACGTCCAATCTGGGGAAACCATAATTGGAGCGGTGACCAACCTGTCTTTTAACAGATCAAATGCACTGATGCATTCGTTGGAAAACACGAATTTTGCATCTTTCTCAAGAAGTTGAGTCATCGGTCGTGCGATTTTTGAGAAGTCTTTAATGGAACGGCGATAGAATCCTGCGTGACCTAGGAAGCTTCTAATTTCTTTCACGGTTGTGGGATATGGTAGTTTGGAAATAGTGTCAACTTTAGCTTGATCAACTTCGAGGCCTGCTCGAGAGATCTTGTGTCCCAACACTATCCCTTCAGTAACCATGAAATGACACTTTTCCCAATTTAGAACAAGGTTAGAGTCCTCGCATCTAACCAGCATTTTCTCCAGGTTTTCAAGACATTGTTCGAATGAGTTTCCAAAGACTGAGAAATCATCCATGAAAACTTCCATTGAGTGTTCAATCATGTCATGAAAAATTGCTACCATACATCTTTGAAATGTAGCAGGAGCATTACACAATCCAAAAGGCATTCGTCGATACGCAAAAGTGCCATATGGACAAGTGAATGTCGTTTTCTCTTGATCTTCGGGAGCAATGGGAATTTGAAAGTATCCTGAGAAACCATTGAGGAAACAATAGAACATTTTTCCAGAGAGTCTCTCGAGCATTTGATCAATGAAAGGTAAAGGAAAGTGATCCTTTCTTGTGGCGTCATTGAGTTTGCGATAATTGATGCAAACTCTCCATCCTGTAACCGTACGGGTTGGAATAAGCTCATTCTTTTGTTAGTTACCACAGTCATTCCTCCTTTCTTTGGAACAACTTGGACGGGACTGACCCAAGGCGAATCAGAAATAGGGTAAATCAAACCGGCATCTAGCAGTTTGATTACTTCTTTCTTCACCACCTCCTGCATGCTCGGATTTAAACGTCTTTGAGGTTGAATGACAGATTTGAAATCCTCCTCCATCAATATTTTGTGAGTGCAAAAGGATGGATTAATTCCCTTGATGTCCATGATTTTCCATGCAATTGCTCGTTTAAGTGCCTTAGCACATTGAGTAATTTATTCTTCTCATCTTTTGATAGGGCGGATGAGATTATGACAGGAAGCTGAGAGGTATTTTCAAGAAAAGCGTATTCGAGATGAGATGGAAGTTCTTTGAGTTCTAAAGCCGGAGGGTCTTCGATAGAAGGTTTGGCTTTAGGTTCTAATTCTTGATCGATGATCTCAAATGCTTCTTGACAAGATGATGTTATCGTCAACTTCGAGTTCTGGAATGATTTGGTGCTCACAGACAGGCTCAGTGGTTTGGATTTCTATTAATTGAGTATCGCAAGCTTCAATTTGACGAGTGTTCTTCAGATGACAGCTTATGATTGAGTCGCAAACATCAATGTAATAGAGTGAATCGTCATGATGTTGAGGATGTTTCATGGATTGTCCTATGTCGAATGTCACTTCCTTCTCATCCACTCGGAGTGTGAGTTTGCCGGTGCAAACATCAATGAGGGCTCGAGCGGTTGCTAAGAAAGGTCGACCTAAGATGAGAGGAACATTCTTATCCTCATCCATGTCGAGGATCACAAAATCAACGGGAAATACGAACTTGTCGATTTTAACTAAGAGATTTTCAACAATGCCCCTCGGATATTTGACAGAACGGTCAGCTAATTGGATGCTCATACGAGTAGGTCTAGGCTCACCTAAGTTTAACTTTTCAAAAACTGCATAAGGCATGAGGTTAATACTAGCACCTAAATCGGCTAACGCGTTGCTGACAGAAAGATTTCCTATTAGGCAAGGTATGGTGAAACTCCCTGGATCAGTCATCTTTTGAGGTAGTTTGTTTTGAAGAACTGCTGAGCATTCCTCGTTCAAAACTACATGTGATAACTCTTCCAGTTTCTTCTTGTTTGACAACACACTTTAAAAACTTAGCATAATTTGGCATTTGGGCTAAGGCTTTCACCAATGGCAGATTAATGTGGAGTTGCTTGAACAATCCCAGAAATTTGCCATATTGTGCCTCTATTCGTTGTTGTCTCAGACGACCGGGATATGGAGGTGGTGGAACATAAGGTGGTGGTGGTACGTATTTCTTGGCTGGTTCTTCAACAACGACAGGTTGCTTTTGCTTGTCACTTGTATTACGTGGTGTCTCGAGTTCTATTTCTTCAAGGATGGGTTGTAATACATGTGCATCATTTGAGTGGTTTTACCACTCCTTGTGGTGATGGCTTTGACTTGAGCATTGGGGTTTGTTACAGTATTGCTGGGCAAAGCACCTGGGGTCTCGCAGATAGTTGTTGTGCTATCTGACCTACCTGGTTTTCAATGGTTTGCAATGATGCCTTGTTACTTTTGATTTCAGCCTCGTTTCTTTGGAACCTTTCCTCGTTTCTTCGATCAGATTTCCGGATGTAGTCATCTGTGGCTTGTGTGGTTAACAACAATTGCTGCAATAAATCTTCCATTGATAATGCTCCATGGTCTTGATTACTACTGCTCGGACCTTGATATGGTGGTTTCTGTTGTTGGTAAGGTGGCCTGCGGTTGAATCCAGATGATGGTTGGTTGTTACCAGCTTCTCTGTAATTCGGATTGCTCCTCCAATTTGAGTTGTTGTTATATGAGTTGTTAGGGCCTCCTACGTAGTCAACATCTTCAATCATCATAATGCCTTGCGGACATTCATTGGTCTTGTGTGAGTTTCCACATGTGTTGCATCGTGTTGGAGTCTTTTTAAATTCAGCTTGCAATTGTTCGAATCGTTTGGTTAAGGATGCTAACTGGGCTGTGATCAGTGTTTCAGAGTCTACTTGATGAATTCCTCTAGAAGTGATTTTGTTTCTCAAGGGGTTGTATGCAAAGCTCTTCTTAGCTGCCTTCTCTAGGGCTTGGTATGCTTCTGTTGGTGTAACACTTCTGAAATCTCCTCCCGCACTTTGGTCTACAGCTTGTTTGTGTGTTCCGCTGATTGCATCATAAAAAGTTTGACACTGCAGCCACAGATCAAGTCCGTGATGTGGGCATCTCCGAAGAAGACCTTTATATCTCTCCCACGCTGCGTGTAATGATTCATCATCGTCTTGGCGAAAGCTTGTGATGCTGCTTCTCAATTTGGCAGTGCGATCGGGTGGAAAGTATTTCAACAAGAATTGTTCAGCCATTTCCGCCCATGTGGTGATGGAACCAGGTGGAAGTGAATCAAGCCAGTCAATGGCTCGGCCGCGAAGTGAAAATGGAAAAAGTCGTAGTCTAATAGCATCGTCAGAACAGTTATTGATTTTGAAAGTTGCACAGATACGAAGGAATCGTGAGATGTGAGCGTTAGGGTCTTCGTCTTGCAATCCGTGAAACTGAACAGAGTTCTCTACGAGTTGGATAATACTAGACTTAATCTCGAAATTGTTGGCCGCTATTGCTGGTTGGACAACACTAGACTCATAACCGTCGATTGATGGTGTGGCATAGTGCGTCATCTTCATTTCCTCGTCTTGATTAGCCATGTCTCCTTCGGATGGTGTATCTTCCGAGATGTCTTCTTCGATGATTGTTGCTGCTTGTTGCGGCCTTTCACGTAACCTTTGTCGGAAAAGTCGTTCAGGTTCCGAAAGAGGTGAAACAAGTTCAGGACTAGACGAGTCGGACATACACTATCTTAAGGAAGCATAAACTAACTAGGCTTAAAATGAATCAGCAAATGTAACTAAACTAACTAAGGTAAACTAACTACAAAATTAAAATGAATTTGAACAAAAAATATTAACAAGATATAAACAGGACAGTCAAAATTTAGATTGTCTTTCAAACTTACCGTGTGTCCCCGGCAAAGGCGCCAAAAACTTGATGCGGTGTGAAAGTAAATATATTTTGATAAGGGCTTTTCGCACAAATTCAGTTTTAAATGGTTATTACTAATACTAACTACACACACAAAAACCAAGTGTACCTATCGTGAGGTAATATAGTGTTGGTAAGACCGAGTGTCAATCCGTGGACACACTAAGACTACTCAACAATCCTTATAATTGACTATCAATTTTTGTTTAAGAGAATGATAAGTTGCATTGATGTAAATTAGGGTTTCTTTAGGGTTTTAAACTAATAATAAAAATAATAAATAAAGTAAAACAAGTTGAAACTTTTGGATTTAAAATCAGGGAATAAAGGCTATCATCCTAACTTGGATTACGCTTATGTAATTGTGATGAAGTGGTGGTGTGATTAAAGATATTGAATAAAGTAATTGTGTTAACGTTTATAAAGATGAGCTGGCGCGATTTCTCGTCTATCCGCTCCGTAGTGACCAAGACCAACACAGGCTGAGATTTACTGCTTAGGTCAAGGCCCTAGTGATGTAGGTAAATCTTTTGTTTCCTTTTCGACATACGATTTCTGAAAACATAACTTAATGTAAGAAGAGAGTTGATCAAATTCTATTCTAACATACCATTAATTTTAGAAAACCATAACAATTACTGTAGATTTCTCAGACTAATAAAAAGGAACCCGTAAATGATCAGAAAGTTAAGGTCTTATGATTTCTAATAACCATCTCTAGTTAATTAGCCATAGTTGTTATGAATAAAAGTTGATCATACGTTTTTCAACCGTGTATGACAATCACAATTACAAACCATAAACTTATAACCCCCCGTTCAAATGTAGGTGCTACCCATCAAAAGTTTTCCCAAGACCACCATAACATTAACACAATATTTATCACACCATTAATTCATCACAAATTACATAAGTTTCATCCAAGTAGGATGATAATAGGAGTTTAGCTCATAACGAGCTGTAATATAACAAACAACATAGAAGATTGATATGGATTCATTGATAAAATAGAACAATCAAACCAATGATTCACAATGGATGGTGTTTAGACAATCCCGAGCTTCTTCCAAGTGTTGTATGCACCTCCCGAGCCTCCAAATGGTCTTCAAAGCTTGATTCCCGAGAGAATTCTGCAGAGTATCCCTTCCACCAAAAGCTTGCAAAATGAAGAACTTGGCCCTCTATTTATAGTTTTCCCGGAGTGTTTAAGCACGGCCCCGTGACAAAAAGGCACGGCCCCGTGTTAGTACAATGCTTACGGAAGTTGGTCGGATCGTACGCGCAGGGGTTGTCGGGCACGGCCCCGTGACATTTGGACACGACCCCGTGAAATGGGGGATTACGGCCCCGTGGTCATATGGGGCACGGCCCCGTGTTGACTTTTGGGGGACAATACTTTTGTCCTGGCAGATGTCCAATCACGGGGGTGTGCCAAATTAGCACGGGGGTGTGTTTCAGGCAAGGCATGGGGGCGTGCTTAATGAGGCACGACCCCATGCTTGGAGCTTTAAGCTTGGATTTCTTCAATTTCTCGTCCATTATGCTCCTTTTGTCCATCTTGCCCTTCACAACACCTGAAAACACAATTAAATGATTTTAAGTACATAATCACCATTTTTCGGGAGGAATCAAGGAATAAATGATGTGCTTTTGATAGTGTTTATATGTATAATTTGGAGCACATCAGCAGGTCAGGGGTTCGACCCCCTGCCACTGTCATGTTTCTATTTTAGCAGCTTTCTTTTATTATTTCTATTAAATCAGAAAACTATTAATATAATAATAAATCTAAATAATATTTTTTGTTAACTAAAACATTTCAGAAATTATTAAGTAAATTTTAATATTATAAAACTTATAACTTCTGAACTTTTACTACTTGTTAAACAATAAAAGATTATAAAAATATTACTAAGTCATTTATATGATATAAATATATTATAGTCCAAACTTGGATTATTCTAAAACACTTCAAAACTACATATTTCAAATACTTTAAATGTTTAAATGGTTATTTAAATAGTTAATTATTGTCTAACCATTTAACCATATTATATCATATTAATAAATTCATTCCATAACTTTTAAACTCTTGAAACTAATAAAATAATATAATTTCTTATTTTAAGGTTTTAGATATTGTAATACTTCTATAAAGATCATTTAAAGGTTTAAAAACTTTATAAAATAATTTAAATAATTATAAGTTACCCTACAAGTCATTTAAATATGTATTCAATAATCTTTATCAAATTTTAAATAGTTATTAATTAATTATTTCTTTTCACACATTTTATTTACTCTTTACTAAAATTAATCATTGAATCATTCATTATCATTCTTGGTTTTAAATATTATATATATATATATATATATATATATATATATATATATATATATATTATTAAACCAAAACGTAAACGATTTATTATTTTATTTAATTATTCAAACCCCCAAATTTATATTTGAAACTCTAGTTCACGTCTAATTGTTAATCTTATTATTGAACTTTAATCTTGTAATAAATACGTTTAGTTACCTTGTAAAAGAATTTGTTGGAACATCGTTTAATCCTTATTATCATCTTATACGCGTATACGTCAAGTGAGTATTTCTATACCCCCTTTTCATATTTTCACACTTTGGGGTGAAACATGTTACGTTATAATCATTGCACTTGTAAACGTTTGATTCTTGTAAACTTATGGCAATTTACTTGTATGTTGTGGTTAGTTGAACCTTGTAGCCACCATGTAATGTTGAAAATATGTACAATCATTAACTATTGCTAGCCTGGCGATATCATAGATCTATGGGTCTGACAAGCCTGCTTGGTTGATCCAAGTACACTTAGCTAATCGTATATACTTATAAACGTTTGAGACTTGTAAAACTTTCAAGGTTTGATTGTGCATTCTGTCTTACATCCCTAGTTACTTTGTTCTCTAATTTATAACATGAATTGCCATATTTTATATACTTATGTATTGAAAATTATGGAAATCTCACTAACATTATTGTTGACCTTTTATTTTTAACATGTTTCAGGAAATACTCAAGTTTGATCGCCACTTTTGAAGCTTGTACACACATAGGAATGGACCTAGTTAAATAAATGAATGAGCTTGTTATATTTCTTATGATGCTTGTTAATTTCTTAATTTGAGACTTATGTTTGTAATGTTAAACTTGTGAATAATATATTTGGATTTAATAATAGCGTTATGTGGCTGTGATTGATTTTAACTCTCACATCTCGATGTTTCCGCCGTCAAGGTTGGGGTGTGACAAATCTAATACGTTTCAATTCATAATTTTAGTGTAATACAAACTATAAAAACTCATTATATTACATGTCTGGTAGGGATAGAATCAACTTGTTCTTGGATGGAAAAAACAGTCAACTATAACTTGCAATCTATTTAAAAGTTTTATTTTAAAACCATCACAAATACCCTCTGTAATGAGTTTTTTTCAATATAGTGTTGGTAGAAAAATAATTTAACAAAATGAGTGTTTTCAAAATTATTTATCAAAATAAGTTTTTAGTGGAAAGTTAATTTTTTATATTTATAATATGATTGGTAGAATTATTTATGTTTTTAATAATGTTATTTAAGTAAAGTTAAAAAGATAAAGTTTCAATAAAATAAAATCAATTTAGCATCTGTCATGATTTTGAAAAATGTTTTATCTTTCTTTTTATAAATATTTTCTTAAAACCTTTTCAAGAATGTTTAGAATCTGTCTCAGTATGTTTTTAACGTCTCTTTATAGAATACGTGTTCTTATATAGAAAATATCCTTTTTAGAAAATAACTGGTTTATGTAACTTTTTCAAAATAATGATATATATTATATAACTGTTTTAAACATAAATTTATATATAGTAATAATCATTTATATAAGTATATACATAAAAGATAAAATAAACATCATATACATACAACGCTAGTTTCGTCTTGCGAGCCGGCTCGTTCTCGACATATGAAGATCGGGCTCAAATCCATTTATTAAATGAGTCGTTAAATGAGTTCGAGCTTGTTTAAGTTCAGCTTAGTTAGAGTTTTTAGCGAGTCGGTCCTGAGTGTCTCACGATACGGTGTGACTCGTTTCTTTTCTAATTGTTGTTGGAAGTCTATTAGCAACATACATGCCCTCGATAATTGCTGATTACATTTATAGTTCGAATAATAAAAAAATAAACCATTAACTTTTTTTTTCATCATGATATTTATCTTAGACATTTTTAAAGAATGTATTTTTTATTAAAAATACTTTTTCTTATTACATCTTTTAAGCTACTTAAAAATATTTTCAAAAAATATATATTTTTAAAAAGATAAAAACAAATGTGCCTACTTTTGTGTGAAACTGAAATAAAATTATAGTAATTTTTTTTAACTTTTCTACATGAAAAGACGATTTAAAATTAAATCTTAGTTATTTAAAAAAACAAAATAAGTTTTAATTTTTTTGTTTTTAAATACGACATATGAACCAAATTATTTTATAATTTTATTAACCTTTGTACTTGGTCCTTTTTAAATAATTTTATTATAGAGTAAATAAATTTCACCAATAGCATTATAGTAAGAAAAGAAACATTTCCTTAAACATCTATTTTGATAAATAAATTTTCTATATACACTATTTAAGGAAAAAAAACCCTTTGTAATTATAACAATAGTTGATTTTTATTAAAATAAATTATGACTAAGAATAAGGATAGATACATTTTTAGGCGGGAAAGCAAATAAATAAAGACTAAGAAAATGACACGTTGTCACACCCCGACCGACGGCGGAATCATCGGAGCGGACGAGGGAATGATGGATTGTTCATAACACATGGTTGTCTAATAGTGGAAATAATATTAAATTCAGATTACATGATAGAATAAGTACAACATACACAAATACAACAATCGAAACCACAAATAACAATTGTCTTTTATTTTAACTAGGTCCGTGTCTTAGATGAGCACGTAGAAGTCCACTATCTTGCTTAACCTGAAATCATGTGAGAAAATAAAGTCAGCTAACGAGTTAGCTGGTGAGTAATCACAGTTTTGAATATACATATAGATTGATTGATTGATCCATCGATTGTAATTCAATTCACAAGGTAATATTAAGACTTATATGGCAACCGCGAAGCATATAGATAAACCGACACAATATAAACCCCTTGACTTGTCACTTTGCATATAATATAGACTTGCACATAAACACCATAGATTGACTAAATTGCCTCTGGCA
Source organism: Flaveria linearis (assembly GCA_024085815.1). Lineage (NCBI taxonomy): Eukaryota > Viridiplantae > Streptophyta > Magnoliopsida > Asterales > Asteraceae > Flaveria > Flaveria linearis. The sequence continues at coordinate 83,993,020 of CM044007.1, forward strand.
CAATCACCACTCGACTGTTCATATGGGGTGGGTTATCCAAACCAGTAGATCTACATTGTTGCCAGGATTGATTGATTGATTGAATTAGGGTTCTACTGTCGTCCAGTTTATCACAGTATGTTCACGTAATTGCAAGTAATAACATAACCTGTCTTGAATTGAATTGAAAATGAAATAACAATAGAATATCATGATAGAATATATTGTATCACATGATTTCCCCCAAATAGGAAATGATATAAAAAGGGGATATGAATACTCACTTGATTGTTGAGATTGGAATTTGGACGTGATAGTTTAAACACCAATGATTTCCTTATGATTAACCTAAGGAACGGTGTCTCGAGTTAGAATAATAACGATTTGGGAATTTGGGAATGTATTAGGATTTCTATGGTAGTTTAAATTGATAAGTTTTATTCGGTTTGAAATGTCTTGAAATAAACGAATTTATTGAAAATGATTATGTCAAGAACTTTAATACAATTTATACGTGTAAGTTATACATTTATACAATTTATTAATAAATTGTATATGTATAATTATATTCATAATTATATATAATCAAGTAATTATATATAATTATATGTATGATTATATGTATGAACATAATTATATATTGTATGTTAAGTATATACACGAGTTATAAATTGTATACAATTATATAAAATTATATACATGTAATTTAATTAAATAAAAATTGTTTTGATAATTGGATAATATATACCTATGTATATATATTGGATTCAATCTATTTATTGTATAATTATATATTATACATTAATTATTATTTGGTAGAAAATATAATTAGTTATTTTATTTATTTAAAACAAATAAAATAAATGAATAAAATATAAAAATAAATTTCAGAAAGTAATTGAGTTGTTTTAAAATTTTTAATGTTTGTAAAAACATTTTTAAAATTTTTAGAATTTTTTTCAGAATTTTAAAGGCTTAAAAGGCCTTAAAAAATAATGTAGGTGGCGGGTCTCGAACCCGAGACCTTCTGTTTAAGGGGAAGCATGGGAACCGGTGAACCAAAGGCCGTGGCCGCGATAACTCTCGGCCTTTAATTCTTTTAAACACCTTCTGCTTCAATCCCAAATCACCTTATGAACCCTAGATCGAATCCCGTCCAATTGAACCTCGATTCGATCATTATTGCTACTGAAATCATGGGGCTTTTATTCCCCATGAAAAACCGAGTTTATAGATGTTTTAATTACCTGTTAAGATGGTGTATTCAATGAGTTTGAGTTCGAGATAGGTCCGCGACTAGGTGCCAATCGAATGTTGCTCTAACCGTGATGATAATCAAATTAAATTTGTATGAAGCTTTGGATGATGATCTAGAGTGAAAGCCCCTAATCAATTTCAGGTTCTGAAACTCCGAAGGTCGGGTTCGAGTGAGTTGCAGGCCGCGATGAAGATGAAGATTGATTTCAGTGTTTATGTTGGTGTTTGGTAAAATTGAAACAAGAGTTCGATTGGGTATGTATTAATGATCGATTATGCAGCTTTAATTTGTTTATTGATGTTGTTTGAGTGGATTTATGAGCTGTTTAGAATCCGAGAATAAAGTGACAATTATAGCCGTTTCCTTGACTAATTCAACACGTTTTGTGTTGAAATTCAACATAGATTGGATCCAATGAAACTTTCGGTGTGATTGTGGGTTCAAATTGGAATAATTTGACTGATTTTTGGTCGGGGATCTTGTGAGTTCGATGTGGTGGCTTTGGATCCGTATTTCTCGAAAATTTAACATGTTTAATGGTTGTATCGAGTTCGAAACTCATCCACGAACACATTGGGACCGGTTTTGCGAGTTGAAATGGTGTATTTTTACCATTTTGGCTTCGCCGGAGTTTTGGCCGGAGTACCGTCGGCGACTCGCCGGAAAAACGGGGGTGGGAAGCCGGGTTTTAAAAAATTACAGAAATGGTCCCTGCGATTTCAAACTTGTTATTTTATGTTCAAACTTTGGTTTTTAAGTTTCATAAATTGCATCTTCACCCCCTGGACTTATAAATCAATGTTTTTAATACATGTTTATATATATATATATATATATATATATATATATATATTTAATAATCCTTACTTATTATTAATAGCAGTATTATTATTTATTTATTTTTTTATTATTATTATTATTATTATTATTATTATTATTATTATTAATGATTATCGAAGGCTTACAATTAAAATCCCCATGATCGTATTATTATCGAATATTAACAGGAGTTAATATATATATAAAAAAATACAGGTGGTTACAGTCTCCCCTGCTTTAGGAAATTTCGTCCCGAAATTTGTTCACGAGGAGGCTGAAACGAAAAGATGAGGATACTTGGATTTCATTTGGTCCTCACGTTCCCAGGTGTACTCTGGCCCACGTTTAGACTCCCAACGAACTTTGACAATAGGTATCCGGCTACGCTTGAGTTGTTTAACTTCCCGATCCATAATTTCCACAGGTTTCTCAATAAAGTGCATAGATTCATCAATCTGGACTTCGTCGAGTGGAATGTGGAGATTTTCATCGGCAAGACATTTCTTGAGATTTGAAATATGAAACGTCGGATGTATATTGCTAAGTTCTTGAGGTAGTTCAAGCTTGTAGGCCACTTTCCCAACTCGTTCGAGCACTTTGAATGGACCCACGTAACGAGGTGCTAGCTTCCCTTTCTTTCCAAAGCGAATCACTCACTTCCAAGGTGACACCTTAAGAAGTACGAGATCACCGACATTGTATTCCATGGGCTTACGTCTTTTGTCAGCATAATGCTTTTGACGATTTCTAGCAGCGACCAAGTTATCACGGATCTTATGAATTTTGTCGGTTGTTTCTTGTATTAATTCCGGACCAGTAATCTGTGATTCACCAACTTCAGACCAGCAGATGGGAGATCGACACTTTCGACCATACAAGGCCTCAAATGGTGCCATCTGGATGCTGATATGATAACTGTTATTGTATGAGAATTCGATCAACGGAAGATGAGAATCCCACGATCCACTGAAATCAATGACACAAGCCCGGAGCATATCCTCGAGGGTCTGTATCGTTCTTTCAGTTTGACCATCGGTTTGCGGGTGATAGGCTGTGCTAAGATTTAGTTGAGTCCCGAGAGCTGATTGGAGACTTTTCCAAAAACGAGAGATGAAACGACCATCGCGATCAGAGATAATATCTAAAGGCACACCATGTCGACTGACTATTTCATTAATGTAAATACGAGCCAATTTCTCGACTCGATAATCTTCCCGAATTGGAATGAAATGAGCCGACTTAGTCAATCGATCAATGATAACCCAGATACTATCGTGACCACTAGCGGTACGAGGCAGCTTAGTAATGAAATCCATGGATATGCTCTCCCATTTCCATAATGGAACCTCGGGTTGTACGAGTAATCCAGAGGGACGTTGATGCTCGGCTTTGACTTTGGAACATGTAAGGCATTTAGATACATACAAGGCTATATCCTTCTTCATGCCGGGCCACCAATATTGGTTCCGAAGATTCATGAACATCTTATCTGCTCCCGGATGAATAGAATAGCGAGCCTTGTGAGCCTCATCCAGAATGGTTGTTCGAAGATTATCGCGATTCGGAATCCAAAGTCGATTTAGAAAATACAATAGTCCGTCCGTCTTGGTTTCCAATTGGAGTTCAGCACCGCATGACATTTCCTCATACATGTTGCCCTCGGTGATTGATTCGTGTTGAGCTTCGAGTATACGGGTTAAGAGGTCGGTTTGAATGGTAATACTTTGAAGCATAACTTGACCCTTTCGACTTAATGCGTCGGCTACGACATTCGCCTTTCCTGGATGGTAGCGAATTTCACAATCGTAGTCATTAAGTAATTCAACCCATCGTCGTTGTCTCATGTTTAATTCCTTCTGATTGAATATGTGCTGAAGGCTTTTATGATCGGTAAATACAATACACTTGGTGCCGTAAAGATAGTGCCTCCAAATTTTGAGTGCGAATACCACAGCTCCTAGCTCGAGATCATGGGTTGTGTAATTTTTCTCATGAATTTTGAGTTGTCTTGAGGCATAAGCTATGACTTTGCCTCGTTGCATGAGAACACAACCAAGACCTTGCTTTGAAGCATCACAGTAGACAACGAAATCATCATTCCCATCGGGGAGAGTCAAGACTGGGGCATCACACAACTTCTGCTTGAGGGTTTGAAAAGCTTTCTCCTGATCTGGTCCCCACACGAAACTCTTGTCCTTATGTGTCAAGGCGGTGAGAGGCACAGCGATCTTTGAGAAGTTTGGAATAAAGCGACGGTAGTAACCGGCTAAGCCAAGGAATGAACGAATCTCGGTAGGAGTTTTGGGCTCTACCCAATTCTTCACTGCCTCAATCTTTGCAGGATCCACGTGAATACCTTTGTCGTTTACGATGTGACCAAGGAATTGGACTTCTTTAAGCCAAAATTCAGACTTTGAGAATTTTGCATAAAGCTTTTCCTGTTTCAGAAGTTCAAGGATCGAACGGAGATGATGTTCGTGATCGGATTTTGATTTTGAATAAATGAGAATGTCGTCAATGAAAACGATCACGAATTTGTCCAGATATGGTTTACACACGCGGTTCATTAAATCCATGAACACAGCAGGTGCATTGGTTAACCCGAATGGCATTACTGTAAACTCGTAATGGCCATATCTTGTGCGAAAAGCTGTCTTGGGAATATCATCATCGTGCACTCGTAATTGATGATAACCTGAGCGGAGATCGATTTTGGAAAAATGAGAGGCTCCTTGAAGCTGATCAAATAAATCGTCGATCCTGGGTAGAGGATACCGGTTTTTGATAGTAAGCTTATTAAGCTCCCGGTAGTCGATGCACATTCGAAAAGAACCGTCCTTCTTCTTCACAAACAAAACTGGGGCTCCCCAGGGCGAGGAACTTGGTCGAATGAAGCCTTTATCGGAGAGCTCTTGAAGTTGACTAGCAAGCTCTTGCATCTCAGATGGTGCAAGTCGATAGGGAGATTTTGCTACTGGAGTTGCGCCAGGCACAAGGTCAATACGGAATTCGACTTGACGAACAGGAGGAAGACCGGTTAAATCATCGGGAAAGACTTCAGGAAACTCTCGAACAACCGGAATGTCTTCAATCTTCTTAGATTTCTCATCTGCCTTCACGATATGAGCTAAGAAAGCCACGTAATGTTTGCGGAGGTACTTTTGAGCTTTGGTGCAGGACATGAGTTTTAATCCCTTGGAAAGCTTTTCCCCGTAAATATTTAGGACACTTCCAGATGCGCGAGGGATCCGGATGATTTTCTCGAAACAGACGACTTCAGCATGGTTCTTTGACAACCAATCCATGCCTATAATGACGTCAAAACTTCCAAGTGGCATCGGTATAAGATCGACAGGAAATTCGTGTTCACTAAGTTTAAGGGTACAATTTTGGATGACAGAATCAATTGTGACGGATTTCCCATCAGCTAATTCTACTGTAAACGGTTTCCCTAACTTAGTTCGGGTATTAACAAGCAAAGGTTCAAATTCTAAGGATACAAAACTTTTATCGGCACCGGTATCAAATAAAATTGAAGCATATTGATGATCGATTAGGAACGTACCATTCACCACATCATTGGCAGCCTGAGCTTGTTGGGCATTGATGTTAAAAGCACGCCCTTGTGCTGCGGGTACGGCATTAACGAGCTGAGGACATCGGTTACGGAAATGAGTTGGATCACCGCATTGATAACAGGCACGAACTTGAGCAATTGCAGGAGGGTTTTGTTGGACTGGCGCATTTACCAATGCCTTAGCAGCATTCCTGCATATGTTGAATGTATGGCCAAAACGACCACAACTGGTGCACTGACGACACTTAGCACCAGTAGGATGATGATACTTGCAGATGTTGCATTGTGGAAATGGCCCGGTGTAAGGTTTCTTTGTTGGGGCTTGATTATTCATGGTTGGTTGATAGGTCGGTGCGACTTGGTTGATTGGAACAGCAGGGGTAATTACAACAAAGTTTTGAGAGTTAGCCTTCCTCTTCCGGTTCCTGGAAGTTTCAGGCTTGTCTTCCTTGGTTGTTTCAGTAGAAGACTTCTCCATTTTCTTCTTGTCACCCTTCCTGGTCAAGGTACCGGCCTTGACATGGTTGTCGGTTAACTGAGCCGCTAGACGGATAGCATCTGCCAAGTTAGTAGGGTTCCTACCCCACACGATATCCTGAATTTGCATAGGGAGACCACCTATGTACTTCTCGATAGCTCGAGATGAGGGAGTAACTAGATGAGGAACCAGAAGACTCAACTCGTGAAAACGGTTGGTGTAAGCCAGATTCTCGCCGCCTTCCTGAGCCAAATCCCAGAATTCAGCTTCTAGTCTTTTGATTTCATTTCGTGGGCAGAATTCTCGTGTCATGAGTTCCTTTACTTCAGCCCACGTCAATGCCAGGGCAGCATCAGTGCCACGGGTTCGTTTTTCCCCGTTCCACCAAGTCAAAGCTCTCTTCTGGAAAACACTGGTAGCGTATCGAACTTTGAGATTTTCAGGACATTCGCTGTTAAGAAACGTGTTTTCAATACTCTCGAACCATTGCAGAAGACCAGTGGCACCTTCGGCTCCGCTAAACTTAGTAGGATTGCAGGAATTGAAATGCTTATAAGTACAAGTTTTGGGAGGGTTTGGTGCAGTTGGGTTTTGGACAGTGTTTGATGCAGTTGTGTTTTGGACAGCATTGTTGCCTTGGTTCAAATGAGTAAGCAGTGTTGGGATAACCGCTGCAACTTCACGTGCCACCATAGCAGCAATCTTGCGACCAGAGCTTCTAGATCGGGAGCGGTTTTGACGAGAAGACATGCTGTATAATAAGGAACGAAGAAACCTTTATGAGTAACGGGTAATTGGTTTTTAAGACTTTTCAAAATAATAAAATCGTTAATGAGATTGTTTAAAACAACAATGAGAGGTTAGGAGTGTAAACGTTCGGTTCGCAAACCAAAACGAATACGTTGACTTATCAAAGTATTTGTGTCCAGCACGAGGACATGCGTACCTATAAGCGAATACTCATCTCGAGGGTTCCCAGGTAAGGTAATCAAGTTGTATGAAATACCTTGCCTAGACAGAACACCTTAAGATACAGGTATCCCACTCTTCCAGCATTGCATGTTCTCGGTCGTGTGACACGAACTTTGACGAGATTTGAAAACCATGAATAACAATCGAGTTTTGGAGTTTGAAATCACTTGAATTAGGCACACAATGCCTTAGAATATGAGTTAAGTTTCGTGTGTATATTGATAGTTTCAAAGTATAGGAAGAATCACATAAGGTATATAATCACATAATCAAATATAAACATGTAAAGCACATTTAATCCTATCTATGCATATAAAATACATGAGAGGACTCATGTGTAAAGGTACCTAGTTATAGTCTAGGTCATTCCATTTCTAATAACCTAATTCCCTATAACCATGGCTCTGATACCAATCTGTCACACCCCGACCGACGGCGGAATCATCGGAGCGGACGAGGGAATGATGGATTGTTCATAACACATGGTTGTCTAATAGTGGAAATAATATTAAATTCAGATTACATGATAGAATAAGTACAACATACACAAATACAACAATCGAAACCACAAATAACAATTGTCTTTTATTTTAACTAGGTCCGTGTCTTAGATGAGCACGTAGAAGTCCACTATCTTGCTTAACCTGAAATCATGTGAGAAAATAAAGTCAGCTAACGAGTTAGCTGGTGAGTAATCACAGTTTTGAATATACATATAGATTGATTGATTGATCCATCGATTGTAATTCAATTCACAAGGTAATATTAAGACTTATATGGCAACCGCGAAGCATATAGATAAACCGACACAATATAAACCCCTTGACTTGTCACTTTGCATATAATATAGACTTGCACATAAACACCATAGATTGACTAAATTGCCTCTGGCACAATCACCACTCGACTGTTCATATGGGGTGGGTTATCCAAACCAGTAGATCTACATTGTTGCCAGGATTGATTGATTGATTGAATTAGGGTTCTACTGTCGTCCAGTTTATCACAGTATGTTCACGTAATTGCAAGTAATAACATAACCTGTCTTGAATTGAATTGAAAATGAAATAACAATAGAATATCATGATAGAATATATTGTATCACATGATTTCCCCCAAATAGGAAATGATATAAAAAGGGGATATGAATACTCACTTGATTGTTGAGATTGGAATTTGGACGTGATAGTTTAAACACCAATGATTTCCTTATGATTAACCTAAGGAACGGTGTCTCGAGTTAGAATAATAACGATTTGGGAATTTGGGAATGTATTAGGATTTCTATGGTAGTTTAAATTGATAAGTTTTATTCGGTTTGAAATGTCTTGAAATAAACGAATTTATTGAAAATGATTATGTCAAGATTTTTAATACAATTTATACGTGTAAGTTATACATTTATACAATTTATTAATAAATTGTATATGTATAATTATATTCATAATTATATATAATCAAGTAATTATATATAATTATATGTATGATTATATGTATGAACATAATTATATATTGTATGTTAAGTATATACACGAGTTATAAATTGTATACAATTATATAAAATTATATACATGTAATTTAATTAAATAAAAATTGTTTTGATAATTGGATAATATATACCTATGTATATATATTGGATTCAATCTATTTATTGTATAATTATATATTATACATTAATTATTATTTGGTAGAAAATATAATTAGTTATTTTATTTATTTAAAACAAATAAAATAAATGAATAAAATATAAAAATAAATTTCAGAAAGTAATTGAGTTGTTTTAAAATTTTTAATGTTTGTAAAAACATTTTTAAAATTTTTAGAATTTTTTTCAGAATTTTTAAAGGCTTAAAAGGCCTTAAAAAAAATAATGTAGGTGGCGGGTCTCGAACCCGAGACCTTCTGTTTAAGGGAAGCATGGGAACCGGTGAACCAAAGGCCGTGGCCGCGATAACTCTCGGCCTTTAATTCTTTTAAACACCTTCTGCTTCAATCCCAAATCACCTTATGAACCCTAGATCGAATCCCGTCCAATTGAACCCCGATTCGATCATTATTGCTACTGAAATCATGGGGCTTTTATTCCCCATGAAAAACCGAGTTTATAGATGTTTTAATTACCTGTTAAGATGGTGTATTCAATGAGTTTGAGTTCGAGATAGGTCCGCGACTAGGTGCCAATCGAATGTTGCTCTAACCGTGATGATAATCAAATTAAATTTGTATGAAGCTTTGGATGATGATCTAGAGTGAAAGCCCCTAATCAATTTCAGGTTCTGAAACTCCGAAGGTCGGGTTCGAGTGAGTTGCAGGCCGCGATGAAGATGAAGATTGATTTCAGTGTTTATGTTGGTGTTTGGTAAAATTGAAACAAGAGTTCGATTGGGTATGTATTAATGATCGATTATGCAGCTTTAATTTGTTTATTGATGTTGTTTGAGTGGATTTATGAGCTGTTTAGAATCCGAGAATAAAGTGACAATTATAGCCGTTTCCTTGACTAATTCAACACGTTTTGTGTTGAAATTCAACATAGATTGGATCCAATGAAACTTTCGGTGTGATTGTGGGTTCAAATTGGAATAATTTGACTGATTTTTGGTCGGGGATCTTGTGAGTTCGATGTGGTGGCTTTGGATCCGTATTTCTCAAAAATTTAACATGTTTAATGGTTGTATCGAGTTCGAAACTCATCCACGAACACATTGGGACCGGTTTTGCGAGTTGAAATGGTGTATTTTTACCATTTTGGCTTCGCCGGAGTTTTGGCCGGAGTACCGCCGGCGACTCGCCGGAAAAACGGGGGTGGGAAGCCGGGTTTTAAAAAATTACAGAAATGGTCCCTGCGATTTCAAACTTGTTATTTTATGTTCAAACTTTGGTTTTTAAGTTTCATAAATTGCATCTTCACCCCCTGGACTTATAAATCAATGTTTTTAATACATGTTTATATATATATATATATATATATATATATATATATATTTAATAATCCTTACTTATTATTAATAGCAGTATTATTATTTATTTATTTTTTATTATTATTATTATTATTATTATTATTATTATTATTATTATTATTAATGATTATCGAAGGCTTACAATTAAAATCCCCATGATCGTATTATTATCGAATATTAACAGGAGTTAATATATATAAAAAAATACAGGTGGTTACACACGTGACATTAAAGATATTGTTTTAATAATAAATATAGAAGTATAGATTCTAGTTTTTGAAACCGATCCAATCAATAAACTGAAAAAAAAAAACTAGTAATCGGTCCGATTATAAAAACATTACATCTATCGTGATAATATTTCGTTAAAGTAAACACCAACAATATATGGTTTAATTCATGCAAATTGTTGGGATTGCGGCATAAAACTATTAATTAAGCAACCTCAAATTGATAAATTTCAACATTTTAAAAAGAGTAAATTACTATTTTGGTCCCTGTGGTTTGATCATTTTAACCGTTTGAGTCCAAAAATGAATTTTCTAACAAATCAAGCCCTATGGTTTGTATTCTATAACTATTTCAGTCCAATACACTAACAGAGTTAGATTTTTCAGTTAGTTTTTAATAAAATGACCAAAATACCCTTAGACTGAAATGGTTATTTTTAATAACCTCAGGGACCAAAAACGAAATTTACTCTCTCACACAAACATATTATATATATATATGTTATATACACGGAATTTTTTTATTTTTATTTTTCAAATTTTTTTACATTTTAATTTTAAATCGCTCGGTTTTAAACGTCGTATTTAAACCATTCATTTTATCTAACAGAAAAATTAAAATTGTTTGGCTTATCATACTTTTTATTTAAACTATTAAGCTACTTAAATGTCCTTTTAATCTATTTGTTTTATTTAAACCGCAAATTATTTTTTAATTGTTATTTTATTTAAACGCGTTTTTTTAATCGCTCAAATCTATTACGCTTCTTTTTAAATTTTTTTGTATTTATACATGTTTTTCATTATTCGGCTAGTTTAAACGTAATTTTATCATGTTCTTTACTATTCGTTTATTAAAATGCTTTCTTTTTCAACAATTCATTTTATTAAAACATCTTTTTTCTCTTTTTGATTCTTTGTCATAAATTTATGTCATTTGTATTATTTTAAGGATTAACTTGAGTTTTGATTATTACAATTAGGGCTTTTACGATATTAAAATTATATGTGTTTAGTTTATTTAAACTTTTTAAGTTAATCGTTGCGTTTGAATAACAATCGGTATGAAAGACGTTCAAATAAGGCAAACAAGTTTAGAACGAAGTTTAATTTGTTGAACGGTTTAAAAAGCTATTTAAATAAAACATTTGAAAAGCGAAAAGATTTTAAAAGACATTTAAGTAAGATGAACGATTAAAAAATAAATTTAAAAAGCCGAATGATTATAAAAATATGTTTAAAAGCCGAAAGATTTTAAAGCCGAACAATTTGAAGATTAGTGATTTTAAAAATTGTTTAAAAAACCAACCTTTTAAACTTTAAAAACCAATTGTATTAAGAGTGATGTTTGAAAACCAAATGGTTTATAAACACTTAAAAAATGTTTTTTAGTAATTAAATTATCAGTTTAAAATCCAAACGGTTTAAAAATATATTTTTAAAACTTTAAAAAATAAAAAATAAAAATATTTTAACATATACACACATATATTAGTCAAACAGTTAAATAATTTTAACAGGTTGTTTGAAAAAGAAAGCTTTTTAATAAATAAATAGTAAAAATACGTTCAAATAAAAGAGCGATAAATTACGTTTAAACGAGCCAAATAATTAAAATATATATAAATACAAAAAAATTTAAAAAGAAGCTTATAGAATTGAACGATTAAAAAATATTAAATAAAATAACAGTTAAAAAGACTTTGTGGTTTAAATAAATCAAAAAGATTAAAAGGATCAAGGATGTTTAAGTAAGTTTAACCGTTCAAATAAAAGTATAATAAGCCAAACGCTTTTAAATTTTCCGTTAGATAAGATGAATGTTTAAATACGACTTTATAACCGAGCGATTTAAAATTAAGCTTAATATTTAAAAAACTTTAAAAAGTAAAAATAAAAACATTTCGTGCATCTATATATATATATATAATATAATATAATATATAATATATATATAATACAAATTAAATAATATAATATATTTTATATAATATAATATATATATATATAATATATATACAATACAATAAATAAATAATAAATATATATATATATATAATATTTTTATATAATATATATATATATATATAATATGTTTGTGTGAGAGAGTAAATTACATTTTTGGTCCCTGAAGTTGTTAAAAAATAACCATTTCAGTCCAATGGCAGTTTGGTCATTTTATTAAAAAATAACTGAAAAATCTAACTCTGTTAGTGTATTGGACTGAAATAGTTATAGAATACAAACCATAGGGCTTGATTTGTTAGATAATTTATTTTTGAACTCAAATGGTTAAAATGACCAAACCACAGGGACCAAAATAGTAATTTACTCTTTTAAAAATTATAGCTTTTATATATTCTAACCTTTTGTTGTTCAATTGAGGCTTTTTCGGAAAGCGTTCGTAGAATCTGATTCTCACACTTAATTGGACATTAACTAGGTTTAGCATAATAAAAGCAGGAGAAAATGGAATATGATCCTTCATCAATAATTAATGCCCAATTGGCTAATATAAAAACTTATGCTTTAATTATACCACAATTACCCTTAGAACAAGAATCTCAACTCTTAGGGGACGTTTTGTTGGAAAAAATGAAATGTAATGGAATGGAGTTGGGAAACTAGTATAATTTTCAAGTAAAATTATATTTGAAAGGGTAATAAATGTAAAACCCAAAGGAATGTTTCACCTCAAATTCCTTTGGTTGTGGGATTTCAAATTCTCTCTTTAGGTAGAAGGATTTTGAAATCTCACAACCAAAGGAATTTGAGGTGAAACATTCATTTGGGTTTACTTTTAATTGTTCACTAAAATACATCTTTACTTGAAAATTATATTAGTTTCTCAATTCCATTCCGTTCTAATTCATTCCTTCCAACCAAACGCCTCTTTAATTTGTTGATTAATCTTTAGTTTAAACTAGAGGTTAGTAGTGGTCCGCATAAGGGGTCAATATGGGTATTTTAATACACATGAGCTTGATTCACGGTGTTTATGTTTTTTCAGAGTATTGGGCGAATAAAAAAGCATATGCTTATTTGATTATTTTAGGATGATATAAGCCGTGTTACCCTTCTACTAATTAGTTTGGGTATGTTTGTATTTTCTTTTTAGAACCAAAATATCATTTCATCCTTAAGGTGATTTTTAACTAATTTTACTAAGGTGATTTTTAAATAAGTAACCCAAAGTACCTTTTTCAACTGATTATTTGTAGTAAGAAAAACAATACTATTACAAAAATAATCTAAATCTGTGAGTAAACGTTTAAGAAGCTATATGGTTTGAACATTTTATTTGAATTTGATATTTAAAAAAAATATAACTCAACTCGACTCGTAAATACTAGTTGAAAATCTACGCTTAGAATATATAAAAAACACCCTTAGAGACGAAGCAAACTCGAATCGCTTTTGACATTTTCGCCTAATTAAGCACACGTTGGTAACTATTAATCAAACGACCAAAAAGTTAATTTTAGTTTATTCTTTGCTTATCATCTTATCCCACTTTAATTCCCTATTAAATAGCCCCACATTGTCACCAAAATCCCTCAAGTCACTACATTCTTGAACCTAATGGCTAAAGATCACTCAAACAAAAGTTTTGCTAGGAGTTCATATGAGAAGATAACCAAAATCACTTTTGGTTTTACACATAGAAGTTCACAAAATCCCAAAACCAACATTCAAAACCCTTCATTATCAACCACTAAACCTCCCACCATGAACCCACTTGTCTCCCAAACACCATCATCCACCCTTCACCAACCGGTCCCCGATGAAAGGATACCGGCCCCAAAACCGGAGTCTTATGCTCCTCGTGAAGTAAAACCGTCAAAAGATTTGTGCGCTTTACGTCTAGTAGCCTCAAGAAGAGTGGAGATGGTGGTGGGAAGGAGTTGACAGCGAATAAGACTTTTAGTGAAGAGAAGTACAATACTTACATTGATGATACAAAGAAGAAAATGAGGGCTCCTTCTAATGTATCGGCCGGGCGGACGGTTTCTAGGCGCGAAAGCTTCACCGACATGTTTACTAGTTATATTACCCGAACAAAAATGAGGTTGAGGACCACGTCTAGTGTTGATGGGTCTAAATAAGACTATCACTCGATACTTGAGTAGCGGGAGAATAAGACTAGTCGGCACCAAGGCGGAACGTGGTGGTTTGAGGGTGACCTCATTTATGTCCCTTCTACAAAACTTTTAATCTTTTGTTTCGTTTGATTTGGTTTTATATTTATCGTGTCATAGTATATCATTTTAGGGAACTCTAACATGTGTGCTTCTAAGTACAAGATCATTTATGTGCAAAAATATTTATTCTAGATTTGAATGAACCATATAAAGATACGTGTTATGTGTATAAAGACTCATTATCATTCCTAATCATAATTCATATAGACACATGTTGCAAGGCTAATTAATGGTAGACAAAGAGGTTGATACGCGCCACTCCCCACGTCCAATTGCATAACATCCATGTTCCAGTCGTTTAGTTTCATGTTTTGTTCGTACGTTTTTTAATTTATTTTATTTATATATGCATTATCTTCATCATTTCAGGTAGTGGGTTTAGTTTCATCTTTTGCATATTTAAGAGTTTGTACGCAGAAAATTGTATCAAAAGTTTATGTCTTTATTCTCTCATCTGTGTTCTTTGAAGCCTAACCCACTCAACAGGTTTATCGGGAGATTGACCATCTCGAATTGATCTCTATCAGAGGTGTTACCTTTTAAAAAAAATTTTCAAGTGATTAACGTCTGAAATGTGAACCACGGGTGTGGTTTGTATAAAGTGCCACATTGTGTTTGAAGTCTCTTAGGAGATGTTTTAATAATAAAGTCGACGTAGTTTTCAACAAAAATACTATGTTTAAATTCCGTAAAAAATAAAAACTCTTGTGATATAAGCCCAACAATTTAAAGAATATGTGTAAAAATTGAAGACTTAAATTAACAGTCTAGCCCAATAACAAAGTTTTGATTCCATGGTTACTTGGTTAAAAAAAATAAGCAATAACATTGAATTTAATAAGTAAGCCTTTTAATTATGGAATATCATATGCTTTCGATAAAATGTCTCAAACTATATGTAAACCTGTATTAAGATCCCCACGTTACGACTGAAGCGTAAAATTTTGAAAAAATAACATTAAAACATTGATGTGAACCCGGGCTATGAAGGTAAAATAATAAAATAAACATTATTGATAACATTCATATCTTATATTGTCACAGACCCTTGTTGAAAGTTGAAACTTACATTGAAACGTAGATAAAGTAACCACGTCTTAACTGTTTATTCAAATTTTGTAAAAAATAAAATTTAAAAATTATAACATAAAAATAAAAAGAAAAAACACACTCACCAAACTGTGAGTGTGTAAAAACACAAATCCACAAGTTTAAAGTATAAAGTGTAGATATTTATATAAATATTATTTCATGAAAATACAAACAAATTATTTAAACTTATTTCAAAATAACAAAAGATATGTTTATATAATGACCTTATCTTTGAAAATTGCAACACACCCAAAATAGATATAGTCAAAACTTAGAATACTTTTTCCGTTATGTGATTTCTTAGTCATGTATTCGACTACTTTTACTATAATGTACTAAATATAACATATTATGAGTATATCTGCTATAAACCCACATCCTATTTAAAATAAGTCAAGTTAGGATCTAGGATTTGCAACGTATATGAGTATACTAGTTTTAGTTATCCGTGTATTACACGAGTTTAAAAAATAAAATTAATTAGTTGTTGATTGTTATTTATATAACACTAACTTTAGTAAACCCGTATACTACACATGTTAAAAAATAAAATGCTAATTATGATGAAATTTTATGAAGTATAAAATAATATTTTAAAATAAGATATGATTAAAATGACATATGAGTAATAATTATAAGTAATAATTTTAATTTTTATTTCCAAAAAATTTAAACATTTTTTCCAAACAAACCGTATTAAAAATATCATTTTTAAAAATTTTTTTATTATAACTCCTAATTTTAATTATTTTTAGTTTATAAAGAAGTTTACTTTTTAAAAACATCAATTTTAAGATGTTTCATATTGTTAAAAATGTTTAATGTTTTAGAAAAACTCTTATTAAGAAATATTTTGAATCTTAAAAGAATTAAAATTATTTAATCTTTAATTTAGGTAACTATTTAAGAGGAGAGAGAGGCGGGAAAAACAAAGTTAGAAGGTCTAGGAATTTGACAAGTGTCCTTCCAAGTTACTATTTTAGTATTATATATAGATATGCGCTCGTGAAGGTGGAGGAAAAACATGACCGACGTTAGTTCACCCTTCCATCGGTAACGTTCAAATCTTATTTAGGGTTTGATTTTGTTAGAAACGCGAAAACGTCCTTAGTTTTTATATTTTATTTTATGTATTTCTCACATAAATGTGTTCAAGCCACTAGAGGTGATAGTGTACGTTTAAGAATCAAAGATACTTCGAAGACGAGAGCCGATGCATGTTTAAATCTTATTAAAAGTAGTTTTAGAGCGTAAATAAGTTATATATGCTATATTAAAAATAAGAGTAAATTACACTTTTCGTCCTTTAATTTTGTAGCAAATTTCAGGTTTCGTCCTTAAACTAAGAAAATTACAGTAAACATCCTTCATGTTTAAAAAAGCTTACACGTTTCGTCCTATCATCTAACGGGCGTTAAATTTGATCGTTAAGTCGGGTCACGTGCCTGACACATGAGGGTAATTTGGTCTTTTTACCCTTCTTATTAAAACCCATCCTAACCCACCGCACCCCACTCCACGTCTTTCTTTCTCTCTCTACCCTCTCTCTATCTTCACACAAGAAAACCACCACCATCTGCCTACCGCCACCGCCACCACCCGCCCACCGAATGCGATGACGAGAGTTCTAGCAGCATCACCTCTTCTTCTTTTCTCTTATTCTCATCTTCTCCCTCCCTTCCTCCCCCAAACCCTAACTGAGATCCACCAACCCTCTTTGATACCGTTGACCACCGCTCACCACCATCCATCACCATCCATCCCCTTCGGCAAGCTCACCTTTCTCGTCGCCACTGAAAAACCTAAGGCTGAATAACGTCTTTGATTTCATAAACCTTAGATCTGATAAAGGGGATGATGGGTTATGGTGATGGAGGTGACGATGGTGGTTGTCGGCCGGTAATAGTGGTGGTTTATGTTAAGGATCAGGCTTTCACACACACACAAACAATCTCCTGTGAGTAAATAATGAACACGACACACAAGATTTAGAGTGGTTCGGTCAATGTGACCTACGTCCACTTTGCTGCAACTAGGTATATTATTAATCAGGTGCTCACCGAATTACAAGTATAATGATATCATTATATAGAGACTAATCTAGGGTTAGGAAACTAAATCCCTAAGTTAGGCCCAAGCCCACATAGAACCCATTAGGGCCGGCTGCCACTAACGAGCCTACAACCCAACAATCTCCCACTTGGAGGCTCGAACTACGCTCCACTGTCGCCATCATCTTGTACATCTTGTAATCTTCCTTAACACTAGTTGCAGCCGCCTTCTCTTCAATTAGCCTGAAGGCCCGTTGAAGCTCCCACTGAGCTTCAACTCACCAGTCACTATCAGTGACTCATTCTCTGTCTCTGTTGGCTCCCACTGAAACGAACTGCCGGACCCTGAGAAATCCTGAGAACAAACACTCTCCGAATAACGCAGATAATCCTCTAGAGAGACTTTGACACCTGGAATACTGGTTCTCTTGACCCACCGTCTAGTTGTCCTGACTGAAGCTTTGACTGACTGACTGCCATTGCTCCCACTGTCACGACTACCCCTGACTGACCTTTCTGAACCTTTCACAGTACATTCATCCTGAATCTGACCTGAAGCTCTGGGTTTATCATCTGCAAAACAAACCTTCTTCTGCCCCTGAGATTCTGTGAACCCGACTTTGGTCTTCTTCTGAACTGGGACGGTCACTCCCTCAGACGGTAAACTAACCATGTAAAGCGAACCTCTTTTTCTTCCACGAGCTATGACAAGATTACCTTTAACAACTTTCCACTGCCCTTTCCCGAACTTAACTTCATGTCCTTGTTCATCCAACTGTCCAACAGAAATTAATCTTTTCTTCAAACTTGGAATCACTCTGACATCCTTTAAAGTCCATGAACCGACTGAAGTTTTCAAATCTATGTCACCCATGCCCGTGACCTCAAGAACTTCATCATTCGCTAGTTTTACCTTACCAAAATCACCTTTCTTCAAATTCTGCAATGCTTCACCGCTGTGGGTAGCATGAAATGAAGCACAAGAGTCCATAACCCAGGAATCCACATTGTTCTCCACGCTACAGATCAAAACATCATCATCTGCGTAGTCTCCTACAATGTTAACTTCTTTCTTAGACTTAGACTTTGGGCACTGATTCCTAAAGTGCCCTTCTTCTTTACAATTCCAACATACCACATCCTTACGAGTCTTAGACTGACTCCTCCTCCTGCCCTGACGACTTCCACGTTCATTATTTCTTCCCCTGCCCTCTGTACTCAACAAAGAACTTGAAGATTCACCTGAAACTTTACGTCGTGTATCCTCTCCTGTAATAAGATCCCGCATCTTATCAAACGTAAACTTGCTAGTATCAGACGAGTTACTAACTGCAGTTACGGTTCCGGACCAACTCTCAGGTAATGAGGATAATAAAAATAGGGCTTGAACCTCATCATCAAATTTAATGTTCACAGACACTAAACGAGTCAAAAGTGAGTTAAGCTTATTGATGTGATCTGTTACCGAGTCACCTTCTTTCATCCTAGTATTCACAAGTTCTCGGATCAGATAAACCTTATTTGCTGCAGAAGGCTTCTCATACATGTTTGATAATGCTGTCATCATACCACTAGCTGTGGTCTCCTTCTGGATGTTATACGCAACATTCTCACACAAAGAGAGCGTTATCAGTGCCCTAGCCTTTTTATCCATCCTATCCCAATCAGCTTGTGAAGTCTTTTCTGGTTTTATACCTTCAAGCACTATATCTAAATCTTTCTCACAAAGAACTGCTTCAATCTGCATCTTCCACCAACCAAACTTGTTCCCGTCAAACTTCTTAATCGTTAGTTTCCCGTCTTCTGCCATTATTCCAACCTTCAATTGAAACACTGAACCAACAGCAAAAAACACAAACAGCAGCAGCTATTTCAACCCAAATCAGACCCAATCAGCAGCTATTTCAACCCAAATCAGACCAATCAGCGGCTATTCAACCCAAATCAGACCAATCAGCAGCTATTCAACCCAAATACTGAGCCAACAGCAACAGAACAAACAGCAGCAGCTGTTTCGGCGGTCGCAGGATGAATCCCGGCGGTGGTCGGCGCTGGATTCCTGAAATCGACGGTGGTGGCGGCGGTTTAGGGTTCGCCGGAACCCTAATCGGCGGCGGCGGCGGCGGTCGAGTGCTGGGAAGGCGTCGCCGGAACCCTAATCGGGGTTTGGCGGCGGCTGGAGGCTGTTGCGGTGGCGCCTGAACCCTAATCGGGTCAGGCGGCGGCTGTAGAAGGCAGAGGTGTGTCGCCGGAACCCTAATCAGGGTTGGCGACGGTGGCTGGGCGGGCTGCGGCGGCGGCGGCGGCGGTACGGCGACGAGATGCTGAAACCCTAGTTCGGTGGTGGTGTTTGTACTGATCTTGAGCCTAAACTGGCTCTGATACCATTTGTTAAGGATCAGGCTTTCACACACACACAAACAATCTCCTGTGAGTAAATAATGAACACGACACACAAGATTTAGAGTGGTTCGGTCAATGTGACCTACGTCCACTTTGCTGCAACTAGGTATATTATTAATCAGGTGCTCAAAGAATTACAAGTACAATGATATTATTATATAGAGACTAATCTAGGGTTAGGAAACTTAATCCCTAAGTTAGGCCCAAGCCCACATAGAACCCATTAGGGCCGGCTGCCACTAACGAGCCTACAACCCAACAGTTTATGGTGATGAAGATGGTGTCTGGTGGTGTTGGTGATGTAGATGGGTGATGAAGGTGGTTAATGGTGATGAAGATGGGGATGATAGAGGTGGGTTATGGTGATGAAGATAGTGTTTTGTGGTGTTGGTGATGTAGATGAGGTGATGGGGGTGATTTATGGTGTTGAAAATGGGGTGATGAAGGTGGTTAATGGTAATGAACACGATGATGATGAAGATGATGGTTTAAAATTTGTTTAAATTTAATTTTTAAATATAAAATGTCGATTTTGCCCTCACATGATAAGCACATGCACCCATTTAACGTCAAAAATTAACGTCCGTTAGAGGAAAGGATGAAACGTGCAAACTTTTTTAAACGTAAAAGATGTTTACTGTAATTTCCTTAGTTTAAGGACGAAACCTGAAATTTGCTATAAAGCTAAAGGACGAAAAGTGTAATTTACTCTAAAAATAATGTATATAAAACTAAAGGTTATTGGATTTTAATAATGCCAACTTTTATATATTGATCGGGATTAATCCCAACTCAGCAAATGTTTACGGACACTCCCAACTTTGAATTTATTTTCATGCAACGATCTCTTACTAACTGAGAGTTAACACCATTAGTTTTTTGATGACGTGGACTACTTATATGACCAAAACACTAAGGAGAAAGTTAAAATCAACTGTCAGGTCTGTGAATCTAAAACTTTTACAACCTAAAACCCATCAATTTTCACCTTCTGATTTGAACGGCTTGACTCGTTAAAGGTAGATTTCAAGTGACGATGGATTCTTCACTAAAAAATGATCTACTAGTGGTTGGATAGCAGCGGAGTTAGAAAAATGACTCAAAATTAGCTCTACTTCATCAAAAAAACTAACGGACATTAACTCTCAGTTAGTAAGAGATTGTTAAAGGAAAAAGCTCAATGTTAAGAGTGTTTGTAAACATTTTCTAAGTTGAAATTAATCTCGGTCAATAGATGAAAGTTGAAATTATTAAAATCCAATAACCCTAAAACTAAAACGTTTTTAATTGTATTATTCTTTATTTATCCGGTTTATCCCCAACGACTTCTACCCTTAATTTCGATCGTCAGGGAATTAGTTACATATTCATTTATCTCATTCAAGATATTGGTCAATGATAATCCTATCTAAACTATTACTAATTAACATGTTAATCACTTTATAACCATATCCAATTATCCAAAATGCATCAAAAATTGAAGTTCAGTTGCATGATCGTTCAGCAACGTTTTCCGGTGTTGAATCTCTAGTCAGCAGCGAACAAACTCACAGCGGAGTTCACCGTCATGACTTCCACCGCCGACGACAGTTCACTATCACCACCAGCCACCGGTTCACAATCACCACCGTCCAACGGTTCACAATCACCACCGTCCAACGGTTCACATTCACCGATTGCAGAAGATTATCACTCACCGATTGCCTACGATAATCGCTCATCGATTACCGACGATAATCGCTCACCGATTACCGATGATTTACATTCAACGATTGCCGACGATTATCACTCAACGATTGCCGACGTTTACTGGTCAACAAAATCTCTCAACATCGACGACGACGACGGAATCGAAGAATACGGTGATCAGAGCAACGAAAACGTTCGAGAAGGTCGTATACATCAAAACAACAGCGATTCACTACAAAATCCGGTGATATTGCAGGAAATTGACGACCTAGGGTTTAGAAACAACAAAAACGATGTAAACAGTGGTGATACTGAGCTAATAACAGCGAGAGGCAAATCGATACCAGATCTGGTTTCGATTTCGGCTAATCGGAGTAAAATCAGATACGAAGAACACGAAGTGATCTACAACATTCCGCGGGGGATATCGACGTTGAACGTGAACGGACGACCGAAGTTTGAGCTTGTGACGGTGAGGGAGAACGGGCGGTTGCAGATGTTCATGGTGCCGAACCTTTCGCCGCAGCTGGTGAGGAGTCCGGTGAGAGACGGTCGGTTGAAGATGTGGTTGTTGAACGACGGTCACCACGGCGGAGAACAACCGTTGCCGCCGGTGCGACGGTCGATTTGATCGGAGAGTTGATGAGCTTTAATGCAACCAATATCTGGTATTAATATCATGATAACTGAAAACATATATACCTTTTTTTATGATTTTTTAAATTCAAGAAGCAAATAAAATAGAAATGAAAAGCATTTGTGTATTTTTGGACGAACTTATATACTCACTAAACTTAATTGTCTATACTCTCTGGTTACAAATAGAGTTGAAACGTTGATTAGTTCCGAGGGATGTTATTCAGGGTATGTTTGACTAAGCTTTTTAAAATTACTTATGATTTTTTGAAGGGGTAAAAAGACAAAAATATCTCTCCAAAAGTCAGCAAAAGTTAAAAATTTTAACTTTTGGTGATTTTTGAAGGGACATTTTTATCTTTTTACCACTTCACAAAGTCAGAAGTAGTTTTAAAAAGCAATCCCAAACACCCACTCAAATGTTTTGGTAGTATTGGGCTTCATGCTTTAGGTTATGGTTTTTGACTTAAATTGTGGGTTATTGTGTTTATAAATATTTGTATATAATAAAAGAAAAAGGTTTTGCCTTTTGTCATCATATTAAACACCCTTTGACACATATCAAATTCTTAAACAAATATTGCCGCTTGTCATCATATTAAACACTTATTTAAACTCCAAAAATTTCTCTTAATTTGTTTCCCTAAAAAAAAGTTTCTAAAGTTTGAATTAATATCATTATTATTTTATATTCAAATAAATGTTAAAATGAAAACTATTATTTGTATTCCTCATAATTTATTTTGAGAAAATAAAAAGCCATTTTGTAATATATGTATAATGATTTTAAACCAAAATTATGGTAAATAGAATCTAAATTTTCAAACATAATGTTAAGAGATTAGTTTTTCATAATTTAATTTTATATACAATCACAATACAACTTAAGTTGGCATGTTTCTTCACATTTGCAGCTAAGTTTGTTATAACATTTTATCAATTTTATGTTTTAATAAATTATTGGCTTTTAAGTTATATGTTGTCACATGGCACACTCTCAAGAAGTTATTGTCACGTGTCATTCATATAGCGAAAAATTATTGTTATGAAAATTTTGCATCCCTTAAATTTCGCATCCTTATATATCATTCTTATATATTATTCTTATATATTAGAAGATTATTAATATTAGTTCTTAATTTCTAATTATAAATATTCGTTATTTTAGTTTTTTCAATCCGTGTAACACACGGGATGTTAGGCTAGTATGATATATATTAAATTGTAACCTCACTTTACGAAGAAGGTGTACTGTAGCTAAAAGTATTTTTTCTTATGCTTATGTTACAATTGTCATGCACTTCTTATTTTGCTTATTTTTTTTAGCAATCTTTCTTATAGACGTGTAATGACAGTATGTTTTTTTTTAGTTTTTTTTACGTTTGCACAATAGTTGTAATACATGTCTTCCCACTATGTTTTTTTTTCTTTTTCACAACCTTTAAACAACATCTATGGTTATTGCATAATTATCAAGTGTGTAATCTTTTTTCCTTCAAATTTCATTTTTGCCATTCGATCCTGATATCTTGCTTCACCTGTTTTTCTTTCATTGTTGTTAGAGTCTGTCATTTTGGCCAATCATGCATTATCATAAATCAAGGTGTTAAATCTATGATAAAATTATATTTTTTTAGAACAACAATAATAGTGTAAAAAAAAGAAAAAACTAACAAGATGCTTGAAGTGTTACAAGTTATAAAGTTGAAGAGAGAAATAGAAAATTATAAGAAGAGTGACACCAATCTAACCGAGTCAAACTAGATTTTTTAGCCATATACTTGATCCAATTCAACGGCGAAAACTAGATCTCCCTTGTATCTTTAATGGGCAACAAGTGTCTTCTAAATAATAGCATGTTTCTTACCTTTCATATATACCATATGAGTGTAGGTTAGGGTAGTCACAGCAGAATTTTTTTTTTCATCTTTATATTTTAACTAAATTTCATATTTGTTTGTTTGTTTGTTTATATTTTAACTAAATTTCATATTTCTTTACAATTATCTATTAATTTTGTTTAACATCCCATATCTAATCTTTACCTTTATCTATATCTCACTCACAAACACTAATTTTATTATTGTTTCTCTCTTTTATACATTCACAAAAAATATAGAGATTGATGAAAGTGAATCTCTATGTTTAAAGAATCACTATTCACAAAACTCTAAAGTTTCGAGATAAGGAGATAAAAATGTTGATTAAGATGTAAAATACAAAAAATATCTAAACAATAGAGATAGCGATGAAGATAAAATCTCTTATACCTTCCGACTTTCCATGGTTCCGGCCCAAAGAGCAGAATCTTGTTTTGCAGCATACACCACTCAAAACTGTTAATCTTTTAAGGGACCCAATTGATCCGTTTTTAAAGGATTATGTTGAATTCTAGGATTACAACCCCAGTGTATCTAGAAAATACATATTTATGATTTTGGTATTTTCACTGCATTTTCTCATAAACTCATCAAAATTTGTTAGATATTCGTAGATATGCTAAAAATATTTTTAAAGCATGCGTTTACAAGCATTACTTCATGTAATATTAAGAATCGTTATATTTCGGGCAACAATTTTAAGATTACGTGATTGTTGTAAACGAGTACAAACAATAAACAATTAAACATGAAGATTAGACTGTGTTTAATCATTAATGTTACCAGAGTTAATTCATTTTTGTTTTCTTCTTCTAATTTTATATCATATTAATGACTTTCATATCATATTGCTACAAGTAACCAAAAGGCCCCTTTAATGACATGAACATAAGATATTTTAGTTTTATAACATACCACTAATGTATTCTAAATACGTACATTGACTATGAATGAAAGAAAAAGTTAACAGTCAAACGTGCTTAGGTTATTGTAATTTTAGAGCAAGTGCCCAGATAGCAAAAATACATACACGAGCTCTTTGCTTCTCCGTGTACAAAGAATATTAGTTACTATGAAGCGTCGAATGTATCATGAATTTGTGATAGCCTTAAAAAAATCAAATTGTTATTATAGATTAAATGACATCAATAAAAGTCTTTAAATTTATGGATTTGCAATTTGAATCCTATTTTTTTTTTCTAAAAAACACTAGAGAACCTAAATCAACATACATCCACAACATTAATCAGCAACGTACCTGCCAATTAAAAATGAAATAAAACAAAACTTTAAAAAGAAACAAAATGTTCTAAAAAGAAATTATGTCTAACATCGTTTCTAGCCATTAATGGCAGCTTGAATCTGTTCGAGTGTTCTTCCTTTTGTTTCAGGTACCAGCTTTATCACAAACACAATTGCACCCGCATTTATCGCAGCGTAAATGATGAATGTCCCTAAAATCGCACAAGAAAATTAAAAAAAATTCTGTGGATATATGTCGTTGTATTGGTAATCTGGGTTTGGTGTGATGTGAGACAAGAGAAATGTTTTTTTTATAAGTTACGTAGTATCTGTTACTTGTTATTATTTGTAAGATAAATATCTGTTATCAATAAGTATTTGTCATCAATACCTCGAGTGATACTTATTCATTGTACATTTTTGAAGAGTGAAACAAACAAACAAACCCAGTATATCCCACTCAAGAGCAGGGTCTGGGGGGTAGGTGGTGGCGAGTCTTTCCTCTATCTTGGTAGGTAGAGAGACTGCTTCCAAAGAGACCCCCGACTCGATAACAAAAACCATAACGGTAGCAAGTCAGCATATAAACTATCATAAAGCTCACAGCACACAGCATACAGTAATGAATCACCGAAAGCATACGAGAATGAAAGAGCATACATCAGAGAAGCAGCAAGTTTGACCTATATAGGGCAGATGTGGACAACATACACATCAGACCCCGCAACACGTCTTCATTAACCCTTCCTACCTACGGATCCCACTAAAAGTCCTTAACTTTAATTCTACGCCTCCACTCACTTCTATCCTCGATCATGTGCTCGGAGAGATGCAAGTGTACCATATCTCGCCTAATTATCTCATCCCAAGTCAACCTAGGTCTTCCTCTACTTCTCCTACCCTCTAAGATAATGTTTTCTACTGCTCTAATTGTTGCTGCCATTTGTCTCCTCTTCACATGCCCAAACTATCTTAATCCTCCCTCTCGTATTTTAGCTGTGATACAAGCCACTTCTAGCTTCTGTTGAAACACTTCATTTGTTATCTGATCCAGTCTTGTGTGTCCACACATCCACCACAGCATTCGCATTTCCGCTACCTCTATTTGTTCCTCGTGAGATTTCTTTATAGCCCAACAGTCTGTTCCGTATAACATAGCTGGGCGCACTGCCACTCTGTATAGTTTTCCCTTTAGTTTTGCTGGAAACCTCTTATCACATAGAATCCCTGATGCTGCTCTCCACTTGCACCATCCTGCTTGAACACGGTGAGCTACATCGCTGTGTATCTCTCCGTCCTCCAGCACGTACGAGCCCAGGTATTTAAACCTAGACGTTCGTGGGACCGCCATACCCTGGATACTGATTTGTGTTTCCTCTTCAGCCTCACCACTAAAGTTACAATGCATGTATTCTGTTTTAGAGCGACTTATCCTTAAGCCTCTGCGCTCTAGTGCTGCTCTCCACTGTTCTAGCCTATCGTTAAGCACCATTTTAGATTCTGATATTAAGACTATATCATCCGCAAAGAGCATGCACCACGGAACTGGCTATTGTATAGACTTTGTCATTTCATCCAGCACTACTGTGAAGAGAAATGAGCTCAGTGTCGATTCTTGGTGAAGTCCAACTTCCACTGCGAAGGAATCTGTGTCTCCGACTTGTGCTCGCACACACGTTTTTGCCCCGTCATACATATCCTTAATTATTTGATATACCTCTCTGGTATCTTTCTAAGTCGTAGACTTTCCCAAATTAGTTGACGCGGAACACTGTCATAGGCCCTTTCTAGGTCGATAAATACCATATGGAGGTCCCTTTTTTTCTCTATATTTCTCCATTGTCCTCCTTATGATGTGTATGGCTTCTGTTGTAGAGCGTCCTGGCATAAATCCAAATTGGTTTATCGCTATCTGAGTTTCCCGTCTAATTCTCGCGTCAATAACTCTTTCCCACAATTTCATCGTGTGACTCAATAGCTTTATTCCCCTGTAGTTTTCGCAACATTGGACATCTTCTTTTTTCTTATATATGGGGACTATGACACTGGTTCTCACTGGTCTGGCATCTTCCCTGTCTTAAAAATAGTGTTGAATAAATCTGTTAGCCATTGGATACCCTCATCTCCCAGACATTTCCACACTTCAATCGGTATGTTGTCTGGCCCCACCGCTTTAGCCCTTTCCATTTTCTTCATAGCTCTCGTAACTTCTTCTGCTGTGATGCTTCTACAATAGCATTTGTTTTGTTGCATTGTTTGGGTTGTTTTATCTATCTCAGTTTGATGATTCGGGTTCCTTATGTTGAAAAGGTTATCGAAGTAAGTTTTCCATCTCACTTTGATGTTTTTCTCCTTCACCAAAACATTTCCATCCGCATCCTTTATGAACTTCACCATTCTCACGTCCTGTCTCCTACTTTCTCTTGCCTTGGCTATGTTAAACATGTCATGCTCTCCTTCTTTCGTCTCTAATCGTTTATACATCATCTCATACGCCGTGTTCTTTGCTTCTGACATCGATTTTTTCGCCTCTCGCTTAGCCTCCATGTATTTATCTTTTAGTTCTGTGCGTTCCTCTTCATTGTTACAGCGTATAAGCTCTCTAAAACTTTGTTGTTTAATTCTTTTCTTCTCCTGTATATATTCGTTCCTCCACCAGGATTCCTTATGGCCGACTATCCTCTTTATTGTAACTCCCAGCGTTTCTTTAGCTGCTTGGATGAGCCTAGTTGCCATAGCCTCCCACTTTTGATTTGCGTCTTCATGTGGTCCGGTCTGGTTCATTGGTATGACCTTATCTCCAAAAAGGGTAATCTTTTCATCTTTGAGTTGGCCCCATCTGATTGTAGGTCTAACTCTCTTGTTTTGTTGGGCAATTGGTCTCTTCACGCGTATCTCCGCCACCAACATATGATGTTGCGTCACAACTGTCTCTCCTGGAATTGTCTTACAGTCCTTCCATGAGCTACGATCTTCTCTCCTCATCAATAAATAGTCTATCTGTGTGTGTCTTCCGCCGCTGCTAAACGTGATTAGATGCGATTCTCTTTTCTTAAAAAACGAATTTATGATGCCTAAGTCATGCGCTACTGCAAAGTCAAGACGCTCCTTAACGCCGTCATTCCTAGGACCATACCCGAAGCCTCTATGCACCAACTGGAAGTGGTCATTATCTTTTCCGATATGGCCATTAAAATCTCCTCATATGCATATTTTTTCTTCTCTAGGTATGTCACCCATAACGTAATCTAAACTCTCCCAGAACTTCTTTCTTTCCGTTTCCCCTAGTCCAACATGTGGTGTATACGCACTAACTACGGCCACTACTTCCTCTCCTATTACTATTCTTAACAGCATAATTCTATCATCGTATCTTCTCACCTCCACTACATCATCTTGAAGTTCCTTAGCAACTAGAAACCCTACTCCATTTTTTGTTCCATCAGACCCTGAATACCATAGTTTATAACTATTACACTCTTTTGCTCTCCCACCCCGCCATCTAGTCTCCTGAAGACACGCTTTATGTACCCTACGTTTCCTCAGCACGTCAATTAGATCTAGTAACTTACTAGTTAGGGTTCCTACGTTCCACGATGCCACTCGTAATCTCCAATCCTTTTTCCCTGTATTCGCACCTCTCGTCACCGAACATGATCTCGGGGCAGCATAATTGCTCCTACTATCTATTATACCAGACAGAGTCCACTAACACAGCCTAAAAAAAACACGGACAACACCTTAAAAAAGAGAAACGCAGCATAAGTAAAGCGCAATCAAAAGCAATCCGTTAAACCCTAAACCAAAGAATGCTGGTACCCCTAACCCAACCAAACAATCTAAACAAGAAAAATATAATTACAGATATAATTTAAGATGATTAAAAACAGGTATTGCAAACCCAAGAAGGATCTCACCAAAATGAACACCCCAAAATTTAGGGTTTTTTCGGTTTTGTTGCTGGTAGGTGGTGGTTGGGGAGGCGGTGGGGTGGCTGCGAAATATATATAGGCCTGTGTACGTAATCTTACCATATGAGCTCCAACTTAAGAGAAAATTGAAAGTGAACGAGACCGCCCATGCACCAAACCAATTTACTAGAGTAGCGAGGCTTCCAGCCGCTCCTTTAATGTTGATGGGGAATACCTGCACACAGAATGATCATACGAGGCCAAGTTACAGACCCCAATTTCTTTGCGTAGTCGTAAAATCTTTACTACTTTAGATAACAAAAACGATGTTGATATTAGATTACCTCAGACATTATAACCCATGGAATTGCTCCCATTCCAGCTGAAAACGAGATTATATACACCTAAACACATCCATAAAACTTCTTGTCGATAAATACTAATGTTTTAAAGCTTGTTCACAATATATTGTCACGGCCTGTCTAAAATATAGATTACGCGACTTGAAAACATTAACATCAAACAATTTGCATAGAGATTTAGAATTACCAGTATGCCCGTTACAGCAAGCGCGGGTACAGCTGAGAGCCCGATTTCATATGTCTGTATAGAAATAACATTATGCAATAAAACGTAAGTTTAAATGATGATAATGAAGTAAAATGACACAAATGAATGGAACGTTACCTTTAAGTAGAATGAAAGTGCTGTTGTTAGACATCCTAAAACCAATCCTATAGCGGAAACCTATTAAAACACATCGGTAATAAGTATACAAAATGGAAATGTTTGTTGTTGTTTAGTGTTACTGGGTGTTTGAGATTCCTTTTTAAAACAACTTCTGACTTTTTGGAGGGGTAAAAAGATAAAAATGCCCCTTCAAAAGTCACCGAAAGTTACAATTTTTAACTTTTGGTGATTTTTGGAGGGGTATTGTTGTCTTTTTACCCCTTCAAAAAGTCAAAAGTTGTTTTTAAAAGCAATCCCAAACAGCCTCGTGTTCTTGTTACCAGTAAAAGTGGCTTTCTACCCGCTTTGTCTAGAAAGAGTGCGTTTAGCGCGGTAACCACTATTTGTACTAACGCGTAGATTATTGTTCCAAGATCAGAAGGAAATCCTGGAAAAAAAACGTAAACCGTGGTAAGTTATCTATAATACCTAGGCACCTACCACTCATATTGCTACAACTTAGACAAATCTCATATTATTCTATTACGTTACGCCCCACACAACAGAGATAATGGGTTATAAGAAATGCATGCTTCAAATATCACAAACATGTTTTGAGCGCATTGGTTGCGGATGAGAAAATTTCATAATTAAGCATGCATAAGTAACACCAATCCTAAAGGGAAGTTTTCACTCACGTAACCAGAAACAAATCCGTTAGCTTATTGTGAGCAAAGCAAACAATATTGATTGGTATATGAGGCTGGATGTTATACATACCAATTAATAAGTATGATTTACTCAAAAGCAACTCACATGAAAGCTTGTCACTTATCTTGAACTTTTTCTATTAAAACATGAGGTCTGTGAAGTTCTCTTTTAATCCACATTCGTGTGTAATAAACGCAGGGTGTATGAGGTCGGACATTCTTATGTCAAAGTATCTCTCATGTACACTGAGCAATGTGGAATATCAATACGAAACCAAGAAGGACAAGTCGAATATGCCAAGGGTTATATGTACCTGCCGACTCAAAAATGCTACTCGTGTAGAAACATATACCGTTGATTCCTCCAAATTGTTGACAAACCATCAACCCGACTCCTATCTACACATACCGCATGAGAAAGAAAGGTAAAAATCATTATTCTAGACCTTCTTAGTGATATTTTGCCACAAGATGTACTTACAATAACAGATCTTAAGTATCTTCTTTGAAAAAGATCCAATAGTTTCGTTTTTGGGAGCTTTTCTAACGTGTCTATGTAATCCTGCAAACAAATATGTAATTCAATATGTATAAAGGTTGTAGGTTCAACCCAATGTGGGTAAAAAAGATCACAGGTTTAAAGCGTCAATAAAGTTAATTATCATTTGTTAACGGTAGAACTTGAACCTGGATTTCATCGGCCTCTTCGGATATATCAGCATCTTTCCCGCGAAGTTTCCTTAGAGCGGCCCGAAATTCTTTTTCGTTCCCAGTCTTAGCCTGCACATTTGTTATACGTGTTTTTTGCTAGAGTTATGTAATTTCTACCACTTACGAAAAATATAAGTGTAAGGGCTGAAAATCTATTGTGGTAATCATATAAAGTTTTACTCTTGTAAATCATATTGATTATTAATAGAGGAAATAGAGAAAAAAAATGTCATGTTCAACCCAATTTAATATGACCTTTTTCAACTGTATAATTACTTATGTTGACTCGTTACACAACTAGATACTTTTTAGTTGTGGGATTCCTATTTTGTGTTCTAACATCAAAACAAGTATGTCTTAACTCTTACCAACCATCTCGGAGATTCTGGTATGAAAAACATTCCGGTCACCAGAACAACGCATGGAGCCATACCTGAAATCCCAATTCGAAAATATATAACGTTTAACCAAATTCAAACCCGACCCGATCAATGACTTTAGCATACGTAGTCCTAACAACGTGTTTAGAGTTGACCATTACTATTCATTTCTATTGAGAAACGAATGAATACAAGCTATATATTAATGATGAGTTAAATGGGTTAATTTAAAAAAAGAAACTAAAATAGGCTAAATCGTATATACGACGTATATTTAAATACTTTTAACGTCCTAAGTCATTTTACTATATAATAACATAAAATATTATAGAAAAGTTCTTTTAAAACTATATACATCTCTACTATTGTATTTTGTTTTGACATAGTTTTATTATATTCTTGGTCTTGGATTATTATTGAGGTTTCTCGTCAATTTCTCAAATTTTACAATGCTCGTTAAAATGAAAGGTAAGTTTACACAAAAGTAATTAACTTTCCAAGTGTTTTGTTAAAATTATTTTAATATTTTTGTACCTCTAAAGTAACTTCTTAAATTTCATTAGATGTTTCAATCTTATATGATATTTTGACTAATGTTTAAATTATTAAAACTAAATGACACGAATGAAACATATATGAATCTTAATTACTATTTAAGACTATATTTTTTTTTCCAGTTTGATTCCGTTACCTATCAATGCCAAGATCCTCCATGGCATCATCGTCCCGATCACGAAGGAAAGCGACACTGCTGCACATATCATAAGCTACATATATATACACGATTGTAATTTTGAACGTTAGCCCATTAATTCTCACGTGTTATATTCGAACTCTAATACACGTTATATGTTACATATAGACCGTCACCTGATTTGCTGCTGTCAACATGCCTCGTAGGTTTTTTGGAGCGATTTCCGCTATAAAAACGGGTACAACATACGAAAACACTCCCATCCCGTATCCTGTTGCTAATCTTCCCATATCTAGCGCCACAAGCCCCTATCATAAGCATCCAAATCACTTTCGTTTAATCAGATAAAAACAAGAATACGTTAAGAACGCGACTTAATGTTCATACCTCTGCGAAGTAAATCGCTAGCCATCCGGTCGAACAACAAACACTTGATATCCATAATGCCTGTTCACATTCTTGGTTACTAATTCAATGTTTCATATATGCTCTCATATACACATACCTACATATAGGTGTGTAGGAGTGTTTACGGTTTGGTTTTTTAAATCAAATAGTTGGTAACAGTTTTTTTATCATTTTAAGTCAAAACCGAACTTTTGAAAGAAAATTAAAACCGAATCAAATCAAACCAAACCGTTACTAACGTAACTGTTTGGCTTCAATTTGCTTTGAGGGTTTGGGCTTGGTGGACTTTATAATAAAAATTATAAAATACGAGAATATGATAATATGGTAATATATATTGTAATAATCTAGCTTCCAAACCATAAAACTTAAAAAAAAAGACTATGTATTTTTATGAATGGCCAACGAATAATTTTTAAGCCCGATCATCCGGGTAAACCCATTGACGAAAGGCCACACACGCCTGCGAACACAGACAGCGTTGGTGACCCGGTTCCCCCACCATTCCAAGGGAAACCCACCACACAAAGGCCCACTGTGGTAAAACTCTTGGTCCACTTGAAGCATATTGCACCTAGTAAGACTCCAACACATAACCCCACTTTGAAAAGTTATTGTTAGGTCTAGATTGTATAGGGCTAGATCAATTTTGTATAGGCTTAGTACTTGAAAATCAAGTCTTGTAATTAACATTTGTAACAGTCAAAATATATATATATGTGATTTGAATCTATAGGTTAACCCCATATATGTATGTGTGTTGATTTTTGCTTTGACAGGAGAAACAATATTCTTGGGATGGATTTGATAAAACTGACCAAGTGTAGGAAACATCTACGGATGAACAATTTTGTTAATCCGTAGATATGTTTCATACAAGACCAAATGACCAAGTGTAAGTTCCTACGGATGATCAAGTTCCGTGAAGTGAAGACTCCTACGGAAGGAGGATTATCTACGGAAGAACAACATTCCTACGGAAAAGCAAATCATCTACGGAAGAACAGAAGATCTGCGGAAGGCAAGACTCCTGCGGAAGACCATTATACTTGTGTGATTATCAATTCCAAGAAGTCAAACAAGTCAACAAGATCAACAACAAATCCCGAGAGATCCGGTGTTTCCTTAACCGACTCAAATCATCTATAAATATGAGTCCTAGGTTTCACATCTGGAGAGAACACAATCAATCAATATTACGGCGATCAAGAGTTCATTGTGCAACCCTAGCAGCCGTCACATCAACATCAAACATCATTCGATTCACAAAATTCGATTGTTCATAGTTATTCATTATTCTTTTGTAATCATTACATTATAGTTAATGAAATACATTTGAATTATTATAGATTTCGTGTTTATTGTGTTTCTGTGGTTGTGTTCATCATTGATCATTATAAACAATTAAACGTCAATTAGTGATAATTCCGCGATCATTAAATTGATTTATTTTAATACTGATAATTCCTGAATTGTGATCCTTGGATTCACAGGTGGTATCAGAGCCATTGGTGCTCATTGATTTAGATCAATTGATCTATCAGTATTAAAATTGTTTAATTGATTTTCAAAAAATTAAATCAACGACTGATTTTTTTTTGCAAGCACTCTATCATTACTTGTTTGATTCAGATCTATATTCAAATCAATTGAATACTAGAACTGGGTCTTTGATAGATCTGTCAATTTTCGTGTTTAAGTTTTATTCATTCGTTTACTTTAAACATGAGTAATTTTGGAGGAGGATCTTATCAACCACCAAAGTTAGAAACAAAAGCTGATTTTAAATCCTGGAAGATCAAGTTCAGGAATCATGTGAACTACACAGATTCTGACTTGTGGGAGTCCATCACACAAGGTCCTTATATTCCACCCACTCTTGGGCCGGATTATAATGACAAAAATCAGCCAATCAGCACTAAGGACTTGCCACCTGATGATGTCAAGAAGGTCAAAGTCGATATTAAAGCATACAGCTTGCTTAGTATGGCTTTACCTGAAGAAATCTTGATCAGGTGCGAGAACTATAAAACAGCCAATTCCTTGTGGAAGATACTTCACACTCTCTGTGAAGGGAGTGATGAGATCAGAAGCATAAGGAAAGACAGCCTTAGATCACAATATGAAACTTTTCATCATATTGAGGGTGAGTCAATTCCTCAGCAACTCCATAGATTTATGCAACTTGTTACGGAGATGAACATCTTGGAGTTGAAATATACAACTGAGGAACTTAACAAGAAGATGCTCCATACTTTGCCTGAAAGTTGGAA
Organism: Flaveria linearis; assembly: GCA_024085815.1. Classification (NCBI taxonomy): domain Eukaryota; kingdom Viridiplantae; phylum Streptophyta; class Magnoliopsida; order Asterales; family Asteraceae; genus Flaveria; species Flaveria linearis. Next base: position 84,028,244 of record CM044007.1, read on the forward strand.
GCAAACTGTCTCCATGTTCAAGAACACCATTGATCTCAAGACAACTGGTCTAGATACATTGGTTGCTAAAGTAGAAGCACTTGAACTGGATGAACAATCAAGAAACAAGAGTGTGAGAACTCATGTCTCACCTTATCACTTCAAGGAAACAAAGAATGCTGGAAGTGCATTTATTTCTAATAATGAAGATGATAACTCTTGTGCTTTGAGTCATGACGAGGAGGAAGTCAGTTTTTATGCCTCCAAACCCACTAAAAAGTCATCTCAGAGTAAAAATCAAAAGGAAAAGGCTAAATCTACAGAGAAAAGAGAGCCATCATCAACAGCAAATTCAGAACCAATAACTGTGATATTGGATTCTGAAGAACAAAAAGTAGCCTTTGCAGCTTTTAGTTCTAGCTTTCAAGCATATCTTGGAAGTTCCCTTACAGCAGCAAACATCTGCCAACAAGATTTGGAGGAACTCCCTCCGGATGTAGTCGAAGAGATGGATCTACAATGGCAGATGGCTATGATTGCCTACAGAGCCAAGCAATATCTTCGAAGAAACAAAATCTGGCAGCAGCTAGCAAAACATCGAAGATTGGAGTGGATAAGTCTAAAGTCAGATGTTATAAGTGCAATCTCTATGGTTACTTTTCTAGAGAATGCAACCAACAATCAACTCCACAGTATCAGCAGCAGCAGCAACAAAATCAGCAGCCAACCTCTCAAAGATCTCTGCATAGACAACCTCAGCTCACATCCCCACCAGCCACAAATACATCAGCAGGACCAAGTAACTCTAAAGAGACAGGGCTGATCATACTTCAGGATGGAACTTGTGACTGGAGTTTGTATGAGAAGGAAGTGATAGAGGAGAATCAAGCACTGATGGCACATATGGAAAACAAAGTTCCTCCAATGGCCAAAGAGGTAAAAGAGAGGTTATGTTCATCAACTTGTGTTGAGGAAGTTGAAAGATATAGAGTCCATGCTCAACAACTGGCTGATAAAGTAAAAGAAACTATGGTTTTAAATGAATCACACTTAAGAGAACAGAAACTATATCAAATCAAAATAAACTCTTTACAAAAAGATTTAGAAAAATATGTTTCTGAAAACTACAGCCTAAAAGCCCAAGTTGAGCATCTGACCACTTCCTTAACAAAATCCATGGCTGATCATGCATCTACTGAAGTGAAACTTCAGAAGTTTCAATTATCATCTCAGCAATATGAGAAGTTACTCAATTCTCATATTGAATCAAAGAACAGGTCAGGGTTGGGTTATAATGCAGTGGCACCACCTATTAATAATAACTACACACCTTTACCTGAAACAATGACTAACAACTTGTCAAATCATTTTGTGCAAAGCACCAACTTTGACATAAAAGATAGTCAAATAAACAACAATAAAGCTGAGATGAGTGAAACTGAATCAACTGAATCAGAGTCAATTAAACATAATGAATCAGATTTTGATAACTATGATGACCTGGATGATTCTGATGAACATGATAATGTTCAACTGAACATTGGTAAGAATGTTCAAGTTGAACCTGGTCTTCCACGAGTCCTTGAAGAATCAAAGCTGCAATATCCGCCAAAACAACGGAACATGCTGAAGACCATTTGTAAGAGGATTGCTGAACTTAATGAAGGATTACAAGAACTGCATCTTCCCAAGATCGACAGCTGCGGATCAAGCACAAAATCACCTTTGTCATCTGATAAAGGTAAGAAATATTCAAACAAGAATCCTCGGAAAGAACAGACTGAGGAATCCGTAGAACATCTGCGGAAAGCAAAAACTGCCAAGTCCGTAGATCATCTGCGGAAGACAAAGACTAATGATTCCGCAGAAAAACAACGGAAGAAAGATACTCTGACTGTGGATGAGATAAAAAGGAAAAACATCAAACATGCTCACAAAAAGCTAAATGGCAAACAACAGAAGCCATCCACAAATAAACATGAAGAATTACCAGCTGATGAACCCAAGAAGAAATCAACTGAAGGCTCAGCTAGTCAGAAAAAGACCAAAAAGAAGGCTGAAGAAGAAAATTCTGAGAAATATTGCAAATGGTGTGATATGAAGAATCACAGCACTGATGAATGCTACTTCAGTAGTTACTGTTCCATTTGCAACATGAACAATCACATGACTGATGACTGTTTCTTCAACAAACATTGTGCCATATGTGACAAAAATAACCATTTCACTCAGGAATGTTATTTTAATAAGAAGAACAAGAAAAAGAGCAACAAGAAATCACAAGGTACATCATCAGACTCAGAAAGTGACAAAGAGACAAAGCCTGAGAAGGAAAAACAAAATTCAAAGAAAAGATCATCTGTTGCTGACAAGACTGTGAAAAAGAAAATGCCAACACAGGCTAAGACACCTCATAAAAAGGTGGATTTGTCTGATAAACAACCGGAAGCTGTTGATGATTTCTTTGACAACTTTGATAAAGGAACTTCTGTGTCCCAATCAAAACAGAAAGATGAAGAAACCTTCAAGACTACAGGATCTTCTTCAAAGTTAAGATACCAACCAAAACAAGCTAAGTTGAAGAAAGACTCGGATAAGCATGAAGACACTCAGAAACCCGAATCATCTTCAACAGGATCATCCTCACAAACATCAGATCAAAAAGAAACAACTAATACTGAAACTTCACGATTAATTCATAAAGGATTAACTATTGTTGACACAACTGGCAAATCCAAGACAATTAAGCCTTGGGTTGTCAATTCTAATTAGGTTTCTTTTTGTGTGCAGGAACAATTATGGAGAGCTGACAACAAGTGGTATGTTGACAGTGGTTGTTCCAGACATATGACAGGCAACTGTGCACTTCTCCATGACTTCAAACATAAACATGCCTCTTATGTGGCATTTGGTGGGGATAAGAAGGGAGGTAAAATTGTTGGTGAAGGAATGGTAACTAATGGTGTTTTAACATTTGAAAAAGTAAATTACTGTGAAAATTTGCAGTATAATTTACTTAGTGTTTCCCAAATTTGTGATCAACATTATTTAACACTGTTTGATAACACTAACTGTTACATTCTTAAGCCAGGATTTACAGTTCCAGCAGACTGGATACTTCTTAAAGCATCAAGAAAAGGCAACACATACATCTTGGATATGAACAACACAACACTCACCAAACATGAGACATGCCTGCTGTCCAAAACTTCCGAAGATGAATCTCAATTGTGGCATAGAAGGCTTGTCCATTCCAACATGAAGAACATGAATAAATTGGTGAAAAATGACTTAGTCATTGGATTACCAAAGAAAGAATTTCATTGTTCTAATCACTGTTCTTCATGTTATAAAGGAAAACAACACAGAGTGTCTCACAAATCCAAAACAATCAACACTAACACTACACCACTCAAATTGCTTCATATGGATCTCTTTGGTCCAACCAATGTGCTGAGCATTGGAAAAAGGCAATATTGTTTGGTAATAGTTGATGATTTCACTAGATTTACATGGGTCTTTTTCATAAAACATAAAAGTGAAACATCTGAAACATTAATGGACTTTGTAATCAAGATTGAGAATCAACTTGATTTAAAAGTTAAAATTTTTAGGAGTGACAATGGAACTGAATTTGTTAATGCTGATTTGGATTCTTTTTGCAGGACTAAAGGAATAGCTAGACAATTCAGTGTCCCAAGAACTCCACAACAAAATGGAGTGGCTGAAAGGCGAAATAGAACACTGATAGAAGCAGCCAGAACAATGCTAGCTGATTCTCAGCTGCCCATTACATTCTGGGCAGAAGCTGTGAATACAGCCTGCAACGTTCAAAACAGAACTTTGATAGTCAAAGAACATAATAAAACACCTTACGAACTCTTATTTAAAAGAAAACCTTTTATAGGATATCTTAGAGCTTTTGGGTGTCATGTGTCTGTTTTAAACACTAAAGAACAATTGGGAAAATTTTCTGAAAAAGCCTATGATGGTTTCTTTGTTGGATATTCATCCACTTCTAAATCATATAGGGTGTACATTCCAGAACATAACATAGTTGAAGAAACTCCCAATGTTTCTTTTGATGAATCCATGTTTACTACCAATGTAAAAGGATCATCTTGGTTATTTGATATAGATGCATTAACAGAATCATTTAACACTGGTTATTTGATCAATGCAGGTGCTGCGGATACATGTTATCCCTTTGTGCCCCCAAGTGTGAATGAAGTGCCTTTAACAGCTGATCCACCAAGAGCACGTGTGCCACCTGAACCACAGCAACGATCAAGTCAGCAGCATGAAGCTATTTCTGGAGAAGCAAACTCTTCATCCCAGCACATGTAAATTCATCAGCAGATGTTCCCTCATCCGTAGATGTCACTACTGATGCTAGAAATGAAGAGGAGGCAGTCATCCAACCACCATTACCAGCTGACCAACATTGTTCATCCGTGGATGATGTAACTCCTACGGAAGTACAAAATACTGCTTCCGTAGAACTTCCTGCGGAAGAACAAAATACTGCTTCCGTAGAACATCCTGCGGAAGAACAAAATACTGCTTCCGTAGAACTTCCTGCGGAAGAAGACAAAGCAGCCAATCAAACACCAGCTGATCCTAACAACCATGAGTCTTTCGATTATTTCATCGACTCAACTTCTCAGCTAACACCATCTGCTTCAATGGGCTTCTCAAACTTAGACTCCACAGTTCAAGTTGATGCTGTTTCAACAAGCAGAGTACACAAATCTCATCCAACAGACAACATCATTGGGGACCTGCATGCCAGAACCACAAGGAGCAAAGGAGGTGTGGCAAACATTTGTTTGTTCACCTGCTTTTTATCTCAAACAGTCCCTGCAAACATCACAGCTGCACTGAAAGACAACAGCTGGATTGAGGCCATGCAAGAAGAGTTGCAACAATTTAGAAAACAGAAAGTGTGGACTCTTGTCGATTTGCCTTCAGGTCAACATCCAATTGGCACAAATGTATCTGTATCCACGGCTGAAGCAGAGTACATAGCTGCTTCAGCAGGTTGCTCTCAAGTACTTTGGTTGCAAAACCAATTACTTGATTATGGTTACAATTTCCTTCATACACCAATTCATATTGATAATTCAGCTGCTATGTTTATAACTGCTAACCCAGTTCAACATAGTAAAACAAAACATATAGAAATCAGATACCATTTTCTGAGAGATTGCTCTGAAAAGGGTCTAATCAAGTTAGTCAAAGTAGACATAACCAATCAGCTTGCTGATTTGTTTACTAAAGCATTTGATTCTGTTAGATTCAATTTTCTGATAGAATCTTTAGGGATGATTAACTTAGAATAAATCAACAAAAGCATATGATTGACTTTGTGAAGAGTAATCGTTGAGGATAACTTAAGTGTCTGTTAGAACATCTATACATGCATTATATTTGGGAAATGATAGTAGACTATACTTGGCTATTAAACAAACACTCAATCTGACTTATATCATATTGATATGTGAGTAGGTTCAACTTGAGTGGAAACAAAGCTAAGAGCATGCCAAACTAAAAACATGAGGTAACTGTCTGTGAGGATTACATTTGAGAATCATGAAGGTATGTTCTCTCCTGCTGTGCTCAAATCACTTACACAAGCACACTATGTAAAATACTTTATAATATTCTATCTTTGCAAAGTCATATTCCCTCTGTTTTGTGTGAACAAAGACCTGGGAATGTGATTAACAAGTGTGATCTTCATTCTCCCTCTGTTTTGTGTCAACAAAGACCTGGGTTAAAGTTCACCTCTGTTTTACGAAAGTAAAGACCTGGTGACTATGAAGATCATATTTCAGCTCTAAAAAGGAATCACTTGTGATCCATTGAACATCAAGCTCAAGAGCTATCACATCAAAGCATTCATGAGACTGAACATTGTCTCAAGATAGAACTTATAACTTAATGTACATAGTCATTAAGTGTGGAATGTAGTGATTTGTCTCATCTACGGAAGACATACTCTAACGATAATTGAATGTGGGACTCATGATTGCTACTGATTAACAAACTTCACAACATGATAAATTGCATGCCTAGTTGATACAACACTCATGTTTGAATTTAAGAGGATTTCTATACTTGCAATCAGATATGTGTTGAATCAACTAACAACATCAACAGAAGCCAATTTATAGTATGATCCCTCTATATATGCATGCATGTACCTGTTTCACAGATGCTTAATTGTTATTTCAACAGAATTTCTCTCATTTAGAATGTCATAAGCCTGTCATGCCTGTTCACAACTTAAATTTATGATGAATGCAACAGTTTCACATTAATCACAAATTTAGGGGAGTAGTTCATGCATGAAAAACAAACAATAAAAGCTGATAATTGATCTGAATTATCTTGAAGGAATTCTGGAACTTGAGCACTAACTTGAATACAGGATACAGGAAACTTGCTTCCCTGTACTTAATTGCCATGTAAATAAAGTCAACAATGTCCAACATCAATATTTGATTCTACTATGTAGATATCATACATTTAAAGTTCTCAAAACTTTAAGTTCCGCAGAAGTTTCAGTAATACTTCGCATCCGCAGAAGTCACAGTAATACCGCTCATCCGTAGAAGTATTATGTGATCTCTGATTCAGCAGCAAAACAAGCAAAACAAATCAAATGCATTATTTGAACTTACATCCAATGTAAAGTTCCGCAGATGTTGACGTCCGCAGAAGTTAAGGTTCCGCAGATGTTGACATCCGCAGATGTCAAGGTTCCGCAGATGTTCTGCGGAAGAAATAATGCACACAACACTTGGAATAGGGAAAGGAATAAATGAAAGTGGGCACAACATAGGAATAAATGAAAGTGGGCCCAACATAATATGAGCCCAACATAATTAATAAAAGATGTTAAGTATGTTCGACTATAAATAAGGTTTCTGACCTGAAATTCATTTATAACTTTTACAGAGCACTTTTTCAGATTAACCTAGAAATTCGCCCATTTTCCTCTTTTTCAAAATTTCAAAAAATCAACATTATCCAGTAACCGATTACTGATACTGCAAAGGTAAATCATGTCGTAAACATCAATACGGAACTGGTTAATCGATTATTGTCATTCAAACGATTCAACTGCGTGGTTTCTAACTTGATTTTCTTTGCAGATGGCAAATAGATTTGCTAAGGAGCATAATGTGTGCGCATACTTGAACGCTGATGATCCAGCAGCGGAAGGATGTCGAGATATCATCAGATATCTCCGACGATCCAGGCTCTTCTACGCCTTGACGGCTGAGCCTGTGATCCATCAGTCGCACATAATCGGATTTTGGAATTCAGCTCGAGTGGAAGAACAAAACGATGAGGAGGTAATAGTGTCTGAAGTTCTGGGTCAGCGTCTTCGAGTGAATGAAAGCACCTTACGAAGATGTTTGGAACTCGGAGATAGAGAGATAGGACACACCGGACGTTTTCGAGAATGAATACATAGAAAAGGTATTCAATCTCATGGGGTACGATGGTGATTATGAGAAAGGAGAAATCAAGAAGGGTAGGCTGTGCAAACCGTACAGGTTCTTATGTCACACCTACCTGAAGTGCATGTCGAACAGGAAGTCGGGGTTAGACAGATTTTCTCGACACATCTCATCAGGAATTATTGGGGTGTTCGAGGGAAGAATCTACAATTATGCAAGATACATATTCAATTGTTTGTGCGAGCAAGTCAAATTACAAAAGAATGAGAAGATGTACATGTTCCCCAGATTCCTGCAATTGGTGATTAACTCAGAGCTCCCAAGCTTGAACAGGGTTGGAGAAGTGTTTGTTCAAGCTCACCTGAGCAAATCAGTGCTGAATAAACTTAGTGGAAAGTATGAGGGTCCTGACATGCCTATGTTTGCTCATGTTATTGATCCACAAGCTGATCTGCCACAAGAGTTGGCATGGGCAGATGAAGCAGAATCATCTGCTGATTCTGGTCAATCTTCTCACTCACCACACCAAACACCTCAACACCAACAACAATTACCACCTCAAACACCACCACTACAACATGATTCACCAAGCCAATCACCTCAACAATCACAATCACCATCAAGCCTAAACACCCAACCAATCTCCCCAATTCAACCACACCAATCACCTGTTCTGATATCATCATCTTCATCTCATCACACTCAACCATTCTCTCCACTCCAAATCCAATCACCCATACAACCACCACCAGAATCCCCAAAACCCCAATCACCGGAAAGTGCTGAGACTGAACCACTTGAGGTGACTGAGTCTGTACACTCTGTACACTCAGGAGACACCGAAATACTATCTGAAGCCAGCACTGTTCCTTTCTCACCAACTCACACAGATGAACAACCTTCATCAGCTCATACCGAGCCAATACCTGCTGATGAACCCGGGGAGATTCAAGAATCTGCTCAGGATGTCACTGCTTACAATGAAGATGACTTAAGTGACAGTGACATTCCTGTGAGCAAAAGCTTCCTGGTTGCAAAATACAACAAGTTGGTGCTTAAATCCAACAAGAGAAAACAAAGAATTGTGGAGCTGTACGGAGTTATCCAAGAAAAGGATGAAGAACTAACAAAGAAGGATGCCAGTTTGAAAAGGCTGAGAGAAGACGCACAATGCAACAATGAAATTATTGATGCATTGTTCAAAACAAAACGGGAGCTGGAGGCAACTTTGAAACAAGAGCAAAATGAAAGGGCGAGCTAATAAAGCAAAAGGATCTGGAGATAGAGAGCCTGAAAAGAAAGCTCTCTGATTTGAAAACAAAAGTAGATTCAAGTGCTGAACCAGAAAAACAATCGGGTAGAGCTACTAAGCCGCTGATATCCTACACCCGAAAAGAAAATACTTTGGAGCCACACAAAAGAAACCAGAAGAAGAAAGCTCCCCAAAGAAATCGAAAGTTTCATCTCCTGATCCTACACCTTCAGTAGAAGTTTCTGCTGTGAAGGTATCCTCCGGAGAAGAAGAAAGTGATAAAGAGTGGGAGGAATTAACGAGGATGGAGTCTCCCACTGCTGATAAGGTGGAAAGGCCGATGACCTTCTAACAACTGCTGATATCTTGGAAGAGAGGCCTGACTCCAGCATGTTTATGACCCTCATCAACCATGGGTTTCCGTATGACATGGTTGAGAGGATGAACAGAACAGAAATGGCCAATGCATTGAAAGAATTTGAATTTGCAAGGTTCATAATCCCAAATTGTGATTATGAAGCCTTTACCACTTTTCAATCATTGGAGAAATTAAGGAAAGAATTGGGCCACTGTGACACAGCAAAACTTTCAAAGTACAATATGACTTGCTGGTTACAGGGTCACAATTACAAGCCACATGAACTTAAAGGTAGAACTACTGGTGAGCTGCGGAGGATGATGGAGCATGTAATGAAGGTGGAGCTGGAAACAGGTGTAAAATTCAGAACAACAGCTCCTCATCCTACTGATGACAAACAAAGCAAATCATCTGCTGATCCAATCACTGTGGAACCCAAGGATCAGCATAAAGCTAAAGATAAGCTCATCAGGGAACCAAGGGAAGTCATTCCAGGCAAAGTATGGCCCCTTGGTACCACTGTCAGAGAAATCACTGATCAGAAGTCCACTCTGATTCAGTTGATTGATCACCTCACAACTCCCAACTCAGCTGAAGAAAATAAAATAATGGCATGGAAATATGATCAGGAGTGGGATTGTGCAGTGATTAAAAGGACATCAGGAAGAGTTGAATACTTCCGTGATGTGTTTTCAGTACTCTGCCTTCCTGAGAATGATTTAAAGGACCTGCAAAGCCTTACTTTGACAAATTATCCAATACACCCAAGGGGCAGGGACTTCTCAAGCAGAGTGGGTCAACTGAAAACAAGGTTCAAAGATGATGTGATCATAGGAGCTAAAAGAGATGATGATGCTCACAAACGAAAACTCATGGGCAGAAAAGATCCAAGTCCAATGCCTCTGACTCAGTAGACGATGAATTTCTGAAGAGGGTTGGATATAACAACAGAACATCAGCAGCCATCAAACGCATTGAAGGAACTCAATACACACTCCCTATCACTGAGTGGGGATATGTAGAGAGGACAAAAGAGCTGGTGCTGATGAGAAATGCAGAGAACAAACGTGCAGAAAATATCAGGATCTTTGATCCTGCGGAGATCAAGTTGCTTCATCCAAGCTACACTTCTTACCTTCATGACAAATTCTTTCCGAAGCTGAGTGATGAAACAGCTCAAAATGATCTGTTCCTGCTTGTACACATGATCCAAGTCATCGACAAACTTCATGCAAAAGCCTACAAATGACGAAGACATAATGCAGGCTTGCTGAAGGGAACAGAATATGAAGAAGTCTCAGAACTTCGCCTCTCCGAACAAGATGAACTTGAAGTAGTGAAGAATGACCGAGTATTAGAGACTCTCACTACAGAAGAGGATGTTCTGGGACTTGGCTACGAGACTCTGAAGAAGATCAGCAAAATGGAGATCAAATACAAGTATGATGATCAAAAGGCAGCTGTATCTTACTTCTTCAACAAAATTATATCAAGAGTCAAGGAGCTAGCAGTGTTGAAAGACTGATTACAAGGAGCTAAGCCTAAGGGGGAGTATTGTTAGGTCTAGATTGTATAGGGCTAGATCAATTTTGTATAGGCTTAGTACTTGAAAATCAAGTCTTGTAATTAACATTTGTAACAGTCAAAATATATATATATATGTGATTTGAATCTATAGGTTAACCCCATATATGTATGTGTGTTGATTTTGCTTTGACAGGAGAAACAATATTCTTGGGATGGATTTGATAAAACTGACCAAGTGTAGGAAACATCTACGGATGAACAATTTTGTTAATCCGTAGATATGTTTCATACAAGACCAAATGACCAAGTGTAAGTTCCTACGGATGATCAAGTTCCGTGAAGTGAAGACTCCTACGGAAGGAGGATTATCTACGGAAGAACAACATTTCTACGGAAAAGCAAATCATCTACGGAAGAACAGAAGATCTGCGGAAGGCAAGACTCCTGCGGAAGACCATTATACTTGTGTGATTATCAATTCCAAGAAGTCAAACAAGTCAACAAGATCAACAACAAATCCCGAGAGATCCGGTGTTTCCTTAACCGACTCAAATCATCTATAAATATGAGTCCTAGGTTTCACATCTGGAGAGAACACAATCAATCATATACGGCGATCAAGAGTTCATTGTGCAACCCTAGCAGCCGTCACATCAACATCAAACATCATTCGATTCATAAAATTCGATTGTTCATAGTTATTCATTATTCTTTTGTAATCATTACATTATAGTTAATGAAATACATTTGAATTATTATAGATTTCGTGTTTATTGTGTTTCTGTGGTTGTGTTCATCATTGATCATTATAAACAATTAAACGTCAATTAGTGATAATTCCGCGATCATTAAATTGATTTATTTTAATACTGATAATTCCTGAATTGCGATCCTTGGATTCACAGTTATAGATGCCTCCAAAAAGACTATGTATTTTATTAGCATAAGTTAATCATGTTTATAGTCCAGCTTAAAAAAGGCCCAAATGATAAAAGGTTACATAGTATAAAATCCTACGTTCCGGTTAGCCGTTTTTGGAATGTTCAAGTATAAATCGTATACCAAGCTGTTTGGTACGGTTGACCGAAAGTTAAAAGGAAAAAAAAAAAAAGAAACGCGAAGCCAAACGGGCGATTAGTTGAACCAGTTATATGGTTTCAAACCGAACCATAAACACCTCTACATACACACACGATACACACACGTACGCTCTCATTTTCCTCTAAGCTAATTGTCAAGATTTTATATGTTATCAGTTAGAGATAAACGTAATCCAAATCAACGCATCCACGAGTCAGAACTATCAGGCAAGTCACCTAAAACATCAAACCTAACACTTACCCCTTTGCGACCAACGAAATCAGCAATCGGTCCACTCGTGATCGCCCCGATCATAGCACCAAACGTCAAGATCGAACCGAATAATGAATACTACAAAAAGAAAAAATATTAATTTGAACTATATAACACTATAACATTAGAACATGACCATTTTGGGCTAAAACTAACACGAACCTCGGCTAGCGACAGATTTAGATCTTCCGTGATGGACGCTTGAGTAGGCGACGAGTAACCCGCCTAGTAATCACAACATTAGTAACTATTCGCTTAACCATTTTAAAATATATCACACTATTTTTAAAACTTACACAAGATCCAAAGGCAAAAGAGCCACAAACAGCGACGAATGTGGTGAGATAGACCATGAAGTTGTTTGGTTTGTTGCTTTCGAGTTTTTCATCGATGGTTTGAGCGACAAGCGGAGTTTGCATCTCGTCGCGAGCCATGATCGCGGTTTTCACAGTACGGACTTCGTGAAGAAAGATATGTTGATGAAAGTTATGTGATTACTTTTGTGTGACTGAAGTACTAGACTTTATATATGAAGGTGAAGCAAAAGGATTGCTTGTTCTTTAATTTTTTGTGACGAATATTACTGACAACTAGATAAAATACAACATGACAACATGCTCGTCATACCATTTTTTAAAGCTTAGAGTTTAGACTGATGGATGTTTTATTATTAATTAAACATTGGGAATATAGAATGTTGGTATCATGGCTTTATACAGGGTTAAATATTTAATATGATGGATCAATATTCTTAATATTTTGTTTACTACGAGACTTGAACTTTTAAAGCTAAGGATATAGATATTATTTTACACACCGAGATACATTCAGGACAAAAGCCTTTTGATAAGCTAGATCAAATAATAAGTAAGGTTTGCGAGTAGTGTGTGAAGTAAATTTGAACGGTAAGGAAGGCGGCAACTTCGTAATTAACTAGACTTAAAAAAAAAAAGAAAATGTGCAATCGTTGATTTTATTATAGTTCCATATTTTTTTTAAAACACGGTTAATTTTCATACATTACATTAACTTTTTGGAAAAAATCATGCCTATAAAATCGAATATTTTTATTCTCTTTAAATATAGCGGACCCTTTTGACATCTCATTAGTTTCACTCATTGTACCGATATTAATCCTTTATCAAACCCGTGATTGCACTCAACTAAAACCAGCGATGGATACGAGCGATAGTGACATGCTAAAACTTAATTTCACAGTTTAAAATTTTTTGTGGCCCGTGAATAGATATATATTCTATTTGAAAATCATCAAACCTATACTTGTAGGATTTAAACACATAACATTTGGTTAAAAAGTATACTATATTATCATCAACATGTACTTTTATTGATCCATAATATTATATATTATATTACCAGCGGTGAATGTAACCGCTGGCTAATTAAATCACAACCGTTAGATCAAGCTGAAATTAAATCTCAGCCGTATAAACTCGATGGTTAGAGCGGTTACGGAACAATTACGAGTGGTTATCAGAATTTCAGTCACGGTTCCATCTTCCTTCTTTTTCTCCCACATCTCCAGTAACCGCTGGTAACCTACATCCACAACCTCCGATGCTCAAATATAAATAGAAACATTATACTCCTTAATTTCTTTAAAAACTTCGATAGTCTGATTAGTCACACCAACCTGAAGCACCATCACCATTACTCTCTCTCTTGGGTCCATCGGCCTCTCCTTCTGAATTCTAGCAATGCAATTCCATCCTAAGGTAAAATTTTGTTTTGATTAACTTTTTAGTTTTTATTTCTAATAACAATTAATCTATTCATAGCATTTGTCCATCAGAATATTCAAGTGTGAAAGGATTACTCGGTAAACCTATCATCTATATACCTTTTATTTTTTATTTTGATCTTCTGATCTTGAGTTACCCTTTCTCTTTGGGTTGCAATATATATAAATATTACATGGGATTATAATAGCAAACAGTTAGATTCCCACTTAGTTGTTAAGTTTCTGATTCATTATATAAATGAATGGACATACTAATCTTCAATTTCTTTTTGAATCTTGATTTTCATGCTCCTAAAGCTTGCTTAAATTTTGGGAGAATGATCTGTCGGGGAGTAATATATTTTCTTTTATCAAACTAAGTTCTATATTGCAATGATGACACATGACGACATGTGGAAATTGATGTTTTAAATTGCATGCAAGTTGTTCGATAATATGCCTCAAAGAATGACTAAGGATTTGAAGCCTACTAGCGATCGAGTACTTATTAAGGTGAGTTGCTTTTAAACTTTGAACAATTGATACCATCTTAGACCTAATTTATCATTGATTTGATGTACATATACTTTTCCTCCTACTTTAAATTTTATATGTAATTGTCATTTGTTTTTTGCAGAATATAAATGGTAGGATCAATCCGTGAACATATAGATCAAGCCTTTAATGCCTTTTAAATTTGTATATTAGCAGGGTTATTGTTTCATGTTATGATCAGCGTGATTTTACATGTAGATAGCATCTGTGGTTCATGACAAATTCCCCACATGTTGCTTATTAACTACCATACATGAACGTTAATTAACATTTTGATTTTACCTGATTATTTACGTTCTTAAGTTTTAAATTGTTTAGCAATTACTTCTTATCATCATGCCTTATTGTGTGGTCATTTAGAGACTACTTATGTTAGCGATTTATACTTTGATCATAAACATGTTTGTAGTATCTAACTAGAATTAAGCTCTCCGCGTTGCGGGGGCCGTAAAACCATGCAAAATAACACCAATGTCATACCACCATTAATGACCATCAACATGAAATTGCGTTGTGTTAATATGAAAAAATAAGACCAAAGCATAAAAATATAAAATATAACTAAGTCGATTTAAGACTCGCACGTAGCGACGAACCTGTTAAAGGGAAAAAAATAGACATTAAAACGATAAACCACACACACATTGTGTTGTGTTAACTCATATAATTTAGAATGAAACATAAAGCAAAACGTAAATTGGTGAATCGCACATGCATGTTTGTGTCGTGTTAACTTGCAAAACCTAGAACGAACGTAAGACGAAATTTTAAAATTATGAAAAGTATAGGGGAACAAAGTTAAAAGTATAAATTTTATGAGATTAATTGTAAAAGATAAGAATTTTGAGTTTAAAGTAAAATAATTAGATTTTAAAGGTTACTTTGCAATATATGAAATGGGATAAAATGAAAGTCAATATTTTTTTTTGAAAAACTCCCTATGCATAAGTTACAACACTATTGTGCATAAAAGGTTGGTAATTAGTATAATATAAATTTTATATAATGATGCATGAAAGTACCCGACCACCGGACGAGTATAAAACTAGTTACTTCTAGCCCTATAATTTTTTTTTTTCATTTTTACGATTTAATGTGAATATATATTTACGAGAACTGTTTCAATACGACTCATTTCCTGGACCCACTAGGCCACCAACAACAATTCATACGCTTACAAATATAACTAGTTTGAAACCGCGCGTTGCGCGGGTTTTGTGCCGGGTAAGCTTACTAATTGTATGCGAGTAATATACGGATGTAGCTTACTAATATGAAAGTTTTGTAGCATAATGGTGTTTTTGGATATAACCATGAACTTAAACAAATTGATATGCTTCAATCATTATAAAGGAAAACATCATTCATGTAAAAGTATAAACTTAGACCATTTCCGTAGTGTAAATCGAGATGTAATACAAGTCGCCAAAGCATCATGCCGTAAATGTACTCATTTCGACCCGAAATTAACATCTTTATAGTAATGAGGTATAAAAGGAAGATAAGAACTCATACCTTGTATAATGGGTTCAGATTCAAAGTTTTAATCAATGTCAAAAAAAGAAAGAAAACAAAAGCAAGGGTTAAACAAACATGGATCCTCTGCACAACAATGCAGTTCATTATAGGTAAAAGGTAAGGTCAATTTCCCCAAATCTGCAGTAATCATAAGTAATGCAATCATCATTTATAATACAAATAAAGCTTAGCCAGTTTAAGAATTAATTGAGATTGAAATATTTCAGTACTTCATGCAAAAATATATAAGTTCTTTCTTATATTACCATCCAGGCTAACCTTAACATAAAGGCACTCACCACATACCGAATTCCCTTCGGCCACATCACCATTTTCGACAAATTAGTAGCCATGGTGTTCTTTCGAAAGGATCGAATTGGTGGCCATCCTACCACTTGAGCCCTGTTAAGAAACCCAAACAAAGCCCCTTTTTAGACACACAGATTACACAAAGTTGAATATGCAATTGCCACTATACACATCAAAAACACAACACAAAACATTAGAATCCACATCATAAGCAACAAATCCTTGCTAAAGATTCGAACTTTTGTGTTATGCAGCTCTCAAATAAATGAATAATCACTGTAAAAAATACATACAAACACCTCTTAATAGTCAAGATAAACAAACCCTTAAATAGATTATGAGCAGTTAACCCAAATAAGCTCTTATGACTTTCTATCAACAATTGAACAAAGAAATAAGCAAATTATTAAGCAATTCAAAAACCCAATCAAAACATCTAAATTTCAACAATTTAGTTGCATATGCAAACAGGGGTTTGAATGTTTGAAAACTTACTTAGCAGCAGAGGAACTCTGCAACTTTCACCATTAACAGAACCTTTCTTCTTCTCTTTCAACAATGGGTGTAATCAATTTCTCTGTTTTTTTCACCATCTAAACCACCATCAACCCCATCAGATCCGCCATTAAACCCCCAATTTCGACCACCATCGAAGTTAACATCAGAAAACCCCCTTTTAGCTCGTGAAACATTGTTCTTCGTGGGACTGATTTTACCTGAATTTTCTTCCAAATCTTGACCCAAACCAGGTAACCCAAGTCGTAATTCAGTGGCTTTGAGGTGAAGAACATTCTTGTTGTCCCTTTCGGGTGAATTGTTGGAGATTTTGAGGGTTTCCTCCTCGCGACAGGCCGAAGGGGCGGTGGCGACGGGGGCGAGGTGGCCACGGAGGCGAGGTGGCGACGGTGAGGTGGCGAGGTGGCGACGGCGAGGTGGCGACGGTGGCTGAAGGGGGGCGGTGGAATTGTGGGGAGAGAGGATACTGTAGCTAAAGTTTATATCTTTAATATATATATAATGCAAAAGTTAAACGATATAAAGTTATACACATGGGTTAAAAAAATAAACTTCGAAAAATATCTTGGTGCAAATTGCAATTAGTTTACTGAACCTCCAGTTGTGTTATATTGTCTTTATTGTGATATCAAATTTACACTAATTAAACTTATGAAATAATTTATACTGAATTTTCAGACTTTTTTGTCATTTTTAATATATATTAATAATAGCCTTTTAGATCTCAATTTCAAAGGAAAAATAAGAGCATCTTCAATGGAGGATGTCACGTCATCCGTTCGAACACCCCTCTAGTTTCATATTATATAAGAAAAAAAAGAATATAATGTTGTCACGCACTAAACTTAAATGTAAAACGTCTCAATAATATGTTGTTTAGGTTAATTTTACAGTAAGACTACATCATTTTAGGATTAAACACCTACAAACTATTTTTTCTCAAAACGTTTATCTAATCATCGATTTCATAGAAGATATAAAAATTTTGTTTAAATTTTCCCGTATAAATCTCTGTAAATAGAAGATGATTGAGATTAAATTTTCGATGGTTAATCGACTGAGATTCCAGAAAGAAGAATTACATTCTGAATTAGGCAAAGTACTCACAAGCTTATAAGATTTGAGAATGAAAGAATATGTAATTTTCTACACACCTAAAGCTTATTACTACACTAACTGTTATTTATACTCTGTTTAACTACCAAACATCTTCTTTAACTGTCAACTAACTTGGTCAACGTAGTCAACTTGCCAGCTCAGCTAACGAACTCGTATCAGAAGATGAGGCAGACGATGCGTGAATCAAAGAGTAACACTACGTGAAGATATTTTTTTAGAACGACTTACACACTCATCTACTCTTTATTTTAAATCACACCAACGACACACTATTAATCCAAGATAATTTGGCTTTGATTGGGGTGAAACACTATTTACCACTACACTCAAACCCCACCCAAAGATTATTAATTACATGATCTTTTATATTTAATGTTGATGTTGATTTTAATAAAACTTGTAGAATTTACCTGAATTGATGTAGATTTCATGTGATTAATTAAAAGGAGTATTATGAGGTTTTTGTTGAAATTTATAGATATACAATTCAATAACAAACTCATTTAACTTATTACTATTCTAATGTTTTTTTTTAATTTGTTTTGTATATTGTTTCATGGTGTTTGGGCTGAAACTATTGGGCTGCATTGGAGTTATGTTGTGGACTCTATCAAGTCAAAGAAGTTGGACTGGGCTTCTTTGTTACCGTTACAAAGCTGTGAGCTTAAAAGCAACAATTGATTTCTTTACAAAAAGGGAGAAGGCTCGTTTGGGACCGATGTTCTCTAGGGTTAATCCTTGGCAATTGCCTTCATCTTCTCCATCTACACTCATGATGAAATCATCTGCTCAACATCAAGATCTGATATCGATAGCTCACAGATTGGACCCCGCTCTTATCAGTCTACAACTCTTCTTCTTCTTGTTGATTTCTTTACATGGTATCAGAGCTTGGTCTCTGATATCATCGTCTTCCGCTGTGGTTCGCTGGTTCCATCGATCGTACGCTGGTCATCAAAAGATTCCCCCGTCGATCCGTTGTTGTTCGAACCCCTGTCGCTGGCTCGCTGGTTCCATCTTGTTGTTCGAACCCCACACCCTCATTCGCCACCACATCATTCTCTCCGATCTCCGATCTCCTTCTCCCGCCAACCTCCGCCGGCCTCCGCACCGACCCCATGACGTCACCCACAATTCTCTCAGATCTCTCGCACCGAAATCCTCATCCCAATCTGTGCAGTCGTCGGAATCGTGTTTCCTCCCTCTTCCAGTGGTACCTTGTTTCGCAAGTCAAATTGTCGTTCGATAAACCCACCGACGACGCTAAGAATGGCTTCACCGAAGCGTTGATTGAAGAGGAAGAAGGAGTCAATGACCACACGGTTGTTCAGAAATGCGCTGAGATTCAAACGCTATTTCCGAAGAGCGCCCCTCCTTCCTATTTACTGAATACCAATATGTTGGTGTTTTTTATGGTCATTTTTGCTGTACTTATCTTTGTATTCCTTGGGTCTGTCGAGGGATTTAGCACCAGTAGCAAAATATGCACATATGACACCACCAAAATGTGCAAGCCAGCTCTAATGACAGCCGTCTTCAGCACTGTGTCGTTTGTGCTGGGTGCCATCACCTCAGTTATCTCCGGATTTCTTGGCATGAAATTGCCACATATGCAAATGCCAGAACTACCCTTGAGGCTAGAAAGGGTGTCAGTAGGCTTTTATTGTTGCATTCGATCTGGAGCAGTTATGGGTTTCCTTCTTGCTGCAAATGGGCTCCTTGTGTTGTAATTACCATTAATCTTTCAAGCTTTATTATGGTGAATTGGGAAGGCCTTTTTTGATCCATAACTGGTTATGGTCTTGTGGTTCTTCCATGGCCCTTTTTGGTAGAGTTGGTGGCGGTATTTACAAAAGCTGCTGATGTTGGAGCTGATCTTGTTGGCAAGGTCGAGAGAAACATCCCTGAAGATGACCCCAGAAATCCAGCGGTTATTACTGACAATGTTGGTGACAATGTTGGGGATATTGCAGGTATGGGATCTGATCTGTTTGGGTCATATGCTGAGTCATCTTGTGCAGCCCTTGTTGTTGCTTCAATTTCCTCTTTTGGGAACACCCATGATTTCACTTCAATGATTACCCACTAATTGTGAGCTCCGTGGAATCCTTGTATGCTTGATCACCACTTTGTTTGCTACTGATTTCTTTACATGGCCGCCGGCAACAACAGCCGCCCGGAATCGCAACACAGCTTACACTGCACGAACTCTTGGGTTTACTTGCAAACTCGAACTCTTGGGCTGCACTCTGGAGTTGAGGTTGATTTTCTGATGTAACATAGTAACCCTTGAAGGTTAAGTGTTGCATCCTTGCTTGGATTCCCTGAAAAACAGGGACTGCCCCGCTGTGAGATCTTTCCTCTCTATTAATTTTCTGTCTTGCATCATTGTTGAATCTTGTCATTAGTCATTGTTTGACCGGGTTAGGGGTACCGGTATCTGTACTGCATTACGATTTGTTCTGTGTGTTAGTTGTGCATCACGCTGCGTGCTATTACATTTTGTTGTGTGTCTTCATATCATCTTGAGCTAATCCTTGATCTGCCTTCCTGTGAAAGGTGTGAAAACCTGGCTCTGGCTCTTGGTTGATCTTCTTGCGTGTGCTTGCTTTTTTGCTATCTTCATATCTTGCCTTGTCATTATGGCTGACTCTGGTCTTGTCATCATATTACTGCTTTCGAGTACTCAGATTAGTAAACTTGATGTGTGTGATCCCATTGTATCTTCATGCTAATGATATTAATACACTTACCATTGTTACAATGAAACTAAAAGAACTGAAAATTACACTGTATGGGCTAGTTCAATAAAATTGGCTTACAAGTTAAAAAAACAAACTTGGATTCATTGATGGTAAATGTGAAAAATCTAAAACTGACCCTATACTTGCAAATCAATGGGATAGATGTAATTCTGTGGTTTCAAACTTAATTCATGACAATATAGGAATCATTTTTTTTAAGTAAATGGTCAGGTAAATTTGTGTCTCAAGTATGTCCAGATTTTCTATATACATATGTGCGAGTTTAAAGCCAATCTGGTTTGTAAACAATTCGTAGTAAGTTTTTATTTCTATAAGTGTTTTTGTAGAACTCTTATTAATATTTCTTTAATAAAGGTTTTGAAAAACTTCACTCTGTTGTTTGTTGGTTTTTGAGAGTCATTTTATGCCTGTTGCTGTATTCAAGTTGTCTCGTGTTTTTTGGGTGTAATGAAAAATTAGATTGAGATTAATAGGACAATTTTAAAAGAATCAAATTTAAAAGTTTTGATCTTATGTTAACTTTTATTAGTATATTCTCTTTCGTATATTTTGGCTTATATTCATGATTGTAGGATTATGTGTTCTATGGAATGAATCTTTGCCTCATGTGATTCAAATTGTCTTAAACAGTGATGAAATTGTATTTTGGCTATGACCGTGTTGTGATGGAGTTTTAATCTGTAACATGAATTTCTTAATTGCTACTAGTGTGTGTGGTGTCATGATGAGTTGTTTAAACCCTATGTCTTATCTTCTATGATCTTGTCTCTAGTTAATTGAACTATGTTGTCTTGTGTTTTAACTTGTATTATGGACAAGTGTGGTTCTTGATTCTTTGACACCATCTATATTTTTTTTCTCGTGTAAGAGGTAGTATGATTCTGTATTCGTTTTAAATCTTTGGTTGTGTCTTTCTAAGTCTGGTATAATTCTTTATTTTTATCGTTATCAGACTTGTTTCTTGAATCGTGTGGTTCAGTATCTTTTTGTGAGGTTGTAAAAGTTTTTGCTTGATTCAATTAGTCTTTATGTTCTTTATAATTTTTCTTATTTACTTTTCTTGTAAAGTTGTAAAAGTTTTGATCAAGTCAAATTAGTCTTTAACTTTCTCACAAGTCTTCTCTTCAAACATGTTCTGAGTTCTTAAAAGTCATGTGGCTTTTATTTTTCTTATCAGATCTTTTGTTTTTTTCGGCAGTCTTATCGAATCTTATGATTCTTAAAACCGTGTGGTTTTTATTCTCTCTTATCATATATTTTTTTAATAGTTTCAAAGAATCATAGATCTTTCTTTGTATTAGTCAGAAGATGTTCTTCTGAATCTGCATTTTCTTCTTTCTTTATTGTTAAAGAAAGTTGATATGGCTTATCTTGGAGTCATGTGACTTCATGTCTTTATCAGATATGTATCTGATTCTCTTATATGGTCATGGTTGTATGCCTTATGATTTGTTCAGTATGTCATTTAGTGGTGGATTCAAAGTCCACTTGCTAGTTATGAATCTTCAAATTCTTTATGTCACACCCCGACCGACGGCGGAATCATCGGAGCGGACGAGGGAATGATTGATTGTTCATAACCATGATTGTCTAATAGTGGAAATAATATTAAAATCAGATTACATGATAACATGAATTCACAGATACAAATACCACAGTTAAAATCACAAATAGTAATTGTCTTTTGTTTTGACTAAGTCCGGGTCTTATATGAGCATGTAGAAGTCCACTAACCTTGCTTAACCTGAAATCATGTGAGAAAATAAGTCAGCTAACGATTAGCTGGTGAGTAATCATAGTTTTGAGTATACATATAGATTGATTGATTGATTGAGAATAATTCAATTCACCAGGTAACATTAAGACTTATTGCAATAGTAAAGCATATAGATAACCGACACAATAGAAACCCCTTGACTTGACACTGCATATAATAGACTCCACACATACACCATAGATTGACTCTTGCCTCTGGCACAATCACCACTCGACTATTCATATGGGGTGGGTTTGTATAATCAACCACTCGTAGCCATGTGGGGTGGATTATCCCAAACCATAGATCTACCATTGATATACAATCACCACTCGTAAGCATATGGGGTGGTTATCCAAACCATAGATCTACCATTGATACCAGGATTGATTGATGAATTAGGGTTTTACTGTCGTCCAGTTTAGCATAGTATGTTCACGTATTGCAAGCAATAACATAACCTGTCTTGAATTGAATTAGAATGAATAACAATAGAATATCATGATTGAATATTGTATCACATGATTTCCCCCAAAATATGAAATGATATAAAAAGGGGATATGAATACTCACTGATTGATGAGATTGGATTTTGATCGTGAAGTTAACACCTGTGATTTCCTTACGGTTAACCTAAGGACGGTCTCTCGTGTTAGAATAATAATGATTTGAAAGTTTGGGAATGTTTTAAGGTTTCCATTTTGATTTAAATGGTGGTTTAAATATTCTATCTAATTTGTATGTCTTGAAACAAATAGATTTATTGAAAATGATTATGTTTAGATTTTAGAAATAAACGTATTAGTTTACGTATCTGTTTGATTTATTGTGAAAATGTGGAAAAATAAATAATTAATCTTATTAATTAATTATGTGATAATTAACTAATATGTTTAATTATTTAATTTATTAAAAGAATGAAATTGTTATTTAAAATGATTTAAATATAATAAATTTATATATTTAATCATTATTTAAAACAATAATAAATTTGTGTGAAATGTTACAAATAATATTGTGTCAATAATAATTCATAAATTATTATTAGGAGTTCATTTTTATTTAAATAATTTTGTATTATTTATAACTTTATTTATTTAAAACCTTTATTAAAATAGATAAAATATTGAAATAAATTCCAGAAAAATAATTTAGTTTTTAAATATTTTTAATGTCTTAAAAGAATTTTTTATGATTTTTATGAATTTTTTTTAGAATTTTTAGAGGCTTAAATGGCCTAAAAAATGTTTAAAAATATAGGAGGCTGCCGGGTTTCGAACCCGGGACCTCAAGGTTGAAATAGGGCGCAGGAACCAGTGAACCAAGGCTCTAAGCCGCGGTTAAATCCAGTTCTAAATTCTTTTAAACTGAATTAGCTAAAACCCAAAATCACCTTCGAGCCCTAGTTCGAATCCCAGCCAATTGAGCCCCATCCGATTATGATTGCTTCCGATTCATGGGCTTTTATTCCCCCAAAACCGAGTGTGTGGGTGTGTGCAATTAATCATATGATGATCGATTGAAGTTTACCCGATGAAGAACAGGTCCGCGACACTCGTGTGATCGTTTGATGCCCAAACCTTGTTTATAATCAAATTAAACTCTAGGGTAGCTTCGAATGATGAATAGAAACAAAACCCAATGTTAATTTCGAAGTTTGAAGCTCGATTAATGGGTGTTCCACGGAGTTGCAGGTCGCGACCGCAGAGGAGTCGAATCATGCTCAAACCATAACCATAATCAAATAATCTTAGGTTAGCTTCGTATGGTGATAAGGAACAATAACCATATGTTAATTTGATTAAATTTGATCGGAAATGGGATTTTACAGAGGTTGCAGGTCGACGGTTCGGGGGTTGTTCGAAGGTGTTTTGTTGATTGTTTTGGATGAAATTAAACCAGAGGAAGTTATAAATCGTTCAAATTTCGTTAATGCGGTTTACTTTCGATTATACAAGGTTAGTGCGTTGGTCAGGATTTTGGCCGACAGTGGGAAGAAAGAAAACGGGTACACTGCGATGGGAATGGGGGGGTGGGGTTGGGTGGTTTGAAAATTCAGTAATTACACAATTGGTCCCTGTGGTTTCTTTTGTTATTATTTCATGTTTAAAAGTTCAGTTTTTTAAGTTTTAAAAATTACCACCATACCCCCTGGACTTTACTATCAATTATTATTATTATTATTATTATTATTATTAATGCTATTATTATTATTATTATTATTATTATTATTATATTTTTTTATTATTATTTTTTTTTGAAAATATGCGATGTTACAGTCTCCCCTGCTTTAGCAAATTTCGTCCCGAAATTTGTTCACGAGGAGGCTGAAATGAAATGATAAGATACTGGGGTTTCATTTGGTCCTCACGTTCCCAGGTGAACTCTGGGCCACGTTTAGATTCCCAGCGGACTTTGACAATAGGTATCCAGCTACGTTTGAGTTGTTTGACTTCCCGATCCATAATTTCCACAGGTTTTCTCAATAAAGTGCATAGATTCATCAATCTGGACTTCATTGAGTGGAATGTGGAGATTTTCATCGGCAAGACATTTCTTGAGATTTGAAACATGAAACGTCGGATGTATATTGCTAAGTTCTTGAGGTAGTTCAAGCTTGTAGGCCACTTTCCCAACTCGTTCGTATACTTTGAATGGACTCGCGTAACGAGGTGCTAGCTTCCCTTTCTTTCCAAGCGAATCACTCCCTTCCAAGGTGATACCTTAAGAAGTACGAGATCACCGACATTGTATTCCATGGGTTTACGTCTTTTATCAGCATTAAGCTTTTGACGATTTCTAGCAGTGAGCAGACTATCACGGATCTTATGGATTTTGTCGGTTGTTTCTTGTATCAATTCCGGACCAGTAATTTGTGATTCACCAACTTCAGACCATACAAGGCCTCAAATGGTGCCATCTGGATACTGGTTTGGTAACTGTTATTGTAAGCGTATTCGATCAATGGAAGATGAAAATCCCACGATCCACTGAAATCATGACACAAGCCCGGAGTACATCCTCGAGGGTCTGTATCGTTCTTTCAGTCTGACCGTCGGTTTGCGAATGATAGGTTGTACTAAGATTCAGTTGAGTTTCGAGAGCTGATTGGAGACTTTTCCAGAAACGAGAGATAAAGCGACCATCACGATCAGAGATAGTATCTTACTTGACAAAGATTGTTTAGGAAGACTACCATCACGTAACAGGTTTTGATGATGACTCGCAATGAAAGTCGATAAATAAGGAATAAATGGCTTGATGTAGCTAGATCAAGTTAAAACATGAGAATAAAAGAAATCGATTTAAGAATTTAAATGTTCCAAGCTTAGAATCAAAATTAACCTAAAACGATCGGGTCTCTTTCCAAGTTCAGAGATCATGCTTTGGCTTGATAGGTCGAAACACTAATATTATTCACCCTTCAAGTTACTACATGCGTCTCGTCACTTGATTACAACCATGGTAAGTGGAGATCAAGAAATGAGAATAGTCATCAAGGTATGGTTTTCACCCCTAACTTGATGGTGTACTCTCAAGGTATGACCACTAACCTTCCAATCAAAAAGTTCGATCCGAGGATCTATAGAAATAAGACGAGATAACTCACCATTAAGGTAAGGGAAATCACTCCTATCTTAACGATGAATTTTTACAAAAACAAAATATAATAAGATAGACTTCCTCGTCAAAATCCAGATTCACTCCTACTTTGACGAGGTCGTTTCATTTGAGAAAATACAATCCATAAAAATGATATTTTCATCAAGGTATGAATTTCACGCGTATCTTGATTATTGAATCTCATAATAACAAGAAAATAATTGAAGATTGACATTTGTCACCAAAGTACGGGTTTCAATCCTATTTTGGTGAGATCATGTCATTTGTGAAATGCAAGTTCCAAAGTGAATAATTGAAATCAGTCCTCGTGATAAGGAAATCACCCTAATCCAGAGGATGAAATTTCATAAAACACATAATTGGAAAACCATTTATTGAAATGAATAAAGAATCATCACCAAAGTAAGGGAATCACCCCTGGTTTGATGAGTTAGAATCATTTAGGAGATTCGAGTGTCCGTAGTCATAGGTTGACTTGCAAACTGTTGCATCTCCCACGGTGCAAACGGTTCAAAATTCGACTTAACAATGAAAGGAAAAATATCTCAATTAGAAATTTAGAAATTTTCAAATTACATCAATGTAACAAAAGGAAAATCACGATTACAAATCTTGAATTACATCATGAAGACGAAATCAAGGACAAGAATTATTCAACACCACATCATTGGTGGCTTGAGCTGTTGAGTATTGATGTTGAAAGCACGTCCTTGAGCCGTAGGAACTGGGATGACAAGTTGAGGGCATCGATTGCGAAAATGGTTCGGATCACCACATTGATAGCATGCACGACCCTGGGTGATTGCAGGAAGATGTTGGTGAACTGGTGCATTAGTCGGAGCTTTAGCAGCACTCCTGCACACGTTGAATGTATGACCCAAACGACCACAGTTTGTGCATTGACGACACTGAGTGTTAGCGGGATGATGGTAATTACAGATGTTACACAGTGGATGGGGTCCGGCGTATGGCTTTCTCATCAACGATTGGTTGTTTACTGCTGGTTGACGAGTTGAAGGGACTTGATTAATTGGCACAGCAGGGGTAATCACAACAAAGTTTTGAGAATTGGCCTTCCTCTTCTTGTTATTGGAAAGCTCGGGTTGATCGGTTTGACGGTTTCGTTAGTAAGTTTATCGGTATTTTTTCTTCGATCCTTTCCTGGTTAAAGAACCAGCTTTCACGTGATTATCGGTTAGCTGTGCAGCCAGCCTAATAGCATCTTCTAGTGTTGAAGGATTCCTTCCTAGCACCGTATCCTGAATCTGCATGGGTAGACCACCAATGTATTTCTCGATGGCTCGGGAGGTAGGGGTAGCAAGATGCGGTACCAAAAGGCTCAGTTCGTGGAATCGGTTAGTGTATGCTAGGTTCTCGCCACTGTCTTGGGTTAATTCCCAGAATTCAGCTTCTAGTTTCCGGACTTCATTTCTTGGGCAGAACTCTTTAGTCATGAGATCCTTAACTTCAGTCCATGTTAAGGCTAGAGCAGTTTCAGTTCCACGGGTTCGTTTCTCCCCGTTCCACCAAGTAAGTGCGCGTTTCTGGAGAACACTTGTGGCATACCGGACTTTCAGATTTTCAGGGCATTCACTGTTTAAGAATGTGTTTTTCGATGCTTTCGAACCACTGTAGTAATCCGGTAGCACCTTCAGTTCCACTGAACTTAGTGGGGTTGCAAGAACTGAATTGTTTGTAAGTACAAGTTTGAGGAGCGTTTGGTGCAGTTTGGTTTTGAACAACATTGTTTCCTTGGTTCAAATGGGTAAGTAGAGTTGGGATGACCGCAGTAACCTCACGTGCTACAATAGCAGAAATCTTACGGCCAGAGTTTCTAGATCGTGAACGGATTCGACGAGAAGACATTCTGAAATATCATTGAGATAGTTTATGAGAATTGGGTAATACGAGCTATACAACATGAAAACGAGGATCGAGAATTTGGCATAATAACAATGATATGTTCCGAGTGTAATCGTTTGATTCGTAAATCAAAGCGAGTACGTTGACTAATCAAAGTGTTATGTCTAACACAACCTTATTGAAGACATGCGTACCTATAAGCAGATACTCATCCAAGGGTTCCCAGGTAAGGTAATCAAGTTGTATGAATACCTTGCCTAGACAGAACACCTTAAGATACAGTATCCCACTCTTCCAGCATTGCATGTTCTCGGTCGTGTGACACGGACTTTGACGAGATTTGAAAACCATGAATAACAATCGAGTTTTGGAGTTTGAAATCACTTGAATTAGGCACACAATGCCTTAGAATATGAGTTAAGTTTCGTGTGTATATTGATAGATTCATAGTATAAGAAGAATCACATAAAATATATAATCACATAATCAGGTATAAACATGTAAAGCACATATAATCCTATCTATGCATATAAAATACATGAGAGGACTTATGTGTAAAGGTACCTAGTTATAGTCTAGGTCATTCCATTTCTAATAACCTAATTCCCTATAACCATGGCTCTGATACCAATCTGTCACACCCCGACCGACGGCGGAATCATCGGAGCGGACGAGGGAATGATTGATTGTTCATAACACATGATTGTCTAATAGTGGAAATAATATTAAAATCAGATTACATGATAACATGAATTTCACAGATACAAATACCACAGTTAAAATCACAAATAGTAATTGTCTTTTGTTTTGACTAAGTCCGGGTCTTATATGAGCATGTAGAAGTCCACTAACTTGCTTAACCTGAAATCATGTGAGAAAATAAAGTCAGCTAACGAATTAGCTGGTGAGTAATCATAGTTTTGAGTATACATATAGATTGATTGATTGATTGAGAATAATTCAATTCACCAGGTAACATTAAGACTTATATTGCAATAGTAAAGCATATAGATAACCGACACAATAGAAACCCCTTGACTTGACACTTGCATATAATAGACTCCACACATACACCATAGATTGACTCTTGCCTCTGGCACAATCACCACTCGACTATTCATATGGGGTGGGTTTGTATAATCACCACTCGTAAGCCATGTGGGGTGGATTATCCCAAACCAGTAGATCTACCATTGATATACAATCACCACTCGTAAGCCATATGGGGTGGGTTATCCAAACCAGTAGATCTACCATTGATACCAGGATTGATTGATTGAATTAGGGTTTTACTGTCGTCCAGTTTAGCATAGTATGTTCACGTAATTGCAAGCAATAACATAACCTGTCTTGAATTGAATTTAGAATGAAATAACAATAGAATATCATGATTGAATATTGTATCACATGATTTCCCCCAAATATGAAATGATATAAAAAGGGGATATGAATACTCACTTGATTGATGAGATTGGATTTTGATCGTGATAGGTTAGACACCTGTGATTTCCTTACGGTTAACCTAAGGAACGGTGTCTCGTGTTAGAATAATAATGATTTGAAAGTTTGGGAATGTTTTAAGGTTTCCATTTTGATTTTAAATGGTGGTTTAAATATTCTATCTAATTTGTATGTCTTGAAACAAATAGATTTATTGAAAATGATTATGTTTAGATTTTAGAAATAAACGTATTAGTTTACGTATCTGTTTGATTTATTGTGAAATGTGGAAAAATAAATAATTAATCTTATTAATTAATTATGTGATAATTAACTAATATGTTTAATTATTTAATTTATTAAAAGAAATGAAATTGTTATTAAAATGATTTAAATATAATAAATTTATATATTTAATCATTATTTAAACAATAATAAATATTGTGTGAAATTGTTACAAATAATATTGTGTCAAATAATAATTCAATAAATTATTATTAGGAGTTCATTTTTATTTAAATAATTTTGTATTATTTATAACTTTATTTATTTAAAACATTTATTAAAATAGATAAAATATTGAAATAAATTCCAGAAAAATAATTTAGTTGTTTAATATTTTTAATGTCTTAAAAATATTTTTTTATGATTTTTATGAATTTTTTTAGAATTTTTAGAGGCTTAAAATGGCCTAAAAAAAATGTTTAAAAATATAGGAGGCTGCCGGTTTCGAACCCGGGACCTCAAGGTTGAAATAGGGCGCAGGAACCAGTGAACCAAGGCTCTAAGCCGCGGTTAAATCCAGTTCTAAATTCTTTTAAACTGAATTAGCCAAACCCAAAATCACCTTCGAGCCCTAGTTCGAATCCCAGCCAATTGAGCCCCAATCCGATTATGATTGCTTCCGAATTCATGGGGCTTTTATTCCCCATCAAAAACCGAGTGTGTGGGTGTGTGCAATTAATCATATGATGATCGATTGAAGTTTACCCGATGAAGAACAGGTCCGCGACACTCGTGTGATCGATTGATGCCCAAACCTTGTTTATAATCAAATTAAACTCTAGGGTAGCTTCGAATGATGATATAGAAACAAAACCCAATGTTAATTTCGAAGTTTGAAGCTCGATTAATGGTGTTCCACGGAGTTGCAGGTCGCGACCGCAGGAGGTAGTCGAATCATGCTCAAACCATAACCATAATCAAATTAATCTTAGGGTTAGCTTCGTATGGTGATAAGGAACAATAACCATATGTTAATTTTGATTAAATTTGATCGGAAATGGGATTTACAGAGGTTGCAGGTCGACGGTTCGGGTGGTGTTCGAAGGTGTGTTTGTTGATTGTTTTGGATGAAATTAAACCCAGAGGAAGTTTATAAATCGTTCAAATTTCGTTAATGCGGGTTTACTTTCGATTATACAAGTCGGTAGTGCGTTTGGTCAAGGATTTTGGCCGACAGTGGGAAGAAAAGAAAACGGGTACACTGCGATGGGAATGGGGGTGGGGTTGGGTGTGTTTTGAAAATTCAGTAATTACACAATTGGTCCCTGTGGTTTCTTTGTTATTATTTCATGTTTAAAAGTTCAGTTTTTAAGTTTTAAAAATTACCACCATACCCCCTGGACTTTACTATCAAATTATTATTATTATTATTATTATTAATGCTATTATTATTATTATTATTATTATTATTATATTTTTTTATTATTATTTTTTTTGAAAATATGCGATGTTACACTTTATGGGATTCTTCATAGAATCTTATGATTCTATATCTTGTTTAATCAGAAAAATGTACTTCTGATTTCTTTCTTTCTTTCTGTGGTGTTACAGAAAGTTGGTATATGTCTTGTGACATGTCTTAGTCTTGAAAGTCTTGTGACTTTTGTTTCATATCAGATATCTTTCCGATCGTTTTATAGAATCTTATGATTTTTTATGGTGATCAGTACAAGTTATGACGTGCCTTGTGACATCTTTGTGCTTACTCTTTGTCAATGATGAACCTAAAGTTTATTGTTTGAGTATGAATAATTTGGGATAGTTGTGTTAAAGGGAAAGTTTTTATGGCTACTGTTATAACTTGATTATGTGTTACAAATACAAAGCTATAATCCATTCATGTCTTCTTATGATTGATTTAAATTTATAAATGCAAGAATATTTACTTCCATAATCTCATCGTTTTTTTTTTTTACAATAACTCGGGAGCTAAAGTTCCATTAAAGAGCGTTTCCACGGGGTAGACCTCCTCCAAGGAAAATCAATTCTTGCTTCAAAAGGGACCTTTCTTTTGATGTAAGGAAGAAGGGGGAACAGGCACACTTGGAGAGCGCAGTACAACGGAGAGTTTGTGTTACAAATACAAAGCTATAATCCATTCTTGTCTTCTTATGATTGATTTAAATTTTCTCTCAGAAGAGTCTGTTCATATCCTTAATACTTAAAAGTTGTATTGGAAGATTAAACAAAATATTTTTAGTGTTGTATATGTTAAAGATGTGGATGGTTCTCAAGTGTATGCCTTCTTTGTTTATGTGCATCACTTCAAGGCTTGTTCTCTATTTGTTCTTGGCATCCCTTAGGTCTCAGTCTTTAGTTTGAAGTTCTTTGAAACAATTATCGGTAAATTGGGAATCCTTCTTTATTGCTTGTCGTATGTGATAGTACTTATGCTACCTTCTACTGATTTACTAAGATTTGAAGTCTCAAATGCATATTTTCTAAATGAATGAAATGCTCACATATCTGCTGTACTTATGTTTTTTATTCTTGTATGTCAACCTGTGTTTTTTTAAAAAAAAAAAAAAAAAAAAAAAAAAAAAAAAAAAAAAAAAAGAGGTGTGTGGAAAACTTGTTAATCGCCAAATTGACATATTTTTGGATAAATTTAAGTATGATTTAACTCACAAAATGAAAGTTACATGCTTTCTTCATTGAAGTTTTAGGATAAGTGTATCTTATGTGATTATCTTAGTTTTTTTTTTTTTGCATTGTCATACTAGTAATCTAGTGTCTTGACAATGTTCAGATTTGCATTCTGATTGCATTTACCTAGAACTATATAGTTGACTTTAGCAGTTAATCTTCAACTAAATCATTGTGTTATATGATTAACAGGAAATGAAGTTGTTTGAAAAGGTGTCTCTTATAATAATCTGATGGTTAAATATAGTTAATGATGTTCAAATGTGTTTGCTTATTGAATTGAGGGGGGATGTTGAAATTTATAGATATACAATTCAATAACAAACTCATTTAACTTATTACTATTCTAATGTTTTTTTTAATTTGTTTTGTATATTGTTTCATGTGTTTGGGCTGAAACTATTGGGCTGCATTGGAGTTATGTTGTGGACTCTATCAAGTCAAAGAAGTTGGACTGGGCTTCTTTTGTTACCGTTACAAAGCTGTGAGCTTAAAAGGCAACAATTGATTTCTTTACAAAAAGGGGAGAAGAGGCTCGTTTGGGACCGATGGTTCTCTAGGGTTTAATCCCTTGGCAATTGCCTTCATCTTCTCCATCTACACTCATGATGAAATCATCTGCTCAACATCAAGATCTGATATCGATAGCTCACAGATTGGAACCGCCGCTCTTATCAGTCTACAACTCTTCTTCTTGTTGATTTCTTTACAGTTTTTATATCTAATCTTAGATGTGTGTGAGTCTCGTATTCACTTTCTTCACTGTATAATTAAACAAACTAAAAATTATTATATCCTCCAAGCCACTTAAGAAACATAATAAGTCATTCTATTTGGTGTTTCCCCAGATGATTTACAAGCAGAAACAACAGTGACTAGATTTGTTTACTTAAACTATTTTAAGTGTTCCATTGGCACAAGTCAAAGAATGTTTCATCATATTATGATGACATTGAAGAAACAAGTTTACACAACAGGTTCACCAAAAATCTTTACACGAACACGACCCGTTTTTAAACCTATGAAACCGCATCCGATCCCTCACAATAATCTCGCGCTCATACGCCCTAGAAACAAGCTTCATAACCTCGTGACAATCCCCGCATATCCTAAGATTTTTATTCACACGTATCGGGCTAACATCGTTCATCAACCCCAACGCCACTGCCAGCTTTTCGCTATGATAACTCAACGCGTTCTCCTTCTCCTCCACCCCGATATCATGCAACACATAATCGGTCTCAGGAACATACCCATGCTCCGTTATCCGACACATGATCTCCTCAACCTTCTTGTATATCTCTTGCGTATTCAAATGCCCTCTATCTCCATTTACAAACTTGTGTATCGCGCCATTTACATCAATGTAACTAAACCCGGGTACTTTTTTCACTTGTTTGTTTTTCATCGTCTTTCGCACTTCACCCACGTCTTTCCATCTACGCTGAGCCGCGTATATGTTTGACAGTAACACAAACTCACCATCGCTATTTGAACCCATCTCCACAAGCTTTCTTGTTGCCTTTTCCGCCATTTCTATGTTACCATACGTCCTACAGGCACCTAGTAACGTTTGCCAAAGAACAGCGTCTGGCGTTATAGGTATCGTGTTGATAATATTATAGGCCTCGTTAAGCCGTCCCGATCTACCCAATAGATCAACCATAGTACCATAGTGCTTGATGTTTGGAACCACTGAAACATCTTTAGTCATGGTTTCAAACAACTTAACACCTTCATCTACCATACCCGAGTGGTTACACGAGCATAAAGCCGAAAGATAACTCACGCTATCGGGCCTCAATCCTTCGTTCCTCATTTCACTAAAAAGTTTAAGCGCTTCGGTTCCTTCCCCGTTGATCCCCAAAACCATGATCATCGTGTTAAACGTCACAAGACTCTTTCTACACCTCATGTCGTTAAAAACCCGATACGCCTTCGCAACATGCCCACATTTCCCAAACATATCGATCACCACGTTACAAACTTGTTCGTTCGCGTCAAGATTCTCTTTCTTTATATAATCATACACCTTCTCGCCCTCTCGGACCATGCCCAGTTGGGCACAGGCCGAGAGCGCGCCAAGGACCGTGATCTCATTAGGCTTAAACCCGACACCCTTCATTTTCTCAAAAAGCTCCAAAGCCTCATCGGGCCGGCTCCCTTGAGCCAACCCAATAATAATAACATTCCAACACGCGACGTCTCTCACAGACATTTCATCAAACACCTTACGCGCGCTCTCCAAGCAACCCGACTTGGCATACACGTCCAACAACGTAGTTTGCAACAAAACATCCGATCCGAACCCGAAGCGAACAACGTGCGAATGCACTTGTTTCGCTTCGGTGTGGACGACGGTTCGGGAGCATGCTTTGAGGGTGAATGAGCATGTGAGGGCGTCAGGCTTGCACGCGAGTACACGCAAACCGTGGCGGTAAGCGGTGAGGGCGTGGGCGGGGTGCGGGCTCAAAGCGAGCCCGCGGAGGATCGCGTTCCAGTCATTGGTGACTGGAGACGCGATACTCTGATAGATGAGGGTGGCGTAGGGGAGGGAGATGGTGGTGCAAAAGTGGATGAATTTGGATCGGTGGTGTGGGGTGAAGTGGAAGATACCGGTGGTTATGAGGTGAGCTTGAAGCTGTTTAATGTGGGTTAAGGTGGTGCATTTTTGGAGTAGTGGTTCGATGGTGATGCTCATGGTTCATGCTACCTGAACAAGAAGTAATGGGTGTTTATATTTGAGTACCTTCGTGTCACAAAGAGCATTTGACATAATAAAAATAATGCACGTATTTAGGGGCTATTTGGTTGGGCTTTTGAAAAATGTTTTTGGAGGGGTAAAAAGACTAAAATACCCCTCCAGAAGTTACAAATTATAATTTCTAGTGACTTTTGGAGGGGTATTTTTGTCTTTTTACCCCTTCAAAAATCAAAAAGGACTTTTCAAAAGCCCAGCCAAACATGCACTTAATTTATTGGGAGCTATTAGAGCGGGATCCATTTTTGGGGGAATATGGGTCGAAGCAATAATAAAATTAATATTGACGCGTTGAAATTTAGCTAGGCTTAGTCGGGGCAATTATAAGTCTTTTGTGGTTATAGTTTAGTTAGGCTTAGCCGATATATGTGTTAGCTCTTTGTTAATTACGCGTTGGACCAAGTTAATAGTTGGGTTGACTAGAGCCTAGTCGAGATATGTAGGTGCATGTTTACTGGTTAATTTTATGTGGGACTAAGTTAATGATTGGGTCGGCTAGAAAGTAATTGACTTAGTATGCAAAGGGTATTTGGCGGTTAGCACCTTCTTATAGATTGAAAATTAATAAAAGTAGACTAACAGTTAAATGTTTATTTTGATAAAATCGATGGTTAAATGTTCATTTGATGATTTGTTTTTAAAAAATCTGAGTTTTGAGAACGTGTTTGGTCTTTGGTTCAGCCATTGTGGAGCATGATTGTTTGCAAGAGGAAGGCTCACGAAATAAAGAAGAGACTTATGAAAATTAAAGGGAAATATGAAAAAAGAAGTTCAAAATTTAATTTAAGTTTTAGCCGATTCTGACAGAAAGTTAAGGCCAAATAACTATGGTTACAAAAAATGACAAACAAGACTAACCAAGTTGGTTTGTCGGCCAAACCAGCTAGTATTAGTGGTTTCACATTTTGATCATTTCATGTCTTAAAAAAACATGACCCATAAAATCATTAAATTAAATTGTTGAAAATTTAATCATTTGATTGTAAACTAGTACATAATCAACATAGAATCAAACAAACAAACAAACATACCTACTATATCCCACTTAAGAGTAGGGTCTGGAAATAATCAACATAGAATCGTTTAGTTAAAATATTAAACTTTTGGATGCAAAGTGCTTATACATTTCTAACATACTAATACTGATACTTAAAACATAGCCATAAAGATAATGTTAATACTAACATTCAAGCATTGCCATGAATTGTGGAATAAAATGGGTGTGTAGTTCAGGAGAAGAAACTAAAAGTTTTATTTGTGTTGTCAAAAGAACAAAGTATGAATGCTGCTAGTAAATTGGGCATCATATGTGTGCATCTACGATTGGTTTAACCAAGATAGGACATCATCATGCTATGAATTAACTACATGTGGAATAACAAATTATACACAAGCCAACAACTTAAGGTTTCGATCCATTTATTATCTGGTGTAAGATCATTGTATTTGATATTGTAGGTTATGCGTAAGTTCGAATGCTACTTTGATTTAGATTAATATGAATAGCAATGGCGTTAAACGATTTGAATATGTTTGAATATGATCTTATAATCTATTTTGATCATTTTTGTTTGTTTGTTTGTGTACAAAACATTAGGCTTAATTTTGATTGAGACTAACATCAATATCAATGGAAGTATAATATGTTTGAACATAACGTTTTTTATTATTTTATTTTTACATGGTGTTTTTACGAATTATGTTGTGCATCTGAGCATAACTTCATAACATATATATAAGTCATGTGCGATATTGGTTGTAGTTTGTTATATATATATGGTGTCATTACATTATTTCTAGTAATTGGTAGCTATCATATGTGTTTAGAGGGCATTTTCATTATGTTCGTAATTGGATCGACTATTTACAATTTTACCATTTACGTTATCATCCTAATGGACATGTCTTTTAACGGTTTTTACAATATGAATTGTTTTAGATTATTAAACATGGAGTATTAGGCTACTGGCAACCGTTTCATTTTTCCCGTTTTTTCCCATGTGGCATATCAGCGTCACATGATCGTTTCACATTATCCCCCGTTTTTTTCTAGTTTTTATTTGTTTTACATGGTGTCGTCCTAGTTTTCCCTTGTTACCCATTTCCCCTTTAATTAAATAAATAATTTAAAGTGAGTGGTGGTACTGTTGAATCCCAGTGAAAATTCACCCGGTTGTAACATCTTAAAACTGGGAGCGCGGTGTTCCCGGTCGCCCCCGGTTTTCCCGGTCTTATTCTTCTAATATTATACACTATGATGTTGATGGACAAAGCCTAAAAAGCTTATTCTTCTTATCAAAAGTATGTTCATGCTAGGGGATTTGATGTGCCTAAGATCAAAGAATACCATGATCTTGATGGTGTTATAGAGCTAGAGGAGGTTATTAATTTAAAAATGTTCCTAATATTATGACACTGACCACTATAAATCGACACCCCCTCTTTATGTCACGTATAACACTATACGTAACGTACAGGGCCAAATACATTGAAAACAAAAAAATTTAAAGGGACTAGTCAAAGGTTTATACCCTCTATATATCACTATATGACCCCCATTTAGACCCATTTACAAACATGTTTCTTAGTTTTGATTTGTGATTGAAAAGTGCTTTCATTAGATTTCTGTTTTCGAACTTAATTATTAAATAATCGGTTCCAATAATCCAATCCAAACCATAAATCAATAATAATCTATTAAAACCAAACCATACATATTCCAAACCGGTAGATTTACTATGGTTCGGTTCTAGCTAATTTTACAAAATTTATTCCAACCATGAATTTTAGTTTACCATATAATATACAAGTGTAACATTCTCACTCAAACCCTTCAGATTATACGAGTGAATCTGGAAAAAAAATTATGACTAAGAACACGATGTTGTACCCTCATTGAATGCTATCTTCCACCTGAAAGACGGGCTTTTTCGTCCTCCTCATCCTCATCCTCATCCTTATAATCCACTTCCTTGTTGGTGGTCTCTATAATAGACCGCCCATCCGGCTCAATTGTGTAAGCTTGATACCCCCTAGGGGTAGACAATTGACCCGACCCACAACTACTAATGGATCTCTCAATATCCTCAATCCCTGCTATAAGCGGTATCGGCCTTTCGGGTATCGAAGGAACCGGTAAATCCATATCCAACATTTTCAAAACTTGATCCATTGTAGGTCGAGCGTATAATTGCGGGTGAGAAGAAAGTACCGCCACCAACACATACTTCTCCATGACCTCGGGCGAACCACATTCCGCCATACCATCATCAATAACTTCTAAAGGCGTATTGTTTCGCACCATTGACCAAGCCCAATCGGCTAAAAGAACCGGTTGACCATCTCCAACCTCTAAAAGAGCCTTCCTCCCACTTAAAAGCTCTAGAAGCACAACACCAAAGCTATAAACATCACTTCTTTCCGTCAACTGACCATACAACGCGTACTCCGGTGCCACATAGCCCATTGTCCCCGCTACCCGAGTGCTCAAATGGGTCGCACCCTCGGGTGCAAACTTAGCCAGCCCAAAATCAGCCACTTTCGCCTCGAAATTCTCATCCAAAAGTATGTTACTAGCCTTTATATCTCTATGAATGATCGCGGGTTGGGCACCATAGTGCAAATAAGCCAACCCGCGAGCCATACCTAACGTGATCCTTCTACGAATCGGCCAGCTTAGGTTCGCCCGGGCCGACTGATTCCCAAACAGATGATCATACAAGCTCCCATTCTTAACCAAATCAGTAACAATGATCCTTTGGTAACCTTCAAATGGTGTTGTAGCAATGCAATAACCTCTCAAAGCCACAAGATTCACATGTCGAAGACTCGCGATTACTTCGACTTCGTGTGTGAAACTCGCATCACCAGCAGCAGAACAGTTCTTGAATCGCTTCAATGCGACTTCTGAATCATCAGGTAAAACACCTTTGTACACATTACCATAGCCTCCTCTACCAATAATATTATCTATAGAGAAGTTTCTAGTAGCTTCTTTGATATCATCAATGGTGAATTTGATCAATGTTGTGCTTCCAGTGATCGAATCCAGAGCAGATACAGAATTAGCCTCGGGTTTTCTCGTTGTTCTTCTCTTTCGATTCAATTTCTCAAGCTTTCTTCTCCGATAGTACCAAATTCCAAACGCAATTAACATCAAAACAATCGTAACGATTACTGTAACGATAACGATCATAATCGTTTTGTGCTTGTTGTTCGATTTGGTGAAATCGAGATCAATCGAGAATAAAC
This sequence comes from Flaveria linearis, assembly GCA_024085815.1. Classification (NCBI taxonomy): domain Eukaryota; kingdom Viridiplantae; phylum Streptophyta; class Magnoliopsida; order Asterales; family Asteraceae; genus Flaveria; species Flaveria linearis. The sequence goes on from CM044007.1 coordinate 84,067,334, forward strand.
AGACAGCAGTACCTCTATCCGTAGGGCCGAAGCGGTTGACGAACGCGGCGGCGTAGATGAACGGATACGCACGGCAGTCCGTTAGGTTTCCGACGGAGGCTCCGTTCAAATACGACGCCTGAAGATTCGAAAGCGCGACGGTGCACGACGAACACGATGAACCAGAGAGTGATTGATTGCAAGTTGAAACAACGGTGTTGAACAACGATCCGTTGACTCTCGATTCGAATTGTTCACGGCTGGTGATGTTCATACAACCAGGGACGGCGATCCAGTTCGTCTCGAATCCGCAGTTTCGCCGGAGGTCAAAGTTAGGGTAAAAGTCGTCGGCGAGTGATTGGTACGACCGCCAGCATGACTCGGCGGAGTTCAACGGCGGCACGAAGGAGCCTGTGCGGCGGAGGTAGTCGGCTTCCACTAGGCGGAGACCTTGCTGAGCGTAGCGGCAGGCCGTTGGAACGTCTAGCGACGGGCGGTTGGAGCCGACGATCCGTCGGATTAAGTCGAAGTCTAGAGGACATGCAACGGTGTCGTTTTGCAGCAGACTCCGGTGGTGGTGGCGGTGGTGGACGGCGGTGTACAGAGGAAGTAGAACTAGAAACAGAGGAGGAGGTGGTGGTGGTGGTGGTGGTGGTGTCGGAGGGTCATGGTGGAGGTGGAGGGTACAAGTGGAACAGCGGAGGTACTAGTGGAGAAGCATGGGGTGTGTGGGACTACAAAGATCCGGTGACGGAGAGTGTTTTACTGTGTTTTGACTTTTTCATTGGTCTAAAGTCTTTAATACAACGCGGTGAGTTAAATCGGACGACAGAGTGGAGGACACGTGGCTTCGTTGTTATCGCCCACGTTATGTGTAACTAATATGTTTCTGCCTTTCGGTTGTTATTTCGTAAAATAATCACACACGATTAACTAAACAATTAGGAAGTTGTGTCTCGGTACTTAACAATGAGCGGAGGCGCGGAGCATGTGTCATTTTAGTTCAATTTTTTTCGTCACCAGTGTTATATTTTAGTTTAATTTGGTCCGGTAATATAAATTTTTAAATAAATATGAGGTTCATCTATTTAAAAAAACTAATTTTGTCCCGTCTCTCTACGGTAGAGTTCAAGCTCTGTCGCTGTCTGGCTATTAGTTGTGCAGGGGTGGTATCGGTGCGCCAATGAAGGCGGAGGAAACACTGGTGAGGGCGAGGGTGAGGGTTTAATTGTGCAGGGGAAGAGCTAACCAAACGGAAGTGGCGCGGGGAGATCAATTGTAAAAGATAGGATTTGGAAGGAGTGAAATTGCTTTCACAATATATTTAGGCTTTTTTTTTATTTTTCTTGAGTTACATTCTAGAGGGTGCAATTATATGGCATATTGAAGTTGAAATATAAATGCGTAAATGCAAATACAATATTAGTGTATTATTAAAACTATCATCTTTTTCTTTTTTAATATTGTTTTTTCAATTATTTTTATTTAAATTACTATATCTTAAAAGTAAAGGTCGGTGGCTCCGGCGCGGAGCCTTTACTCCGATTCTGATACGTCTTAAATATTCTTCTCGCAAAATTACTTAATAAAGATGTTGGTAATTGAGTTTGTTAGAGCTATCTGTATTTAACTTGAGCATGCATGTTCAAATCCTCTCATTCGTTTTGTTTTGTTTTGTTTTTTTTTTTTTTTTTCTATTTCAAATTTTGTTTTTTACTTAATCAAAGTTCATACGTCTTTTTGATTACCTTTTAGTTTTCAATATATAAATGTAACCATGCAACGATTATCTTTCCTTTTAAGTTAATATTTCCCTATATATTTAAAAACCAAGTTGGTGAATAGTAAATGAATAGTATCTACAGGACCACACACACCGCCTTCTCTGCTCCATCGTCACCCTCGCCGACGCCACCGCCGCTCGCTGCCGCCACCGTCGCTCGCTGACCGCCGCTCGCTGCCGCCACCGCCCCGCTGTTTTCGCCGCGAATTTTGAAGCATTCTACTTCGATTGTCAGATCTGTGACTGTAAATTTGTGGGTTTTGTTTGAAATTTGCTGAATTTTGTTGATTGTCCGTCGCAGGTTCACCGCCTTCCCCTATTTGACCTAAACTCTAACCCACCCTTCGATCTCTTCGGTCTCCCCCTACAAACCCACGCCCGTCTGCCATCCACCACCGCACCGTGGCCCATCCACCACCTCACCGTCGGCCATCCACCGCCCTAACCCTCTCTATTTGACCTCAACTCTAACCCACCCCTTAAACCATCGTCGTCCAACGACGAAACCCTAGCGGAGGAGCTGCAGCTACGTTCATACAAACAGCAAAGAGCCTGAGGTAGATATTGCTTCTTTCGATTAGATGAAAAAGGTGTTTGGATCTGTCATAATGGCTATTATCGACTCAATATGTGGTGTTTGTTTCAATTTTGAATGCATATAATGTCTTCTTACTGTAACTTTTACATATTTATTCAATTTGAAGTTGAATTTTGCAACTTTGATACCATATACGAAAGGGGCGCAATTAAGTAGGTAGTTATGTTATTGAAGTATTCAGAGTACTGGTGATTATGAGCTGCAAAACAAAAAAGATGCTGTGATGATGATGATAAGATAATTTCATATGTTACACTGAAGAATGTGATATAAATGATGATTCTGGAGCTGATTAGGATCAACTAATGTGTCTTGATGGCAAAATCAATATGTATTTGGGAATCTACTGATATTTGACAGAAATTTGTATCAAAGTTATTCAAAGCATTCATTTTTATCATATGCACATAAGATGTTTTATAATTTATAAGTATCTGTTTGAGCTCAACAAAAATAGGGTGTAGTGAAGTAATTTACATGCAATTTTTTTCTTAAAAATATGATATTTCTGTTTACCATTGTTGTAAAAATCGGCCTAGGCAGCCGATTAATCGGGTTTATCCGGCAGTTGGCCCATTACTTTGACGATTTCAGCTAATCGGTACAAAAAATCGGTAGTCGGTCTTAGTCGGCAATAATCGGCACTAATCGGGAGTAATCAGTAGTAATCAGAGTAATCGGAGCAATTTTCCTAGGCAGTAGGTAGTTTCTAGATTTAAAGTTTGTATGGTAGTTAACACTGCTGTTATTACATATTTTATTTTATTTTTCAACGTTGTTATATTTTGACATCTTCAGTGTTTGACACTTTGTATGCCTTGCATATGCGGGTATGTCTTTACGCCATATATGTCGTTTATTATTTAGTAATATGAAAGTTCATGGTTTTGTTTAATGTATTTGTTGTATTCAACATGCTTTTAGTTAAGGGCTGTGGTCGTAGTTTTTATAACTGCAGAATTTGTGCTTTTGCTTATTATTTACGTTGGGTTTTTAGAATTCAATGCCCAACGCACACGTCGGGAAACACTTCCTGCGGGTGTTTCCTCCTCTTCTACGTCAGCATTTTGTGTACCAATTCCTAAAAGGTTGCATCAACTCCCACAACATGTTCTGTGATAAACCTCCGTTCAGTCTCTATTTTATATTCATGTGCTTCTTAGTTGAAGCAAACTCAGGCATATGGAGGCATCTTAGATGTTGTATTACCAAAATCAGATTTTATTTAGATTTTAGATATATTGTTGCTTTGACAGCGTTGCATGTTTTCTGGAATCACGTGGCATGGTTGAAGATGCAATAGAAGTTGCTACAGATCCTGACTATAGATTTGAGTTGGCAATTCAGATTGGTAAACTTAAGATTGCAAAGGTAATAGTTCTTTGAAGGTGGCTAAATGGGCGGATTAGTTAACATGGGTAGTTTATGGTGCAGGACACTTTCTGTCTAATTCCTTCTTCATTAATAGATATATAGTAAATTTGATTATATTTCTATTACCTGAACAATTATATAATATGCTTACAGGATATTGCCCTTGTAGTAGAGAGCGAGTCAAAATGGAAGCAATTGGGTGAATTAGCCATGTCGGCTGGAATGGTATGGTATATCCTGACTAGCTTAAATACTATACCCCATCATAAAAACACTCTTGAATTATCTTTCTTAGTCAAGATGAGTTAATTTCTCATTTAATGGTCCATATAAATCCCTTATACCTAGAGATGTAAATGATCTATATTAGATCTGCACTTGTATACTGAACTCATATATAATATTTGGCTCATTGCAGTTGGAAATGGCAGAGGAGTGTTTGAAGTATGCGAATTATTTGAGTGGGTTCATCACAAAAAGCAAAATACTCCGCAACATCCAACTAAAAAAGGTGCAGCCAAACGCCAAGGTTATCAAAACGCATAATAACCGGTTTACCACTATTGTACATAAATCGCGCAACGCGCGCCCCGGAATATATTTGTGTTTATTTTGGAATCATTTTATCTTATATGACCTTTTACAGTGCACTATTAAATTAGTATGTAGTTTCAAGCATGAGCTAAAGTAGGCAATGATTGAGTCAAAATGTCACAACATAGTATGACAGGAAATTGAAAGAAATTGATGGCCGTAAGCATTTCGAATTTGAGATCATGATGGAAATCCTCGCGCAACGCGCGCGGGGAAAATACCCTAGTTTTGTTTTAAAACATTAGGTCACACATAGGAGTCATAATACTATTTTCTATCTTTGTTTTAAACTCTAAAATCGAGTCGCTGTAATTTCATATGTTTCTTATATTTGCTTATTTATGTGTTATCATCGTATGACGTATAATAGTTACATAAAGATTTTGCTTTTTTATATAAACAATCATAATCGATATTTTTTCACATGTTTAAATGCCGCAACACAGGTTCGTAACACCACTTTAAAAAGGGTATTGTTTATAATTATGGTTTGCTAACACAAATCAAATATTTTTTTACATTGAAGTTACATATAGTATCAACACACCATTCAACGCGCAAATTTGTGTCAACGTTTCAACATTAGTTTATTTACGATTTACGCCTCGACTGCAACGCGTGGGTTATAGAAACCTCGTTCTTCTTAATTTATGCTTTTATTTCATATTTCGTTTTGCACAAATTAGCTTAGATGTTCGTCAATGCTTTTTTTCAAGCATACGTACTTTTGTATTCCAAACATATAACTGCGTCGTGTTTAATTTTATTGATTTCTATAAAGCGTGGTCATATGTTTTAAACCAAAGGTTCATTTTACTCAATGCTTATTTTCATAACAACGTAATGTTTTATGATATTCTAAATATATCATTGCGATGTACTTGGTTTTACACAAATCAGCCGTGAACCGCGGTTAATCACTAGCTAGTTTATACTAAAGATACACATAAGGACTGTTTAAATGTAAAGTATTTAGGGTTATCATTTTATGGTTTTGGAATTTGATGCTTTAGTATAACTTCTCACTTATAAACAGATAATTTGCTTTCATTTATTTTTGTCATTTGTGAAACAAGTAGTTATTTATCCTCGCATGCAATTACGTTGTAAGGAGAAGTATACGTTGTAGTACTAGATTTAATTTATACAAAAGGTGTGTCATATAACCAAAAATATGCTTAACAAATATCGACACATGTTTAAGTGATGATGGCTCTATAAAATCTTTCTGGTTTAATAAAAGAGTAACTTTTGATGACAAATGACAGCATTACAATCATTCTCATCAAAAATTTCTCGTCACTTTCTCCTATTAAATAAGCATCTTAATTACTAATAATTTTACTTAACACTTTTTAGATTTAATTAAGAAAGATCTTTTCTAAATATACATTTTTATAAAAGAAAGATACTTTTTTAAAAATACAAATATATTAGAATCAGTATTTTTACAAAGTCAATATTTAAAAACCAAAAATAATTAAATTTGGGAGTTATAATAAACATATTTTTAAAAATGACATTTTTATATGGTTTGTTTTAGAATATTTTTTTTATTTAAAAAAAAACAAGCTTTTAAAAAGTTGATATCACTGTTTTATTAATTATAGTCTTTACTAATACGTAATTTTAGTAATATCATATCTTAGAATGTCATTTTATAATTAATATTTTTTATATTAATATGTTATATATTTAACTCGTGTAATACACGGGTTTATTAAAGCAACTATTATAATAGTACTTATCAAAACTATCATTTATTAGCCTATGAACTATGAAATATAATAGAATTTTTATTTTTTTAGGAATTCCGAATCTAGAAATAAGGAATAATTATTAGGTGAGGTTATAGTAAAAAGAAAAAAAATTAAAGATTATGAGAAAAAATATTATTCATTGGATCTTAGATCTAAGGGCTAAGAAAATTCGATAGTATAATGGTAAATAATTAAAACTTTAGACTTTAGATCCAATGGTCAAGTGTATTTTAGTATTAACCACATTTTCAAGTTGAACTTTTATTTTTAAACGCTCGTAACTTTTACATACACCGTTATTTTTTAATAAAAATCACATCATAAAAACAAACGTTTTTTAATCTTTAAAACGTCTATAATTTTGATACATAAAGTTTTTTACATTATTTCATCTCATTGTGTAATATTCGTTAGATTATTATGTAATAAGTTCATTGAGTAATATTGATCAGATTATTGTGACTAGTGTTGATCATTTTGTTATCCATTGTGTTTTTTAAAAATGATTATTTTCAAATAATACAATGATAAAAATGTAATTTGTTCATGTTTTTTAGTTTATTATATAACCGTTACCAGGTAATTATGTAATCCTCATCAAGCAGCTCATTGTATCTATTGCTGATCATCGAGTCTAGTACTAGTTATTATGTTACCCATTGTGTCTAATGTTAACCGTTGTGTTTTTTAAAATGGTGATTTTCAAGTAACAAAATCCTGAAAATGTATTTTTTGATGTTTTTTCTAGTGCATTGTGTAGTCTTGATCAGATCATTGTTTAAAACTCGTCAAGCACTCATTGTGTATACTGCTAATTATCTAGTATAGTGTTGGTAATTGTGTTACCCACTATGTCTAGTGTTAACTATTGTGTCATGCATTGTACTATCTAAAATGATGATTTTTCAATTAACACAACGCTGAAAATGTAATTTTTTTATGTTTTTCAGTTAATTATGTAATCCTGATTATGTTATTGTGTAATCCTCGTCAAGCAGCTCATTGTATTTATTGCTAATCATCAAGTCTAGTGCTGATCATTATGTTACTCATTGTGCCTAATGTTGACAATTATGTTATGCATTGTGTTTTTTAAAATGATAATTTTAAATAACATAATAATGATAAATGTAAACTTTTTATGTTTCAAGTTTATTATGTATTATTCATCAGATAATTGTATAATCTTAATCAATTTAGGAGATTACATACTGACCTGACAAAATTACCTGAGTTAATAAAAACTTTATTTTTTATATCAACACTATGTGTTTTAAAGATTAAAAATACTCATTTTTATGGTGTATTTTTATTAAAAAATTAATACCATAAATAAGTTATGAATGTTTTAAAAAAATGTGAAACTTGAGAAGTTGGAACATTACCAATTTTACCCGAATCTAATTTTGATCAAAATGACATGTGTCAAAATATTAATCCTTATCAAACGTTTTAGTTTTATAAGACTTTGTATTTAAACATTTCTCTAATTATTAATAAATATTAAAATAAAACAAGAATAAAAGTAATAATAAATATGACAAGGAAAGCATCAAAGCAAAAAAAGAACTAATAATAATGAACAAAATGCTGAAATAAAAAATAATTGGTAGCCAAAAAATGTCAAAACAACATAGGATGCAATTTGAACTTGGGTGTCAAGCGTCGTTGAGAGATAGTTAAACTAATAGGTCATCCATGATTACATCCAACTTTGTAACTTATAGTGCTTAAGTATGTTTACGAAAATTGAATGATTGCGATTGATTGGATTAATATTCATCAAGTTGTAGATTAGTATATACATAATATGTAAAGTGGGTAACCCGCGCGTTACGTCGGAATGAATAATTTATAAGTATGTACTTGTTAATTACCTATCATTTAATTTATCAATTATTTTATTTCATGGTTTAAATATCGTATACGGCTTATGATCCTTATTATATCTTAGAGCTATCATGTTTCTTTAAAACTAATTAGCATTAACAATAATAGTTGAATGAATCAACTTTTAAGTAAAACATAAGGGTTGAACATGATTAAAGTTTAATGAATATTTTTAAGAAAATTCACATTTAACATAGTACAGGTTCAATTGTTTATATACAAATATGAAAATATATGTTATGATATTGATATTAAATATAGATATATTAATAAAAAACCATGTGATATAACTTTTTGAAGCATAATAGGAGCATAATGAAAAGATTTATTATAATATTAAGGGAGAATTACATGTAATATTAAAGATTAAAACTTGCAACTATTTATATGTTATCTTAAAATTATTATAAAATTACAATCTTGTGTTAAGAAGATGCTTTATAGATAGTAATAAAATAGATAATATAGATATAGATTATTATTATCATCATCATTATTATAAATGTATTTAGTAACTATATAATTAAGTATTCATATAAGATAACACTTATTTATAAATTTTATTATTATTATATTATTATTATTATTATTATTATTTATTATTATTATTATTACTATTATTATTATTATTATTACTATTATTATTACTATTACTATTACTACTACTATTATTATTATTATTATATTATTTTATTATTATTATTATTATAAGTATTTAGTTGAGTATTCAAAAAAATAATAGTACTTAATAACTTTATTTAACTTAAAATATTATAAAGGGAAAATGTCACGGGATAGTAACCAAGTTTTAAAATTGTTCTAATTTAGTCACTCATGCATATTTTTCTCAAATTGGACCATCAAATGATCAAATCGAGTCATCATTAATTTTCTTATGTCAAGTAAGTAACGGTGGAGAAGACATGGTGGTCAGAATTTGCAATATATAAACTATATTTAAAAATTAAAAACATGTTAATTATGAAAAAATAAAAAAAAAGTACCTAAAATTTACGTCAACAATCCATATCAACATCAAAGATAGGAAAAAATATTTTCTAATTGAAACCAAAGTATAACATCCTAAAAAACATGTTAAGGCTTTTAATTTATATAAAATAATATAAAACTGAGTGACTTAACTAGAACATTTTTAAAACTTGAATTATCTAATTAAAACACTTTTGAAAGTTGGTTACTATTTTACAAAGTTACTTAAATAATCTCACATTATTAAATATTATATTAATAATAGGCATTAATTTATATACTAATTACAAGAAGGTTATTAATACGGGGCAAAATAGAAATGATTGCATAAAGTACTTGTAACTAATGTTTGAAAAGTTATATTAGGTGTCTTAATTTTTGTAAAATTACATTTGCGACCCAATGTTTTGCTTTATATAATAGTATAGATATAGATATACATACATACATGTATATGAATAAATTCATAATACACAAGCTAATTTAAATAAAAAGATGTGAAAACCACCTAAATTTATATATTTTATTTTAGCTATATTATGTAAGAAGGCTATGCGATGACTGAAACCGCTTCTTCGGTTAGCGAGGCGCGAAGAATGATAATCACGCGTTGATCATTAGCAAGCCACGACACAAGCTTAGGATTGGGAATCAATTTATCATTCATGGTGATGATTGAGGGCGGTACGGGTTTAGAACCATCAACATGGGATAAAAGGTTTTGATATGAGAGAATAGAGATCATTTGATTTTTTCAGAGTAAGTATTTGTTGGAGAAAAGTTTGATGATTAACATATGAGTGAGAGAGTGTTTAGAGGAAGAGAAAAGTCATGGGATGAGGTTGCCATGAAGAAAAGAAAAGCAAGGGATGAGAAGAAGGAGACAAGACCAAGGGCCGAAGGTGATAAAGGGGCCGGGAGAGACTTCGTCCCCCTCTTAACATATAAGTGATGCGCGGGTAAAAGCTCGGGTTTAAAAGTATAAAATGGCATATTTATAGCATAACTTCGAGTTCAAATGATCTATGTTGATGTGTTTTGTGTTTCTTAGGCCCGGAACGATTAAGAGTACACTTCGGGGGTCATACGGGATGTCGGAATGGAGCCCGGAACAGTCGGATACGCGAAACAAACAAAAGGAAAAAATGCTGTTTCTGGAGCAAGTCGCCGACGCCCTAATAGGGTGTCGCCGACGCCTTCTAGTTTGTCATATCGGATTTTTAATGCCCACTTGTGTTTTTGAGTTGTTTAAAACGGGAATCTTCAAGTGGCACTAGAGGGGGGCATATAATAGGGAAGAAAGTCAGGGAAAAGGGGGAACCAACATCATTGAATCATCTTTTCACTTGTTTTTGTCTCCAAGATCCAAGAAGAACCATCATCTTCATCTCTCCATTCTTCATCATCATTATTCATCTTCTTCATCACCAACATCCATCCACGAAGCTTTAGAGAAAAACTTTTGCAATTGAAGATTTTCATCATCAACAAATTCAAGCAAAATCCAAGTGACATGGAATTGCAAACAAGATCATCACCCGGATTCCAAGCTTCAGTCAACATGAGAGGCTAAACTTCTTTGGGTTTTCCCCCGGTTTGAATATTATAAGACTATGGTTTGTTAACTTTGAAAACTAGATTGCATCTTTGTGTTTTGTATTTGATTGCTTGAAACATTTATGCTAGTATTTTGATCTTAACTTGAATTCCCGAATTGAATGAATGATTATGAAATTTGTCTTTGAGAAAGGAAGTTGTTCATGTGTGCTATGTATATGTAGAGTTTGAATGTTCTTGTGTAATGAAGTGTATTATTGTCCGTGTTAACGTTGACAATTCTTGACACCTAAACCTTGTAACGATGAACTCATTAGCATAACTCATACCTTTGATGCAAGATAGTTGGATTGGTAGAACCATAACCTTAGGATATCAACCGGGGGTGAACCTTATTATTAAACGTTATTTTGTTAACCATTGTTCTAAGTTTGCCAAGTTTTATTAATCATTTTAAGTAACCTTTGTATTTTGTTCATTTCTTTGTGTTGGACAAAGTTTCAACACCATTTCAAGTAAACATATAAAATCTTTTATAAACAAAATAGCAAGCTTCATAATTAATTTGTTAGTCCAATTCAAATCTAAACACAAACCACATACTCCTTGTGATTCGACACCCTTCTTACCATTTGCTACATAGTTTTGGTATTAAGGACTATATAAATATTATCTTTGACTAGTGCACGCGACAAGCCGGTCAAAATTTGGCGCCGTTGCCGGGGAGTAGTGCGCTTTGTGTGTAGAATTGTGTTGACTAGTTTGTAATTTTCTGTTTAAGTGTTTGGTTATTTTTGCATCATTCTTTTTCCCTTGTTATGCTGGTTGTGTTATTTGTGTAGATCACAGGTAGTGCATGCATACTAGAGCATCCGGAAGAACCTCTCCGTTGGTGTTTGAACCGGAAATTGAACGCTTTGCAAGAAGGAACCGAGCCAACCAAATGGAGGGAGGAAGTAACAACCGACCCCACCACAACACAACATTCCACAAAATCCACCACCACCACCCACTAATGACCGTAACCTCAACCCAAACCGTAGACAAGCTCATAGCCATAGTAACCCACTTTTTGAACATGTGAACCAAAACCCCATGGGTCATTTTGGCCCACCAAACTTAGATGAGCTAAGAAATGCTATTTATGAGGATGAGCCATTTAGTGTTCCATCTTACCAATCACCCGAACGGGTGAGTGTTCACACCTATCACACGGGTGATAGTGATGATTATGAGTATGACAATGAAGGCAATGGGGGTTCTACAATGAAGGAGGTATGATGGTGATTATGGCTACCAAGGTGATAATTATGATGAATGGAACCATGGGTACATGGGAGATGAGAACTACAACTACAACCGTCACATAGACAAAACCAATTTAGGAATCCAAACATGAATGCCAACCCAAACCAAATTCCTCAGTTTGTCGGTGTAGCTAATCAAGGACCACAAAGAAGATACCCATTGCATCAAAAGTGAATGGTCCTCCACGTCAACATAGACAAAAACAATTTAGGAATCTCAACATGAATGCCAACCCAAACCAAATTCTCATGCCAACCCAAACCAATTCCTCAGTTGGTCGGTGTAGCTAATCAAGGACCACAAAGAAATACCCTTGCATCAAGAATGAATGTCCTCCACGTCAACAACCTCACGAGCTAGAACACAAGGTGTAAATGGTAGGTTCCGACCCATCATATCGGACAATGTCTCTCCTATTGTTCCACCAATTCCGGGAAGGCGTTCATTTGATTGCAAAGCCTAACTACATCAACACTTATTACCTCATTTTCATGGCATGTCAACGGAAGAGCCTTACACACACATATCCGAATTCTCCGACATATGTGGCACACAATTGGAGGACACAACTTCTCACAGGATGAGGGTGCTTTTAAGATTGTTCCAATTTTCATTGAAGGACAAGGCAAGCAATGGTTTTTAACCTTGCCGGCTAATAGTATTCGAAATGGGGAAATGCAACAAGTCTTTCCTTGACGAATACTATTCAATGGCCAAAACGGATGAATGAGGGTGAGATCCGGACATTCCAACAACAATCCGGAGAACCACTCATGAAGCTTTACACTCGTTTCAAGAGTTGATAAGAAAATGTCCACATCACCAAATTGAACTTTGGGAGTTAGTGAAGAGTTTTGTGAACGGATGACAAAGAAGAAAGGAAGTACCTCAAGTCTACTAGCAATGGAACCTTGTTGAATAACCCCGAGGAAGAGGATTGGGAGTTCCTTGAAAGGATGAGTAAGAACTCAAGAGCCGAAGAATCCGCGGATAGGAAAGCAAAGCACCCTATTCCAAAATCCACCTCCGACATTGACTCAAGTGCAAAGGATCGAATAGCCGCGTTGGGAAAGGGGAGTTAGCTCGCATGAAAAGAAAGATGTAAATGCGGTTCAATTCGCGGTTTGTGAAGAATGTGGACATTGGTCATAGAGCCGATAGTTGTCAAGTAACCATGGCTCAAGAACCGAAGAGGTGATCAAGTTTATGGAGACCGGAAGCCTTTTGACATGAACTCCAACACTTATCATCCAGGTTTGAGGAACATCCCAACCTTAGGTACGGAACCCTTCAAACCAAATGAACCCAAACTCCACCGCCAAACCAAGGTGGACAAGGCTATCAAAACCGCCAAGGGAACAATCAAGGGGAAATTACAACCAGGTGCTACCAAAGAACAACTACAATCAGGAGGTAATCAAAGCTACAATCGGGATGGTAACTTCCAAAGAATTACAACAATAATCAAGGTGGACCATCGGGAAGCCAAGGTGGTGGAGATGACTCGTTGAGTGCAAAGTTAGATGCTCTTATGAATATGGTGAAAGAATCTAACATGACATCAAGGAATGAAGAGAGCAAATGAAGTAAGAGACAATCCATGAAGCTCTCGCAAGACAAGTTGGTCAACTAGCCGAAGATTTGGGCCGACTTAAGGGAGCGGTGGAAGATTGCCAAGTGATACAACCGTGAATCCACAACATCAAGGTCAAGCTCCAAAACCACACGCGAGTATCAATCAATAAACTTACTTTGCGTAGTGGTAAGTATTGACAATGGTGTTAAACCACCACCCCTCAATTTGTTGAGGGGTGGTGGAAGATGTTACTGATGAAGTGATGATGAGGGTGAAAGTAGCCAAACGGGTCAAAATGAAAATTTTTCTGAAAAATCTAAAACCAAACCCGTTGAGGTTACACAAACTCCTAAGGCTAAGGAAAAGGTGATGGAGGGTAATACCGTTCCTTTTCCCGAAGCTCTTAAGGCACCCTTCAAAAGTGGTAAAGAAAGAGGCCCACAACAAGATGAAATGTGGGAAATTTTTAAACAAGTGAAGATTAATTTACCACTTTTAGATGCAATCAAACAAGTTCCTTCATATGCTAGTATTAAAAGAATTATGTACCCAAAAGAGAGCTCATAAATTCCCTAAAAAGCTTGATTTGACTGAAAATGTGAGTTCTATTCTTTCGGGTGCCCTTCCACCTAAGCTACAAGACCCGGAGCGCCTATTATACCTCTTCAAGTGGGAGAATTCAAAATGACAAGGGCACTCTTGGATCTTGGTGCTAGTGTAAGTATTTTACCGGGTAGCTTGTATGACCAATACGACTTTGGTCCGCTTCAAGAAGCTAAGACCACCGTGGTATTAGCCGATTTAACACCCAAGCTTCCCCGTGGGATAATTACTGATGTGATAGTAAAAGTTGAGAATTTTTATTATCCGGTGGACTTTTTAGTACTTGATTATGTTTCCATAGATCAAACCAAACAACCTACGGTTATCTTAGGTCGACCATTTTTGGCAACTTCAAATGCTCAAATCAATTGTAAAACGGAACGGTTGACATGACATTTGGTAACAATAGGTTGAGACTTAATGTATTTTCAGGTATGACTGACCCTCCTATCAATGATGAATGCTACATAGCCGACATTATTGATGAGTGTATACCTCTATGCGACATGGTCGTTGATGAGGAAAACACAATGGAGGATTGTTTCATGTTTGACAGGTTGAGAGTGGAAACTGAAAAGCATTAGAGGAAGAAGAAAAGGAGATAATGAGTGCTGCCATGAGGAGTGAACGACCACCATGGTCGGTTCAAGTGGAGCCACTACCCGAGAAGATGACACCGGGTTGAAACCTTCATTGCAAGAACCACCACAAGTTGAATTGAAAGAATTACCAAAGCATTTAAAATATGCTTTCCTTGGTAAGAATGAAACTTTACCTGTTATTATTGCTTCTAATCTATCTATTGAACAGGAAGGTGCGTTGATGGAGGTGTTGATTGCTAACAAGGAGGCGATTGGATGGACTATTGCGGATCTAAAAGGAATTAGCCCCTCAATTGTTATGCACAAAATCATCACGGATCCGGAAGTCAAACCATCACATGATGCCCAACGAAGGTTGAACCCGAACATGAGAGAGGTAGTCAAGAAGGAGGTATTGAAGTGGCTAGATGCAGGTATCATCTTTGCAATCTCTGACAGTACTTGGGTGAGCCCTACACAAACTGTACCAAAAAAGGCGGGCATCCAAATTGTTAAAGATGACTCAGGTAACGAGGTAGCTACCCGCCAGTAACCGGGTGGAGAATTTGTATTGACTACAGGAAATTTGAATGCTGCTACCTCAAAGATCATTTCCCCTTACCATTCATTGATCAAATTGTTGAGAAACTATCAGGTCAGAAATTTTATTGCTTTTTAGATGGTTATTCAGGTTATAACCAAATAGCTATTCATCCTGAAGATCAGGAAAAGACTACATTTACTTGCCCTTATGGCACGTTTGCATTTAGGCGAATGCCCTTTGGGTTATGTAATGCCCCCGCCACCTTTCAAAGGTGTATGATGAGTATCTTTTCAGATATGGTGGGGGAGTCATTAGAAATCTTCATGGATGATTTCTCAAATTTTGGCACATCGTTTGAATCATGTTTGCTTCAATTAGAAAAAGTTTTAAAAAGATGTGTTGAAACCAATTTGGTCCTTAGTTGGGAAAGAGCCATTTCATGGTTCAAGAGGGGATAGTATTGGGTCACGTTGTGTCTAGCCGTGGGATAGAAGTAGATCATGCCAAAGTAAAGGTTATTTCCACTTTACCTCACCTACTAATGTTAAGGGCATTAGGTCATTCTTGGGGCATGCCGGTTTTTATAGAAGATTCATAAAGGGATTTAGTGTCATAACCAAACCATTGTGTAATCTATTGTTAAAAGATGCCCCATTTGAGTTTAATGAAGAATGTGTAAAAGCCTTTAACATTTTGAAGCAAAAATTAATCGAAGCTCCGATCTTGCAATCACCTAATTGGAAACTGCCTTTTGAAATAATGTGTGATGCAAGTGACTATGCTATTGGTGCTGTCTTGGGTCAACGGGTTGATAAGAAACCCGTTGCCATATACTATGCAAGTAAAACTCTCTCAGATGCCTAATTGAATTATACAACAACTGAGAAAGAATTACTTGCGGTGGTATATGCTTTAGATAAATTTCGGTCCTATATATGGGGTAGCAAGGTTATTGTCTATACTGACCATTCTGCTGTTAGGTACCTCATGGAGAAAAAGGACGCGAAACCAAGGTTGATTCGTTGGATTTTGTTATTGCAAGAATTCAATCTTGAGATCCGAGACAAGAAAGGGAGTGAAAATGTAGTCGCAGATCACTTGTCAAGAATTCAACCGTGGAAGAAGATACCACACCAGAGATAAATGAGCAATTCCCGGATGAACACATCATGTCTATCACCACCAATAACCCCTGGTACGCCCATTTTGCAAACTATTTGGCTACAGGTACATTGCCAGAAGGGTGGAGTAGAAGAAAGAAACAACACTTCAAGGCTCAAGCAAAGCACTACATTTGGGATGAACCGGACCTGTTCAAAGTTGGAGCCGATCAAATCATCCGAAGATGTCTACCGGATGAGGAGATCCCATGTGTATTGAGCATGCTTCACGCATCGGCATGCGGAGGACATTTCAGTGGACAAAAGACGGGTCACAAAGTCCTTTCTTGTGGTTTTTACTGGCCAACCATCTTCAAGACTCCCATGAATTTGCCAAGATTGCATAAGATGTCAACAAATGGGGAGTGTGACAAGAAGAGATGAAATGCCTATGCAACCAATTTTGTGGTGGAAATCTTTGATGTGTGGGGCATTGACTTCATGGGCCCCTTTCCAAACTCTCTTGGTAATCTGTATATCTTGGTGGCGGTCGATTATGTCTCTAAATGGATAGAAGCAATCGCCACCAAGACCAATGACCATAAGGTGGTATGCAAGTTTGTCCAAACCAATATTTTTTCAAGATTTGGTATCCCTCGCGTGATAATAAGCGATGGGGATCGCATTTCAAAAACTTCAACTTTGGCAAACTTCTAAAACGTTATGGTGTTGACCATAGAATTGCAACACCATACCATCCACAAACAAGTGGACAAGTAGAGGTTTCTAATAGGCAAATTAAAGAATTTTGCAAAAAACGGTACGACCCGATCGCAAGGATTGGTCAACTAAACTAGATGATGCTTTATGGGCGTATCGTACCGCTTACAAGACGCCTATTGGAACCACTCCCTACCGTTGGTCTATGGAAAGGGTTGTCATTTACCTGTAGAATTAACTCATCGTGCCTTGTGGGCAATTAAAAATGTTAATATGAATTATGAGTGCGCAGGTAAACAAAGACAACTGGCGCTGAATGAGTTAGAAGAAATAAGGGACGAAGCCTATGAAACCGCATCCGCATACAAGGACAAGATGAAGCGGGTTCATGATGCCAAGCTTCGTTTGAAGGAATTCAAGCCCGGACAAAAGGTATGGTTGTATAACTCACGTCTAAAGCTATTTCCCGGAAAGTTAAAAGTAAATGGACTGGTCCATATTTGATCATCCGGGTGGGCGACTTTGGAGACGTGGAGATTGAAGACTTTGATGACCATTTACGGCAAACGGTGAATGGACACCGCCTTAAACCATACCTGGAACCAAATGACATAAATGGGGCGGACAAACAATCCGAGTGCTTGTTGTTGAGAACTCTTGATGAGGTAACGATTTGATCGCAGCACTACAAAGTCCGGCTAACGACAGGTAAACTTAGCGCTGCGTGGGAGGCAACCCACGAGAGGTAACTTGTAAATATTTGTTATTTTGCATTGCTTAGTTTAATATAGACCATTCAGCCCTCATTTAGTATTGCCAAACCAAATCCGAGTCGCAAAATCCCATTGTGTGCGCGAATTGTGTGTATTCGGGACAATACACGTGTGTTCGGGGGTGGTATATATATATATAGGTATATATAGCTACATATTTTTTTTATTTTATTTTCATTTTTATTATTATTATTATTTTTTTTTTTGTGTGCGTGTGTTAACTTTTTATGTTTTAGGTGTGATTTTTATAGATATATATATAAGTATGTAAATTCTTTATGTTTAATGTTTATATGTTAATATTTTTTCATATGTATAAGTAAGTAATTTATATATATATATATATATCTACATATTTACAAACTTCATGTGTGTTAATATATGTTAGTTTTTATGTGATATTTATTTATATTGTCTTTGAAAAAAAAAAAAAAAAAAAAAAAAAAAAATGAAAATCAAAAAATTGCATTTCTAGATCGCGTCGCCGACGGGCAAAAATGGCGTCGCCGACGCCCCCGCGTCGACCAACATCTCCGTAGACAGCAACATAGGCCGTAGACCAAACTGGAGTTCAAAGCACCGTCGCCGACGGCCTTCCTCGCGTCGCCGACGCGCCTCCCTTCAGCCACCCGAGAATTTTTTCCTTTTTCTTCAAATTTTAACCATTCTCAACCACACAAACCCCCACCCTCCGGATTTTTACACCAAATCAACATTTATTCCATCCCAAAACACATTCCCACTCCATTTTCATCCATCAATTTCAACTTTTTCTCTCTTCTTCTCCAAATACCTCTCAAGAACCCTAAATCCTCCATAACCCAACTTCTTCCAAACTTAACCAAATCCAACCATTCTTGTGTCTAAAGTGTTTAGTTTTTCGTGAGGAACAAAACCCCGAGCATAGATTTTGCTAATTCCTTGTTGTTAAAGAGAAATCTAAGGTGCAAAATTCGGATTTTTGGGTTTTCCTTCAAGAACTTTTCTATTGCAACTTGTTGGGTGAAATTCTAAGCATATAAGGTATGGTTTCTTCTCATTCTATTACTAGCATTACATAGTTGTAGAAATTGTCTCTTGAACATGAATGTGATTAGTGAAACTAGTTTTGACTATGTATGGATTGTGAAGTAGGAACATTTGGTTGAGTTTAGATTATGTATGATGAATGTAGATACAAAACAAGTGTGGGGAGAGGGTTCTAGCACAATTACTCTTGAGAATAGGCATAGAACAAGGATGAAGGTTATGACAATGTGTATACATGGTTGTAAGCATATGATAGTATTTCATGGATAAACATAAAAGAAAACCTTATTGTTGAAAGTAAACTTGAAAGTTTGAAGATAGTGCAACATATTGTTTGTCAAGAACATACTTGTTTATTCAAAATTGCAATAGGAGCATATGCTTACAAAACCATGATCTATGCCTATTTGTTGGAATTGTTTGAATGAAAGTAATTAATGGGTGCATTTGGTTGTTGTGTTGTAGTTCAATGGCGAGTAGAAAAAGGAGCAAGGCCTCAAGAGGTGCAAGTTCATCCTCTCGTAGGGTGATGAACTGGGAGCAAGAAAGCTCTGTTACTGAAGATGATGCAAGGCTATTTCATCAAGATTGGACGTGGACACAACATAAGAATGACAGGATCGGGGAGAAATGGGAATCCGACGCCCAAAAACGATTATCCGACTTCCACAATAGAGCTACTGAAATCCGTTTGTGGAAGTGGAAAATGGCAAAGGTCCAATATGGCGTCCCAGGTGTGTGTGTGCCAGAGAGAGTGGTTAACACTGAAGAGCTCTCAAAGATAGGAATAACACAAAAATTTGAAGCTCTAGGGTGGGAGAGAGCTTTAGATTGGTGTGCTGCAAATACACATCGGGTTTATTTGGGGGCGGTGGCTGAATGGATGGCTTCATTAAGATTTGAAAATAAAAGCAGCCATCCATCACAATGGAGGTTATCAGGGGAAACAGGTGCAGGTACTATGGTGATGTCTTTTGAGACGATGAACCGGATCGCCCAATTTGATTCTTTGGGCCAGGGCAACTATTATTACTATAGTATGGATCGATTTTTTTCAAGGCCCGTTCTAGAAGCAGATCCGGTAAATTTAATCAGTTTGACTGTTCCTTTCCGTGAAGGTACTGAACTTGAGAGGAACCACTTATCCCTTGAAGGAAAAATCCTACAAAATATCTCTCTTGAAAATGTAATGGTACGATTGGGAGATCGAGGGAAAGTGAGAACCTGGGACTGCAGAATTTTACACTCTTTGCTTTATGGAAGCCCTAAACTCTCATGGAGACACATAGTGATGATGAATATTTGGGAATCAAGGGAACTATATGCGAGGAAAATGGTCCCATATATTCGGTTGATTAGTGCTATGATCGTGCAACAAGATTGCCTCCCTCCAGAGGCACTCTGGGTCAGTAAACCTTTGGATTTCTTTGATTTTAAGAAGATGAGAGCATCGAAGATCTTTGTTGAACAGCAAGGGTTTACATTTGTTGTCCGGGATACTGAAACCGGACAATCCTTTACTGCAAGAGACCCAGATGCTCCTCCACCGGATGAATTTGAAGCAATGGAGGAAGAAGAGGCACAATCCGAGGAAACAAGGCCCTCAAGAAGGCGAACTGCCCGTCAACATCGAGAGGTGTCTGATAATGTAGCTGAATTCACTGTGAGACGAAGGCAGCCGGGTTGGGAATCTTTGCACGTCGGGCACAGGCAGACATATGATAATGTGTCTGCTTTGATGGGAGAAATGAGAGAAATGGAGGAAGCAAGAAGAGAGAGTGAAAGGGTGTGGAGGCTGCAGCAAGAGGAACATTGGGCACAACAAGAAGCCCGACGGATGGAAAGGGAACAGTTAGAAGACAGGCGTTGGATGGCCCTTGCAACAGCCCAACAAATGGCTGTCAACAACGCCTACATTCTCCAAGAACAGGAAAGGCATCACCGGGATTTTGAAGCAGGTCGAAGCTATCAGGAGTTTACCCCGTGGACGGACTATTCGACCATCAGGGACCAGCCAGAAGAGGTGCAACAGTCAGTGCATTGGCCCCAGGGCGTGGCGTCCAGCTTCATTCCCATTCCTGCGCCACCACCAACTGAAGGGGGAGCTGAATGAGATGTTTTCTGCTCTAACTGGCTATCCTTATCAACCATACCCCAAGAGATCCAAACGAGCGCTACCAAAGATAGGCGGCAATGAGTTGTTTTTTTTTTCTGTTCCTTTTAATTCTGTAGTTGTTTTTATTAAGTGGTTATGGGAATTCCACAATTCATGCTAATTGATTGGTTGTCAAAGAGGTGAGAAGCTTGCTTCTACACAAGTTGTTACAATTGCAGGTTTTGTGCTACTTGGATTGAAAAGCCAATGCCAAGAAAAAGTGAAGAAATCCAGGTGCACATGTTCCTTTTAGCATGATTATCTTAGTAGTTTGAATAAGTGGAATGTTGTTTTAGGTCGGGAAAACCCTTGGGGAAGAAATTGGTATCACATCCCTTATGTTTTGAAAAGATTTTCACCCACATTGAGGACAATGTTAACATTAAGTGTGGGGATGGGGGAAAAATAGAAAAAATTTTCAAATTTTCAATACGTCTTGGTCCTCATTTTATGCAAACAACTTCGGTTGTCACCAAAAGATTTTCAAACCGAGAAAATTGGGTAAAAGGTCGTTAGTCATGGTTGCTCCAAATAGTCTTATCAAGTGCCTTTAAAGAAAACTTTAAGTGAGATGCCTAGCTAGTTTTAGCATGCTTTAAAATAGTCACACATGCTACATGTCGGCAACCCAATTCTCCTCCATCATGTGAGTTTTGAGCCATACTTACCTAGATTGCTAGATCACTTACATATATAAAAGTTCATTTGTTGAGTGTGATCATTATGCGATTAATTGGTAGAACTTGTATGGTTTGATACGTGCTAAGACCGCAAAGGAATATGTGAACGGAGATGAAAAGGCATTAGGATCCCTCATTATTCCCTATTACCCATAAAGATTATAAAACTATACCCCTAGTTGCCAATTTTGAGCCTGTTTATGCGAACACAAGTATGTGTAATAAATTGTCCTTTCAATTGTCAACCCACTAGCCGAGCATCAAAGAGTTATCCTATTGAAAATTTTGATGAGAATCCAATTGATTTTGTTTAAGTGTTAGTCAAATTAGTGTTCTTTAGTTATATATAATTGAAAAAAAAAAATAATAAAAAAATAAAAAAAAAATATAAAAAAAATTGAATGATGAAAAAGATATATACATTGTGTTTGAAGAAAAGATGTCAAGAAAAAGAAAAAATAGAATAAGAAAAGCATTGGGATAGAAATTACCTGAGTGCCATTATTAGTAGTTTGTATTGTTTTGGATTTCTCATCACATTAGCCACTAAATAAAGCCTTATTCCTCACCCAAGCCTAAGCCCAAAAACCATAAAAGACCTTTGATCTGGGAATTATTCCATTAAAGCGGTGGAGGCACGATTGCTTTACAAGCTTATGCTCACATTATTGCATATGGTTTTGAGTGAAAAACATACTAGCACATCACATGCTAGTCCACAAAATAGCCGAGAGGAGCGTATCATTGTGAGGGGCATGAAATATGTGTGCAAGAGTTTAAAGCATGGTAGAATTAATTAGGCAAGTCTTGG
This sequence comes from Flaveria linearis, assembly GCA_024085815.1. Taxonomy (NCBI): domain Eukaryota; kingdom Viridiplantae; phylum Streptophyta; class Magnoliopsida; order Asterales; family Asteraceae; genus Flaveria; species Flaveria linearis. The sequence continues at coordinate 84,089,739 of CM044007.1, forward strand.
TTTGTTATTACATATATCATTCACTTATGGACTTGAGGGGCGGGTATGACTTTGGACCTTAACTTGATAGAAGGTGAGAAATTCTAAATGTCTTGTAATGTTTTGAAAAATATTGAATGATAGTTTGCTTGAGGACAAGCAAAAGATAAGTGTGGGGATGTGATGCGCGGGTAAAAGCTCGGGTTTAAAAGTATAAAATGGCATATTTATAGCATAACTTCGAGTTCAAATGATCTATGTTGATGTGTTTTGTGTTTCTTAGGCCCGGAACGATTAAGAGTACACTTCGGGGGTCATACGGGATGTCGGAATGGAGCCCGGAACAGTCGGATACGCGAAACAAACAAAAGGAAAAATGCTGTTTCTGGAGCAAGTCGCCGACGCCCTAATAGGGTGTCGCCGACGCCTTCTAGTTTGTCATATCGGATTTTTAATGCCCACTTGTGTTGTTTGAGTTGTTTAAAACGGGAATCTTCAAGTGGCACTAGAGGGGGGCATATAATAGGGAAGAAAGTCAGGGAAAAGGGGGAACCAACATCATTGAATCATCTTTTCACTTGTTTTTGTCTCCAAGATCCAAGAAGAACCATCATCTTCATCTCTCCATTCTTCATCATCATTATTCATCTTCTTCATCACCAACATCCATCCACGAAGCTTTAGAGAAAAACTTTTGCAATTGAAGATTTTCATCATCAACAAATTCAAGCAAAATCCAAGTGACATGGAATTGCAAACAAGATCATCACCCGGATTCCAAGCTTCAGTCAACATGAGAGGCTAAACTTCTTTGGGTTTTCCCCCGGTTTGAATATTGTAAGACTATGGTTTGTTAACTTTGAAAACTAGATTGCATCTTTGTGTTTTGTATTTGATTGCTTGAAACATTTATGCTAGTATTTTGATCTTAACTTGAATTCCCGAATTGAATGAATGATTATGAAATTTGTCTTTGAGAAAGGAAGTTGTTCATGTGTGCTATGTATATGTAGAGTTTGAATGTTCTTGTGTAATGAAGTGTATTATTGTCCGTGTTAACGTTGACAATTCTTGACACCTAAACCTTGTAACGATGAACTCATTAGCATAACTCATACCTTTGATGCAAGATAGTTGGATTGGTAGAACCATAACCTTAGGATATCAACCGGGGGTGAACCTTATTATTAAACGTTATTTTGTTAACCATTGTTCTAAGTTTGCCAAGTTTTATTAATCATTTTAAGTAACCTTTGTATTTTGTTCATTTCTTTGTGTTGGACAAAGTTTCAACACCATTTCAAGTAAACATATAAAATCTTTTATAAACAAAATAGCAAGCTTCATAATTAATTTGTTAGTCCAATTCAAATCTAAACACAAACCACATACTCCTTGTGATTCGACACCCTTCTTACCATTTGCTACATAGTTTTGGTATTAAGGAACTATATAAATACTATCTTTGACTAGTGCACGCGACAAGCCGGTCAATAAGTAGTGTTAATTTTCGGTCCGATACTATAATTTTTTGTCCTTTACTGCAAGTTCTTTTACATACATCAAGTTCGACCCCCTAAAAAATTAATTTCACCTCGCCCCCTTTAGGAGTGTTCAAGCTCCACCACCGGATGAGACGAAGGAGAAAATGTGGGACAAAGAAAAAACTAGGGGAAATCATTTGATGGCTCAATGATACAATGATTAAATTCTTTCTATCTCCAGAAGTATAGGAGATTTGTATATATATATAAAAAATATGACTAAAACAAGATATCATACCATTGTGGGATGCTATCTTCCGCCTGAAAGACGGGCTTTTTCGTCATCTTCGTCCTCATCCTCCTCCTCCATTTCCTCGTTGGCGGTCTCTACAATAGACCGCCCATCCGACTCAATTGTGTAAGCCTGATACCCTCTAGGGATAGACAATTGATCCGACCCATAACTACTAATGGATCTCTCAATATCCTCAATCCCTGCCATAAGCGGCATTGGCCTTTCGGGTATCGAAGGAACCGGTAAATCCATATCCAACATTTTCAAAACTTGATCCATTGTAGGTCGCGCGTATAACTGCGGGTGAGAAGAAAGAACCGCCACCAACACATACTTCTCCATAACCTCGGGCGGACCACATTCCGCCATACCATCATCAATAACTTCTAAAGGCGTCCCGTTTCGCACCATTGACCAAGCCCAATCGGCTAAAAGAACTGTTGACCATCCCCAACCTTTAAAAGAGCCTTCTTCCCACTTAAAAGCTCTAGAAGCACAACACCAAAGCTACAAACATCACTCCTTTCCGTCAATTGACCGTATAACGCGTACTCCGGTGCCACATAGCCCATTGTCCCCGCTACTCGAGTGCTCAAATGGGTCGCATCCTCGGGTGCAAACTTAGCCAGCCCAAAATCAGCCACTTTAGCCTCGAAATTCTCATCCAAAAGTATGTTACTAGCCTTTATATCTCTATGAATGATCGCGGGTTGGGCACCATAGTGCAAATAAGCCAACCCACGAGCCATACCTAACGCGATCCTTCTATGAATCGGCCAGCTTAGGTTCGCCCGGGCCGACTGATTCCCAAACAGATGATCATACAAGCTCCCATTCTTAACCAAATCAGTAACAATGATCCTTTGGTAACCTTCAAATGGTGTTGTAGCAATGCAATATCCTCTCAGAGCCATGAGATTCACATGTCGAATACTCGCGATTACTTCGACTTCGTGTGTGAAACTCGCATCACCAGCAGCAGAATAGTTCTTGAATCGCTTCAATGCGACTTCTGAATCATCAGGTAAAACACCTTTGTACACATTACCATGGCCTCCTCTACCAATAATATTATCTATCGAGAAGTTTCTAGTAGCTTCTTTGATATCATCAATGGTGAATTTGATCAATGTTGTGCTTCCAGTGATCGAATCCAAAGCAGATACAGAATTAGCCTCAGGTATTAATGTTCTCCTCCTTCGATTCAGTTTTTCAAGTTTTCTTCTCCGATAATACCAGATTCCGATCGCACTTAGCATCAAAACAATCAAAACGCTTACGGTGATGACAACGGTGCTAATCGTTTTCTGTTTGTTCTTCGATTTTGTGTGATCGAGATTCATGTAGAACAAACATAATGCCGTAGCTCTATCTGTAGGACCAAAGCGGTTGACGAAGGCGGCGGCATAGATGTACGGATAAGCATGGCAATCCGTTAGGTTTGGGATGGAAGCTGCGTACAAATGGTTCGCGTGAAGATTAAAAAGCGCCATGGTGCACTTTGAACACGAGGAGCGGGAGAGTGACTGATTGCAATAAGAAACGACGGTGTTGAGCGACGATCTATTGACTGTCGATTCAAACTGTTGACGATTCTTGATGTTCATACAACCGGGGACGACGATCCAATTCGTCTGGAATCCGCAGTTTCGCCGGAGGTCAAAGTTGTTGAAAGATGATCCAACACGTGCTTTGTATGGAATTCTCATTAGTTGATTTAGTCTCTGCATGATTGCAGCTTTTACGCATTGTTTGTTTCATTTGAATAAAGCCTAACGGCTATTGATGTAGTCATAGGTTGTTGCTATTTTCATGTTACTTTTTCTAGTATAAATAGGACCCTCATGTACTAGGTTCTATATCACTTTTCACATCAATAAACAATTGAGAATTCCAGTGATTTTTACTAGTTCGTGTGTTCTATCTCTACATATACCAACAATTTTGGTATCAGAGCCTTGCTCTGCTGATCCATGGCTGCTTCTTCATCTACTACAAACATCACTGCTCCAGTCGTTCCCTTATTCAAAGGTGAAGGGTATGAACATTGGAGTCTACGGATGAAAACCATCCTTCGTTCATGTGAACTGTGGGATGTTGTTTATTTGGGTGTCACTGCCACCGGAAATGGAGCCGACCAACAACGTGAAGCAAAAGAAAAGATGCGCTTGCATTGGCCATAATTCAGCGTGGTATTGATGACCACCTGTTCTCTCGAATTGCAGCTGCTGAATCTGCAAAGGAAACCTGGGATACTCTTCGTATAGAGTTCCAAGGTGACTCTCAGATTCAAGCTGTTAAGTTGCAAAGCCTTAGACGCGAATTCGAAAACTTTAATATGAAGGAAGATGAAGTTGTTGGAGATTATTTCTCCCGGGTCACTGCCAATGTAAGCCAGCAAAGATCGTTTGGCGAAGAGATCACGGATCAAAAAGTTGTAGAGAAGATTCTACGTAGTCTATCTCCAAAATTCGATTACGTGACCCCTCCATTGAAGTCGCATTGGATCTATCTACCATCAAACCTGTGAAGCTTATGGGAATGCTCCAATCACAAGAAGAAAGAATGAAAGGAAGGACCACTATAAGCCCAACTGTCAGCCCAATTAAATCGGCTGAAAACACTGATGAGAAAGCTCTTCAAGCCTTTCATGATGCAAGCAAACCCATGCGTGGTCGAGGTCGCGGTCGGTTACCATTCCGTGGAAGAGGTCGTGGCAGATCAGGAGCAAGACTTGACAGAAACAAAGTTCCTCAATGCTATATATGTAAAAAATACGGGCACACCCAAAAGGATTGCTGGTACAATGAAGAACCTCAAGTTAATGTTGCTGAAAATGAAGATACTGACCCGGTTCCTACTGAAGAAACAGACAACCAACACTTACTTATGGCCCTTATGCCTGAACCACACAAGCCTATGGCTCTAATGGTGACAGGTACACAATCTAATAATCTCAATCATCTTTGGTTTATCGACTCCGGTTGTTCCAATCATATGACCGGAGATCGTAATAGTTTTGTAAATCTTGATGATACATTTACCATGGATGTGATTCTTGGTGACAAGAAGAAAGTAAGTGTAAAAGGAAAGGGAACCATTAAAGTTTATACAAGCTCCACTTCATTCAAGTTACTGGATGATGTATATTATACTCCACAATTAGAGTATAATTTACTAAGTGTAGGTCAGTTGATGCGTAAAGGGTATGCCATACACTTTGATGATGATAAATGCTTGGTACGTAACAAAGCAACAAAGAAGGTTCTTCTTGAAGTAGAAGTGGCTGCCAACAACATGTTTATTCTTAACACTACATGTTTAGTTTCAGTTTCAAACCCATCACTTACCAAGCAAGAAGTAGAGCACCTTAAATGGCATCTCAGGTTCGGCCATCTCCATTTCGAGGCACTTAAACAGTTATATGATCATGGAATGGTTGTTGGACTACCCAAAATATCTACACCTTTGAAGTGTGAAGCATGCATCATAGGAAAGCAAGCGAGAGGATCATTTAAATCCTCCTCCTGGAGAGCCAAGACGAAGCTAGAACTTGTGCACACCGACGTATGTGGACCCATGCAAGTTCCAAGTCTAGGTAATAGCTATTATTACTTATTATTTGTTGATGACTTAACTCGTATGTCTTGGGTCTACTTTCTTACTCACAAGTCTGAAGCGTTCAATAAGTTCAAGATCTTTAAAGCAATGGTGGAAAAAGAAAGTGGAAGACATATTAAAGTGCTCCGGTCGGATCGCGGGGGCGAATTCTGCTTAAATGACTTCAACAATTATTGCCGAGAAGCCGGGATCAAACGAGAACTCACTGCTCCACACACACCACAACATAACGGTGTAGTTGAACGTAAAAATCGCACGATTATGGGGCTGGTTCGAAGTATGTTGCATGAAAAACAAGTTCCAAATTGCTTCTGGGCTGAAGCCGTATGCATGGCCGTGTATACCATGAATCGTTCCCCCACAAAAGCCTTGATAAAGCAAACTCCGTTGCATGCATGGAGTGGTAGAAAACCCACCGTGGGCCACATGAGAGTCTTCGGGTGTGTAGCCTATGGGCTCACTCCCACACACTACAGACAAAAGTTGGATCATAGATCACAAAAGCAAATCTTCATTGGTTACACGTCTCAAGGACAATCTTACAAACTCTATGATCCAATGGTCAAAAAAATTTGCATCAAAAGTACTAGTGATGTTGAATTTCTAGAGGACCAAAAGTGGGTATGGTCTTCACAAAGTACAACTAGTGTACCTCCACCTACTGATGATAATGACTACTCCTTTTGTGACCCTTTTCCAATTCATGAAGCAACCTACTCGCCTACTACACCTTCACCTACTGCTCATTCTACACAAAATACATCCTCTCCAACTAATTCACCTCCACCTACTCAAAATATCCAACCATCTCCTACCCTTTCTCACAATGAACCTGGCCCTTCCAAACGAGTCACTAAGCCTCCAATATGGCTTCAAGATTACTACACTGGCACTGATCTCTCTGATGAAGAATTACCCACCACATGCCAATTTGCCTTCCATACTGCTGATCCATCCTCTTATCATGAAGCCTGCCACAAAGATCAATGGATGCAAGCTATGAAGGACGAAATTACAGCCATTGAGAAGAACAACACATGGCAACTAGTTTCTCCTCCTCCTAACAAGAATATTGTAGGAGTCAAATGGTTGTATAAGACAAAGTTTGGACCACAAGGTGAAGTTCAAAGATACAAAGCTCGATTGGTAGCCAAGGGTTACTCTCAACAGCAAGGAATTGATTATTCAGAAACCTTTGCACCCGTTGCAAGGTTTGAAACCATACGAATTATCTTGGCTATAGCTGCTCAACAAGGCTGGCATGTGCACCAACTTGATGTAAAGTCAGCTTTTCTCAATGGAGAATTGACAGAAGATATATACATTGAGCAACCAGAAGGCTTTGAGGTAGAAGGTAAAGAACACATGGTGCTGAAGTTAAAGAAAGCTTTATACGGCCTAAAACAGGCACCGCGTGCCTGGTATGAGAAGATTGATACTTATTTTCTCTCACACGGGTTCAAACGAAGCTACAATGAACCTACCTTGTATGTCAAGACGAATGAACGAGGTATGCTCTATGTTTGTCTTTATGTTGATGACATAATATGTACGTCTTCCTGCAATGATATGATCATAGAGTTTAAACAAGGTATGAAATCCACCTTTGAGATGACTGATATGGGCAGCTTAAAATACTTCCTTGGTCTTGAGGTGAAACAAACCAAGAAAGGTATCTTTGTCTATCAAGAAAAGTATGCATCCAACTTATTATCTCGCTTTGGTATGAGTAATTGTAACAAGGAAACAACGCCTCTTAATTGCAATGAGAAACTTCGTTCAGATGATGGGGCAGATAAAGCTGATGGCGAAATTTACAGGAGTGTTGTGGGTGGCTTGATTTATCTTACACATACACGACCTGATCTTGCTTATGCAGTAAGCTTGGTGTCAAGGTACATGCATCAGCCCTCTAAAATACATTTGGGTGCAGCAAAACGAATTCTTAAATATGTAGCAGGTACTAAGAGTCTTGGCATTTGGTACCAGAAAGATCAAGAAATTAATCTGGTGGGATATAGTGACAGTGATTGGGCAAGTTGCCCCGATGACAGGAAGAGTATATCTGCCTATGTGTTCAATCTTGGCAGTGGACCGGTTGCATGGTGTGCAAAGAAGCAACATACAGTAGCTCTCTCTAGTACTGAAGCTGAGTACATCTCAGCTACGGCAGCCACATGTGAGGCTATTTGGATAAGAAGAATTTTAGAAGAACTTGGCTTACAACAGCCTAATCCTACTGTGATTTATTGTGACAATAAATCTGCCATTAATCTTTCTAAAAATCCAGTGATGCATAGCAGGTCCAAGCATATTGAATTAAGGTATCATTTTATACGTGAAATGATCTTACAAAAGAATGTCAGTTTGGAATATTGCAGTACTCTAGATCAGTTGGCAGATGTGCTTACCAAAGCTCTCACCAGAGAAAAGTTTGAGAACTTCAGGATGCTTCTAAATGTGGACGTGTTTGAATCAAGGGAGGCTGTTGAAAGATGATCCAACATGTGCTTTGTATGGAATTCTCATTAGTTGATTTAGTCTCTGCATGATTGCAGCTTTTACGCATTGTTTGTTTCATTTGAATAAAGCCTAACGGCTATTGATGTAGTCATAGGTTGTTGCTATTTTCATGTTACTTTTTCTAGTATAAATAGGACCCTCATGTACTAGGTTCTATATCACTTTTCACATCAATAAACAATTGAGAATTCCAGTGATTTTTACTAGTTCGTGTGTTCTATCTCTACATATACCAACAAAAGTTGGGGTAAAAGTGGTCGGCGAGGGATTGGTACGAACGCCAACACGCCTCGGCGGTGTTCAACGGAAGCACGAAGGAGCTCGTGCGACGGAGGTATTCAGCTATCACTAGCCGGAGACCTTGCTGAGCGTACTGGCAGACGGTCGAATCATCTATTTTAGGGGGATTGGAGCCGACGATCTAGCGGATTATGTCAAAGTCCAGAGGACACGAAACGGTGCCGTTTTGCAGCAAACTCCGATGGTGGTGGTGGTGGTGGTGGTTATGGTGATGGTGGTGGTGGTGGTGGTGGCGGCTGGCGGTGGATAGAGGTGGTGAAACTAGAAAGAGGAGGAGGGGGGGACATGGTGGAAGTGGATTGTACAAGTGGGACAGCGGGAGGTACTAGTGGTGAAGCATGAGGGGTGTGGGACTACGGGTGATTTACACTTTTACTGTTTTTGACTTTGTATTTTGGTCTACAGTCTTTAGGCAGGCATACAACGCGGTGAGTTAAATGGGACGACAGAGTGGAGGACACGTGGCTTCGTTGTTAGGGCCCACGTTATGTGTAGGGCTGTAAACGAGCCGAGCCGAGGCGAGGCGAGCCGAGCCAGGATGGACTCGAGTTCGAGCTCGAAGCTTATCGAGCCGAGCCGAGCCGACTCGAAAATTTCTAACGAACTCAAAACACCGGCTCAAGTTCGGCTCGTGAAAAGCTCGAGCCAGCTCGTGGCTCGTTCGAGCCGGCTCGATTTATTTTTTTTTTATTTTATTTTTTCACATTAATTTATATAAAACACAAAAATATATATTAGAGTTTTTATCTTTTGTTGGGTACTCCGTACTAAGGGAAACAAAGATCATTATTTTGAATATAAACAATTTGCTGTTAAGTTATATATTTTTTAAATAAAATACTTAATGTTTATAAAAATAATCCATTTTTATTTTAAGAAAACCTTTTTAAAATCCTAATATAAAATAATAATAATAGTAGTAGTAATAATAATGATTATTATTATTATACAATATAAAAATATATATACACATATATTATATGCACCGAGTCACGAGCCGAGCCAACGAACCGAGCCACGAGCCGAGCTCGAACCGAGCTAACCCTGGCTCGAGTTTGGCTCGCTTAGAATTCGAGCCGAGCCGAGCCGGCTCGTTTAGATTCGAGCTTTTTTCGTGCCGAGCTTTTTTCGAGCTTTTCTCGAGCGAACTTCGAGCCACGAACTTTTTGTACAACCCTAGTTATGTGTAACTAAGAGCATCTACAACAACAAACCTCTATTTTAAAACCAAACGTGACACATCAGCTGCCACATCAACTTTTCACTCGTCCACTTTCAAACACTAAAAACTCTTGTATTTCCTCCAATAATATGTCCAGTTTCAAACACGCCTCCATTTCCAAATCATCACCTATTTTTAATTCTAAAATATTAAATTACATATATTTTATAGTGGTGGGTTCCACACTCCCATGTTTGCTTGGGTTTGGAATTCTGGACATGAAAAGCAAATTACAGAAGCAAACCTCATCTCCAATGGTGTGATGTTCGTTTGCTTTTTCCACCTCAGACTGGACGAAAGAAAACCTCCTTGATGTAGATGCTCTAATATGTTTCTACCTTTTTGTTGTTATTTGTAAAATAATAACACGATTTATAATAAAGAGACACGTGAGGATTGTTTAAAATCTATTGTCAATCTGCGGCTAACCCAGTTGATAGAGGGTTTGTCTTTTTAAGAGGAGGTATTGGGTTCAAATCTAAGTAATGGTGTAATTTGATGTAATGTAGAAATATGATTCATTTGTTGTAAAAAATATCTATTATAATAAGAGAAGGTTTTGAGTTGACACTTGGTATAATTCTAAACCTTCTAATTTTAATTTTCTCGATTTCCTCTCCTATTAAATTATTGCATTAACTGGTAATCATAACATTTATTTTTTATATTAAAAATAATTTTTAAATAAGTTAAAAAAGTTCTTTTAATAAATTAAGAATTATTCTAAAACATCAACTATGAAGTATTATAAATTTGATTTTTTTAAAAAAATAAAATTTATATAAACCAAAATAATTAAAATTCAAAATTATAATAAAAAATTTAAAATGACATCTTTGAAAACGGTTTGATTTGAAACAAAGAATATATATTTTTTAAGAAAGAAAAAGTTAAAGAAAATATAATTATAGTTTTTACTAATATGTAATTTTAATCATATTTTATCTCAAAATATCATTTTATAATTAATAAATTATTATTACTTAACTATTTAATATTTTATTTATCAACTCGTGTAATACTGAATACTAAATATAAAATGGTAGGGTTATCATGTTATGGTATTGCAATTAGATTCGATAATGTAACTTTTCATTTATAGCCGGATAATTTGCTTTCGTTTATTTTTGTCATTTGTGTAACAACTAGTTATATATTATTGTGTGCATGTATGTTGTAATGAGAAGCATGTATATTAAGAAATAAAATTATTTGTTGTAATATTACCCTATACTGAAAAATGTAGTCCCATGAACAGTTCCCAGCGCCTCACTGGCGGGCGCTGGTTGGCTGCTTTTTTTTTTGGTTGTCACGTTTTTTTCTTTGGTATTAGTATGTTAGGGTCGGTTCTGGTTGTGTATTTGTTGTGTGTCTCAGTTGGTTAGGGTTTTTTTTTAGGGGTGCCCGGTTCGATTCCTAGAGGTTCTGCTTTTTCCATTTTTTTATTCTATAGGGTTAGTGGGACACGTGTTGTTTTCCTGTTTCTTTGCTTGGTGACGTGTTCCTCAAACACGTATATTCTTCGCTGCGTTTGAAGGTTGTAATCTTCTTCTCTGCGATTCGATTCTCAGGTGGTTCTCTCCTTTCATTTGTAGGTGCGTAATGTTCCCTTTTTTGGTGTCTGTTGTCGTTGTTTTTTTACGGTACCGATGACTACGTGTTGCTCACGTCGTCTGTTCTTGCCTTTGTTTGAAGGTTCTAAGTCGATTTGCAGGTTGCTTTCTCTTCCGATTTACAGGTGCGTAATCTTTATTCTTTTGCTATCTGTTTGCTTTTGGTTTCTAGGGTATCCATGGGTATGTGTTCTTCCCGCATTTTATTGCTCACCTATGTTTTTCGCTGCTACCGCCCCCTTTGCATTTCCCATTGCCTGAAAATCAAATCGACCACTAAGTCATTACAAACGAAAATGGTTTACCGTCTAATGGATTTTCTGGTCCAATACTCTATCCTAAAGTTATTGGTGTTGGCGACTAGGTTATAGTGATCATTGTGGATTGAATGAGTTTAATCACTTGCTCAAAAATAGGGATAGGTAATTCTTCGTTTATCTAAAAAGCCATTTCTTCTTTCTGCAACTCATTATCAAATTTCCCAAATATTATCGTTTTGACCCTTACATATTCTGCAAGTTTCTTTCAGCAACACTCTAAACTGATGATTATGACTTCATATTACAATAATCAGCTTAAACACATATCTAAATCCTCGGATAGGGGATCTTGAGAGATACAGTTGGTTTTCCCGTAATATACGCTGCTTTTTCCATTTTTAAGGCACAGTTGTACCGTATGTTTGTCATTTTGGCTTTCTTTGTTGTTTGGTCATGATCAAACAACACCATGTGTGTTCCTTAATTTCGAACATGGTGTCTACTAATAGTCTGAGAATGTAGCCAATCGTTTTGTGGTATGCTATGTTATGTTGTTCTCTGTTTTAATTAGTTCTCAAGTTGCTTGGTTGTATAAATATGAGGTATTGTTGATTTAGTGTAATATAAATGTGGAATATATAGAGGTCATTCAAGTTCATTTAGTAGGTTGTCAACAGTGTAAGTCATATTTTCCTCGCATTGTGTACGGTTATTCAATATCAACCTCATAGAAAAACATAACGATATCAGTTTTAATAATAAAGCTATATGTGCCTGAATAATTTTTGCTGTAAAAGAGTATTCAAAACTTCTTTGTTTGGCGAGCTTTACATCGATCTTTATACACTGCATCTCTGATTTATATTGTTATTATTGGTGTTTGTCACTTGGTTTTGCTTACGACTGATGTGTTGTGTTTCGATCTGATGCTACCTTTGTATTCTTTTGTCTAAGTTTAAAGAGGTTGATATGCATACACATAACATAAGACAGTGTTATTACTGTTGCGGATGCTTGATTTTTTTTATTGTTTTGTGGTCTTTTTTTTACATACGGTACTTAAATACTAAACTTGAATAGAGCCGCGTCAAATATGGATTTTCTTTTTTTCAGGTGACTTTGCATCAACGGTTTTTTGTTTTTTCGTACGGATGAATATTCTCCATTTATGTGTTATATATTCTGTCTTTTATGTTTTCTTAAATATTTTGCTGTCTGTGTATTGGATTTCCTTTGGTGCCGCTGTCTTTTTTGAATGTATCTGTCATTAAATATTTTATTGTGTTTACCAGCAATTGCCGCTACGTTCTTTTATTCTATTGTCGTGTTGACGTCTTCGGCTTTATGATCGTATTTTAGTGTGTTCTTCTGTTACATGCTCGCACATTTTCAAGTTATCCATATCTTTTTAAATTTCCTGTCATTGTAGTATATCAATCTTTTAGTGTTAGGAGTGGCTTTGCCATGCATTTTTGTGTGTTGCCGTTAGTTTTTTAAATGTATTTGTCATTACATATTTTATTTACTTCATCAACAGTTTCTGTAACATTCTTTTACTGTGTTGCAGGGTTGACGTCTTCTATCTTTGTAATCGTATTTTAGTCTGTGCAGCTATTTGATGCAGGTATGTTCTCAGCTTATTTATATATATTGAAATTTTATGTCGTCATAGTATATGAACTTTTTAATGTTAGGAGAGGCTTTGTCTTGCGTCCCGTTACAAATTTATTTTTTATCTGTAACAAGAGTAGTTTCATGTCCTATATTGTGTTTTGTCTTTCCATACGTGGCTTTAATATTTCTTTTATCTTTTTGTTTATGATGTCTACTTCTATCTTTAGAATCCACGGTCCAAACGCACACGTCATCAATCCGTTCCTGAAGGTGTCGCTTCATCTTCTACTTCAACTCTTGATACTGCATGTCAAACACATCTCCAATCACTGCGTCGTGCCTCGGTTCTTAGATCCTCTGCACGAGCTAACTTACGATCTGATGGGCCTACGCTTATTGAACGTAGTATTCCTTCTGATAGCACGTCAAACAATGATGGTCACCCTGTTATATCTCCAGACTATGTGGATTTGGGAAGGTGTGAAGAGGTTTGTGAGTTTTGCGGTGCCCTTTTTTGGTTTGCTGAACGGTTGACCTCTTTTCCTCTTGGTCGAAGGCCTCGATATCATAGATGTTGTAGAGCCGGAAGAGTTGTCTTACCTTATCCACTAGACCCTCCACCTCTGCTGAAAAAATTGTTTTCTGACCCTGATTTTCAGATCAGTATACGTGCCTACAACTCAATGTTTTCTATGACTTCTTTTGGTGCTACTGTTGATGCCTCTATAAATCGGAGTATGGGACCCTACGTCTTCCGGGTGGCCGGCCAGGTCTGTCATTGGATAGGATCAGTATGTCCATACCCTGGTGACAGACCTAGGTGTCACACCCCGACCGATGGCGGAATCATCGAGGCGGACGAATGTGAATCGATTGTTCATAGCACAAGGTAATAAATACGTTGAAATAACATTTAATAACCATTTATTTATTGAATAATGTCATTCAAGTCACACATAACAACGCAATTAAAGTAAAACCATGAAATATAATATTGTCTTCTTTATTTTTGACTAGGTCCAATCCTATATGAGCAGAGAGAATTCCACTAAATAGCATTTCCTGAAATCATGTGAAAAAGTAACGAGTCAGCTAAAGAATTAGCCGGTGAGTAATCACAGGTTTAAACACACATAAAATTTGATTGAATAATTGAAAACAATTCAATTCACATGGTAATGTTATAACTAACATGCAACAATGTATCATAAATGACAAACAACACGATCAAACCTATTGACTGAATTGACTCGGTCCACAGACGAAGCCTTATAGAATGTATGTTTCCGGTTTCAATCACCACGCGACTAAACAAATGGGGTGGGTTGTCAAACCAATAGATCTATCATTGTTACCGTGGTTGTGTGAATTAATGATCATGTTATCAAGTTTATCTATATGTGAACACATAATTGCAAGTAAATAACATAACACGTAATGAATTGAATATTAGTATGAAATATAATAAAAATGAATAACCATGGTTGCGTATGATATCACATGATTTCCCCAAATAATAAAACATGTAAAATGGGCAATGAATACTCACTTGATAATTATAAGCGTTTTGGAAATGATAGAAGGTTTGGTTTGACACCAAAAATGTCCTCACGTTTCAACCTAAGGTTTGGTACCTTGTGATTAGAATAATAATAATTGAAGAACTAGACATGGATTAGGGTCCTAATTGAGATTTGAGGGTTTTTAACAATTAGTAAATAATATGATATATTGGCCAAATAACATAGAACAAATTTATTAAGTAATTAAGGTTGAATATATTAGTGGGTCATTATGAAATTGAATACTACTCAACTATTTAATTTATAATAATGGATTAAGTAATAGTTGAGCAGTAAAGTATGAAAAAGAAATAATCATTTTAATAATTAAGTAAAATGACTTGGTCCAAATAATTAGTTGAATAATTAATTATTTAGACGATTTATAAAATATTGGTATAAAACAATTTGAAACAATTTAATAAAATAAATAAATAAAATGTTGAAATAAATTTTAGAAAATAATTTGGTTGTTTTAAAATTTCTAATGTTTGTAAAAACATTTTTATAATTTTTACAAATTTTTTTTATAATTTTTAAAGGTCTAAAAATGGCCTAAAAAAATAGTGAGGTTGCCCGGTTCGAACCCGGGACCTCCTGTTTAGAGTGTGGTGAGTGAACCAGTGAACCAAAGGGCCGTGGCCGTGATGGAAGTTGATTTAAAATAGTTTTAAACATGATTTCAATTCAACTTCAATCCCGTATGAACCCTAGAACGATTTGGACCCAAATTGAACGTCGAATCGATTTTGAATGTGTCTGGAATCATGGGGCTTTTGACCCTCATGTAAAACCGAGTGTGTGTGTGTAACCAATTACCTGAATGGTGATGGAATCGATGGGTTGAAGGATGAACAAGTCGCGACAGTTGAGAAATCAATTCGAGTTGATTTTGTTGATGGAAATCAAATTAATGACACAGAGAGCTTCTCTTGGACCAGACGATCAAAAGCCCTCAATCAATTTCTGTTGAGGTTGCTTCGAATATGGTGTTCGACCGAGTGCAGGTTGCAAGTGAAGATGGAGATCGAAAGAGATGATGGGGTTTGTTTTGTTTGTAATTGGAGTTGCAGAAAGTTTCAAGTGATCGATTTGAAGGAGTCACTATGCGTTTATACTCCGATTGTAACTGTTTCAAATCAAACGAGTTTAAGGTTGATTCGGGAGTTTCGGGTCACGATTCGATTATAATTATATGGTGTTATTCAAACTATTGATATGTTTGAATTTGCAACGTTCACAGAATCATTTTCAGTTGATTAATTCGATTGATTGCGTTGATGATCGAGTTGAAACAGTTTGAGATTTGAATGTGGGTTTCGGTTTTAGTTTGAACATGTTAAACATTCGATTAAGTCTAATTAATATTGGCTATGAGTTCGAAACCGTCTCTCCAACGTGTAGACCCGGTTTAATCGCATCGAACGAGTGGAAATCGAGGTTTCGGGGGTGCCGGAGGGTGACCGGGCGGTGGTCGGCCGGCGAGGGGGAAGTGGCGGGGGGTTGGGTGGTGTTTTAAAGAATTTACAATTTGGACCCCTGTAATTTGAATACTTATCATTTTATGAAAAACTTATAATTCAAGTTTTATATTTTGACACTTTCCACCCTAAACTTAATTCATATAATGAGTTTATTTTATTTTGCAAAATCTTTAGAATTTTTAAACAAACTTTTAATTTCATTTATTTATTATAAAATGATACATAAGTCTTTCAACTTAATAATAAATACTTATAAATCACGATCTTAATTAAATTATCCAATGATTTAAATAAATGAACATAGTTGAATAATATAATATCGGTTAAACTACACCATGTTATATTTAATTCATCCAAATAAATAATTAAAAAAATGGACTCGGGTTTGAGAATTGGGAATGGGTCGGATGTTACAGTCTCCCCTACTTTAAGAAATTTCGTCCCGAAATTTGATCACGAGGAGGCTGAGACAAAAAGATGAGGATACTTGGATTTCATTTGGTCTTCACGCTCCCAAGTGAACTCTGGGCCACGTTTAGACTCCCAACGAACTTTGACGATAGGTATTCGGCTACGCTTTAGTTGTTTGATTTCACGGTCCATGATCTCCACAGGCCTTTCGATAAAGTGCATGGATTCATCGATTTGAACTTCATCAAGTGGAATGCGGAGGTTCTCATCGGCAAGACATTTCTTGAGGTTGGAAACATGAAATGTTGGGTGAATGTTGCTGAGTTCTTGAGGCAGTTCAAGCTTGTAAGCTACTTTCCCAATACGCTCAAGCACTTTGAATGGACCCACATAACGAGGGGCTAGCTT
This sequence comes from Flaveria linearis, assembly GCA_024085815.1. Classification (NCBI taxonomy): domain Eukaryota; kingdom Viridiplantae; phylum Streptophyta; class Magnoliopsida; order Asterales; family Asteraceae; genus Flaveria; species Flaveria linearis. The sequence continues at coordinate 84,106,515 of CM044007.1, forward strand.
CCCTTTCTTCCCAAAACGGATCACCCCTTTCCAAGGTGATACCTTTAGGAGTACGAGATCACTGACGTTGTATTCCATGGGTTTCCGTCCCTTATCAGCATAATGCTTCTGACGATTTCTAGCAGCCAGCAAGTTATCACGAATCTTGTGAATCTTATCGGTTGATTCCTGAATCAGTTCAGGACCGGTGATTTGTGCATCTCCTATCTCAGACCAACATATGGGAGATCGACACTGCGACCGTACAAAGCTTCAAATGGTGCCATTTGGATACTTGTATGGTAGCTGTTGTTGTATGAAAATTCGATTAACGGTAGATGAGAATTCCAAGAGCCACTAAAGTCAATGACACACGCTCGAAGCATATCCTCGAGAGTCTGTATTGTTCTTTCAGTCTGCCCATCGGTTTGAGGGTGATAAGCTGTGCTGAGATTGAGTCGGGTTCCCAAAGACGATTGAAGACTTTGCCAGAAATGGGAGATGAATCGACCATCACGATCGGAGATAATATTTAATGGCACACCATGACGGCTGACTATTTCATTGATATAGATACGAGCTAATTTCTCAACTCGAAAATCTTCACGAATCGGTATGAAGTGTGCCGATTTAGTCAATCGATCAACGATGACCCAAATACTATCATAACCGCTAGAGGTTCGAGGCAATTTTGGTAATGAAGTCCATGGATATGTCTTCCCACTTCCACACTGGAATATCAGGTTGAACAAGTAATCCAGACGGACGTTGATGTTCGGCTTTAACTTTTGAACAGGTGAGGCATTTGGACACATACAAAGCTATATCCTTTTTCATGCCGGGCCACCAATACTGATTACGGAGATTCATAAACATCTTATCCGCACCGGGATGGATGGAATAACGAGTTTTGTGAGCCTCGCTCATGATGAGGATTCGAAGATCATTGCGTTTAGGAATCCAAAGACGATCCAGAAAATACAACAAACCATCAGGTTTTGTTTCCAATTGAAGTTCAGCGCCGCATGACATTTCATCGTACATGTTACCCTCAGTGACTGACTCGTGTTGGGCTTCGAGAATTCGAGTTTTAAGTTCGGATTGAATCGTCACACTTTGGAGTATGACATAATCCTTACGACTCAATGCATCGGCTACGACATTCGCTTTTCCAGGGTGATAGCGAATTTCACAATCGTAGTCATTGAGTAACTCAACCCATCGCCGTTGTCTCATGTTTAGTTCTTTTTGATTGAAAATGTGCTGAAGACTCTTATGGTCAGTGAATACAACACACTTGGTGCCGTAAAGATAGTGTCTCCAGATTTTGAGTGCGAAAACCACAGCTCCTAATTCGAGATCATGAGTTGTGTAATTTTTCTCATGGATTTTGAGCTGTCTTGAGGCATAGGCTATGACTTTTCCTCGTTGCATGAGGACACAACCAAGACCTTGCTTGGAAGCATCGCAGTAAACAACAAAATCATCATTTCCATCAGGGAGGGTCAAGATTGGAGCATTGCATAACTTTTGTTTAAGTGTTTGGAATGCTTTTTCTTGATCTGGTCCCCACTGGAAAGACTTATCCTTGTGGGTCAAGGCAGTAAGAGGCACAGCGATCTTTGAGAAATTTGGGATGAAACGCTGATAGTAGCCGGCCAAGCCAAGGAATGAACGGATCTCAGTGGGAGTTTTAGGTTCCACCCAACTCTTTACCGCCTCAATCTTTGCAGGATCCACATGAATTCCTTTATCATTTACGATGTGACCAAGGAATTGTACCTCCTTCAACCAAAATTCACACTTAGAGAATTTGACATATAGTTTCTCCTTTTTCAATAGTTCAAGAATCAAACGAAGATGATGTTCATGCTAGGATCTTGATTTTGAATAAATCAGAATGTCGTCGATGAAGACGATCACGAACTTGTCCAAGTATGGTTTACACACGCGGTTCATTAAATCCATGAACACAGCTGGTGCGTTGGTCAAACCAAATGGCATAACTAGAAATTCGTAATGACCATATCTTGTACGGAAGGCTGTTTTGGGAATGTCGTCATCATGCACTCGTAGTTGATGATAACCAGAACGAAGGTCAATCTTGGAAAAGTATGAAGCGCCTTGAAGTTGATCAAACAAATCATCGATTCTTGGTAGAGGATACCGGTTCTTAACAGTAAGCTTGTTGAGCTCCCGATAATCGATACACATACGAAATGAGCCATCTTTCTTCTTCACAAATAATACCGGGGCTCCCCAAGGTGAGGAACTTGGTCGAATGAAACCTTTATCGGAAAGTTCTTGAAGTTGACTAGCAAGTTCTTGCATCTCAGATGGTGCAAGACGATATGGAGATTTTGCTACAGGTGTTGCACCAGGCACAAGATCAATACGAAACTCGACTTGACGAACAGGAGGGAGTCCAGTTAAGTCATCGGGGAACACTTCCGGAAAATCATCTCATTCGTTTTCACGATATGTGCTAAGAAAGCCACATAATGCTTGCGAAGGTACTTTTGAGCTTTGGTACATGACATAAGTCGAAGGCCTTTGGAAGGTTTTTCTCCATAAATATTTAACACCTTTTCGGGCGCAAGAGGGATCCGGATGATTTTCTCGTAACAAACAACTTCAGCATGGTTCTTAGATAGCCAATCCATGCCTATAATGACGTCGAAATTTCCAAGTTGCATCGGTGTGAGATCGATAGGAAAATCATGCTCGCTAAGACTAAGGATACAGTTTGGAATAATTGAATCGATTGTGATAGGTTTCCCGTCGGCTATCTCTACCGTAAATGGTTTTCTCAACTTAGTCCATGCACTAGCAAGTAAGGGCTCAAATTCTAAGGACACAAAACTTTTGTCGGCGCCGGTATCAAATAAAACTGAAGCATAATGATTATTGATTAAAAACATACCGTTCACCACATCGCTATTGGTTTGCGCTTGATGGGCATTGATGTTAAAAGCACGTCCTTGAGCCGTAGGCACCGTGCTGACAAGTTGAGGGCATCGATTGCGGAAGTGGTTCGGATCACCACATTGATAGCATGCACGACCCTGAATAATTGCAGGAGGATGTTGAAGAACAGGTGCGGTAGCCGGAGTCTTAGCTGCGCTCTTACACACGTTGAAAGTATGACCGAAACGACCACAGTTGGTGCAGCGACGGCATTTTGCATTAGCAGGGTGGTGGTACTTGCAAATATTGCACTGTGGGAAAGTTCCGGTGTAAGGTTTCTTTGCCGGGACTTGATTGTTGGAGACTGGTTGGTAGTTTGGTGCGACTTGATTAACTGGAACAGTAGGGGTAACCACAGCAAAGTTTTGGGATTTAACCTTCCTCTTCTTGTTTTGAGAAGGTTCAGGTTTTTCCTCCTTAGGGGGTTCAGCTGAGGGTTTCTCGGGCACCTTCTTAGCACCCTTCCTAGTCAGGGTTCCAGCCTTGACATGATTGTCAGTTAACTGAGCAGCTAACCGGATGGTATCTTCCAGAGTTGCAGGATTCCTACCCCACACCGTGTCTTGAATTTTCATGGGTAGACCACCGATGTACTTTTCAATGGCCCGGGATAATGGGGTAACTAAGTGGGGAACAAGTAGGCTCAATTCATGAAATCGGTTGGTGTAAGCTAGATTTTCTCCACTTTCTTGAGCTAAGTCCCAGAACTCAGCTTCTAACTTCTTGATCTCATTTCTTGGACAGAATTCCCGAGTCATGAGTTCTTTGACTTCATCCCACGTTAATGCCAAGGCAGCATCAGTTCCACGGGTTCGTTTCTCCCCGTTCCACCAAGTGAGTGCTCTCTTTTGAAGAACACTTGTAGCATAGCAAACCTTGAGATTCTCGGGACACTCACTATTAAGAAAAGTGTTCTCGATACTCTCAAACCACTGTAAAAGACCAGTGGCTCCTTCGGTTCCGCTAAACTTAGTAGGATTGCAAGAACTGAAGTGCTTGTAAGTACAAACTCGTGGAGGGTTTGGTGCAGCTTGATTTTGAACAACGTTGTTGCCTTGGTTCAAATGAGTAAGCAGTGTTGGGATGACCGCAGCAACTTCCCGTGCCACTATAGCAGCAATCTTACGGCCAGAGCTTCTAGATCGGGAGCGGTTTTGACGGGAAGACATGCTGTATAATATGGAAAGAAGAAACCTCTATGAGAAACGGGTAATTGTTTTTTTTTTTAAAAAACTTTTCAAAATAATAAAATCGTTGATGAGATTGTTTAAAATAACAATGAGAGGTTAGGAGTGTAAACGTTCGGTTCGCAAACCAAAGCGAATACGTTGACTTATCAAAGTATTTGTGTCCACCACAACCTTAATGAGAACATGCGTACCTATAAGCGAATACTCATCTCGAGGGTTCCCAGGTAAGGTAATCAAGTTGTATGAATACCTTGCCTAAACAGAACACCTTAAGATACAGGTATCCCACTCTTCCAGCATTGCATGTTCTCGGTCATGTGACACGGACTTTGACGAGATTTGAAAACCATGAATAATAAATCAAAATTTAAAATTTGAAAACAATTGATTTAGGCACATAATGCCATATAATATGATTTGAGAATTTGTATGTGAAAGATAAGAATCAAGATATAAGAGAATGTGATAATCATATAAACATAATAGACATAAGTGACACGTATAAGCCCTATCTAAACATATAGAATACATGAGAGGACTCATGTGTAAAGGTACTTAGTTATAGTCTAGGTCATTCCATTTCTAATAACCTAATTCCCTATAACCTTGGCTCTGATACCAATATGTCACACCCCGACCGATGGCGGAATCATCGAGGCGGACGAATGTGAATCGATTGTTCATAGCACAAGGTAATAAATACGTTGAAATAACATTTAATAACCATTTATTTATTGAATAATGTCATTCAAGTCACACATAACAACGCAATTAAAGTAAAACCATGAAATATAATATTGTCTTCTTTATTTTTGACTAGGTCCAATCCTATATGAGCAGAGAGAATTCCACTAAATAGCATTTCCTGAAATCATGTGAAAAAGTAACGAGTCAGCTAAAGAATTAGCCGGTGAGTAATCACAGGTTTAAACACATACAAAATTTGATTGAATAATTGAAAACAATTCAATTCACATGGTAATGTTATAACTAACATGCAACAATGTATCATAAATGACAAACAACACGATCAAACCTATTGACTGAATTGACTCGGTCCACAGACGAAGCCTTATAGAATGTATGTTTCCGGTTTCAATCACCACGCGACTAAACAAATGGGGTGGGTTGTCAAACCAATAGATCTATCATTGTTACCGTGGTTGTGTGAATTAATGATCATGTTATCAAGTTTATCTAGATGTGAACACATAATTGCAAGTAAATAACATAACACGTAATGAATTGAATATTAGTATAAAATATAATAAAAATGAATAACCATGGTTGCGTATGATATCACATGATTTCCCCAAATAATAAAACATGTAAAATGGGCAATGAATACTCACTTGATAATTATAAGCGTTTTGGAAATGATAGAAGGTTTGGTTTGACACCAAAAATGTCCTCACGTTTCAACCTAAGGTTGGTACCTTGTGATTAGAATAATAATAATTGAAGAACTAGACATGGATTAGGGTCCTAATTGAGATTTGAGGGTTTTTAACAATTAGTAAATAATATGATATATTGGCCAAATAACATAGAACAAATTTATTAAGTAATTAAGGTTGAATATATTAGTGGGTCATTATGAAATTGAATACTACTCAACTATTTAATTTATAATAATGGATTAAGTAATAGTTGAGCAGTAAAGTATGAAAAAGAAATAATCATTTTAATAATTAAGTAAAATGACTTGGTCCAAATAATTAGTTGAATAATTAATTATTTAGACGATTTATAAAATATTGGTATAAAACAATTTGAAACAATTTAATAAAATAAATAAATAAAATGTTGAAATAAATTTTAGAAAATAATTTGGTTGTTTTAAAATTTCTAATGTTTGTAAAAACATTTTTATAATTTTTACAAATTTTTTTTATAATTTTTAAAGGTCTAAAAATGGCCTAAAAAAATAGTGAGGTTGCCCGGTTCGAACCCGGGACCTCCTGTTTAGAGTGTGGTGAGTGAACCAGTGAACCAAAGGGCCGTGGCCGTGATGGAAGTTGATTTAAAATAGTTTTAAACATGATTTCAATTCAACTTCAATCCCGTATGAACCCTAGAACGATTTGGACCCAAATTGAACGTCGAATCGATTTTGAATGTGTCTGGAATCATGGGGCTTTTGACCCTCATGTAAAACCGAGTGTGTGTGTGTAACCAATTACCTGAATGGTGATGGAATCGATGGGTTGAAGGATGAACAAGTCGCGACAGTTGAGAAATCAATTCGAGTTGATTTTGTTGATGGAAATCAAATTAATGGCACAGAGAGCTTCTCTTGGACCAGACGATCAAAAGCCCTCAATCAATTTCTGTTGAGGTTGCTTCGAATATGGTGTTCGACCGAGTGCAGGTTGCAAGTGAAGATGGAGATCGAAAGAGATGATGGGGTTTGTTTTGTTTGTAATTGGAGTTGCAGAAAGTTTCAAGTGATCGATTTGAAGGAGTCACTATGCGTTTATACTCCGATTGTAACTGTTTCAAATCAAACGAGTTTAAGGTTGATTCGGGAGTTTCGGGTCACGATTCGATTATAATTATATGGTGTTATTCGCAACTATTGATATGTTTGAATTCGCAACGTTCACGGAATCATTTTCAGTTGATTAATTCGATTGATTGCGTTGATGATCGAGTTGAAACAGTTTGAGATTTGAATGTGGGTTTCGGTTTTAGTTTGAACATGTTAAACATTCGATTAAGTCTAATTAATATTGGCTATGAGTTCGAAACCGTCTCTCCAACGTGTAGAACCGGTTTAATCGCATCGAACGAGTGGAAATCGAGGTTTCGGGGGGTGCCGGAGGGTGACCGGGCGGTGGTCGGCCGGCGAGGGGGAAGTGGCGGGGGGTTGGGTGGTGTTTTAAAGAATTTACAGTTTGGACCCCTGTAATTTGAATACTTATCATTTTATGAAAAACTTATAATTCAAGTTTTATATTTTGACACTTTCCACCCTAAACTTAATTCATATAATGAGTTTATTTTATTTTGCAAAATCTTTAGAATTTTTAAACAAACTTTTAATTTCATTTATTTATTATAAAATGATACATAAGTCTTTCAACTTAATAATAAATACTTATAAATCACGATCTTAATTAAATTATCCAATGATTTAAATAAATGAACATAGTTGAATAATATAATATCGGTTAAACTACACCATGTTACATTTAATTCATCCAAATAAATAATTAAAAAATGGACTCGGGTTTGAGGATTGGGAATGGGTCGGATGTTACACTAGGTTTTTACAGATGTATGTATTTGATGGTGAGAACGAAATTTCAAATAGGTTGCGGTGCTTTTCTGACGAGGGTGCAGCAACTATGTCTACAGTGGTCGTCTCTGCACTTATTGCGATGCTTGATGAGGTTAATGGGTATGTTAAACTTTTCCGGACAGCACGAGATTTGTGTAATCAACCTGTTATTCCGGATTTCTCTGTTAGGCTTTTTAGCCGAGCCACAGACAGAAGGTATGACAACCTTGTAACCGGTGTTATAGGAGCTATTGTCTGTGACTCATACATAGCATCGGAAGACTTCGACATTATTATTCATGGAAAAGACAACACTCCTCATAGGGTGAGCAAGCTTCACCCCGCTTATATGCCTTTGCAGTATCCACTCCTCTTCCCCTATGGAGACCAAGGATGGTCACCTGAATTACAGATATCAACAGGTGGGACTGTAGACAGCCGTAATCTAACACCGTCCATGTTTTACAACTACCAAATTCATGACCGCTTAGATGTGTATACTCATATCATGCATGCTGGTCGCTTATTCCAACAGTACATCGTTGATGCCTATATTTACGTTGAGCATTCAAGACTTGAATATGTATGAAATAACCAGCAGGAATTCCGCTGTGAGTTTTTAGACGGTGTCCACGATGCTATTTGTCAAGGTGATACGGAGGGAAAAAGTGTAGGTAAACGTGTGGTTTTGCCATCATCATTCACCGGTGGTCCTAGATATATGTATAAACATTACCAGGATGCATTGGCGTTATGTCGTGTGTACGGTAATCCACAATATTTTATCACGTTCACATGTAATGTCAAATGGCCTGAAATTCTAAGAGAAATTGCTGCTGTTGGTGTTTCATGCGCACAAGATAGGCCTGACATAATAGCAAAGGTATTTCAGATGAAAGTACGCGCTTTCATCAAATACCTTAATACGGTGAAACCATTCGGCGATCTTACAGCAGGCATTACTACCTTCCTTTGCCTTAAATCTATATCCCAAATGTCTTATATATGTAAAGCGTTGTTTATTCTAAATATATTTTCCTGCTTATCTCAGAACTCTACACTATTGAGTTCCAGAAGAGAGGACTCCCTCATTGTCATATACTAATATGGGTCGCGGAGTCTTATTGTATTTGTAATACAGAAGACGTGGACCGATATGTAAGTGCTGAACTAGCTGATCCAGATACTGATCCTGTATTATATAGAATAGTAACAAGTTTCATGCTGCACGGTCCATGTGGATTACTAAGATTGAACTCCCCCTGTATGAAAGACGGTGTCTGCACAAAAAAATATCGTAAACCTTATGAGTTGCAGACAACCATAGACGCAGCCGGGTATATTCATTACAAAAGGCGCAAGGATAATCGTCAATGTTTAAGGTGTGGTCTCCCCTTGGATAATGGGTTCGTTGTTCCGTATAACAGAAAGCTACTTCTGCATTTTGATGCGTATATTAATGTTGAATATTGTGGATGGAGTATGTTAATCAAGTATCTATTCAAATATATTTCCAAAGGTGTGGATAGAGTTCGCTTTGCATTAATAAACAACCATAATGATGGCGACAGGAATGCAAATAATACACCAGAGATTGTTGATGAGATAAAAAATTATCTTGATGGTCGTTTCGTGTGCCCCCACGAGGCCTCATGGCGAATATTTGCCTTCCCTATCCACCATCGGAATCCACCCGTGCAAATCTTAGCGGTACATTTGGAAGGTTGACAAAACATTACTTTTCGGCAATCACAACGTTTATTGGACATTGTTAACAGCGAAAGTGCGGTAAAAAGTACACTAACCGAATGGCTTGCCAATAACGTTGCTGAAAAAGAGTTGCAGGCAATATCATCAAATAACGGGTTACATCTTCGTTATATCGATTACCTTTCAAAATATAGACGTGATGTGGTCTCAAAGTCATGGATTAGAAGAACGTCTAGGCGAACACCAGCTGTTAGAAGGCTTGCCTACATTCACCCTATATGTGGCGAATTGTTTTATTTAAGAATGTTGCTTGGGTATCAAAAAGGATGTTGTTCATTCACGGATATACGCACCATGTGTGGTCAGGTGTTTGCAACTTATCGTCAGGCATGTGAGAAGTTAGGTTTAATAGGGAATGATAAAGAATGGTCAACAACAATCGCTGAAGCGTCCGAGTGGACAACATCCAAAGAAATCAGATTACTATTTGTTCATATACTGTTGTTTTATGACGTTGCAAGCCCTACAACATTATGGGAATCAACATGGAAGACTATGTCAGAGGATTTCACATATAGTATTGATGTTACACTACGCGCCTCAAACAAATCAATAAACGATAAGGATCTAAAACAATTTGTTCTTTACGAACTTGAACTGCTTCTAAATTCCAACAATAGTCCAATGTCTTTATCAGATTTTGGCCTAACACTACCTGCGGAGAATATAATGTCAACTTTAAGAAATGTATTATTACTTGAGGAAAAAAGTTATGACAGAGAGGTAATGCACCGTGAGCATTTACTGTTAAAGACGAACCTGCAGGCCGAACAGAGGGCCGTCTATGATCATGTTATGCATGCTTTTGTCACATTATCACAGCTTTTGGTTTTTGTCTATGGCCATGGCGGTTCTGGTAAGACATACCTATGGAAGACAATCATTACTGCTTTAAGATTAGGTCACATAGTGCTAGCAGTAGCAGCATCAGGAATTGCGCCATTATTATAACCATCTGGTCGTACGGCACATTCAAGGTTTATTAAGAAGAACACTAATCTATCCAAACTTCTTCTAGAGACAAGTTTAATAATCTGGGATGAGGCACCAATGAGTGACCGCAGATGTTTCGAGTCGCTTGACAAAACGTTGAGAGATTTGACAGGCGAAACTGCCTCCCCTTTTGGTGGTAAATCAGTGCTATTGGGTGGTGATTTTAGGCAAACACTCCCAGTTAAACCCAAAGCTACAAAAGAAGACCCCATTGCCTCATGTCTTCCAAGGTCATATCTCTGGAAGTATTTTGTTGTATATATTCTTTCTACCAATTTAAGAGTTGCAACAGCATGTTCGCATAATATATCACAGACTGACGCTCAGGCTTTCGCTGATTGGTTATTAAGAATTGGAAACGGTGAGGAGGGTGAACCATCAGTCCAAGGACAAACGGATATGAAAGTTATTTCTATTCCTGACAGCATGGTCATTCTAGATGGTGATTTCTCTCTATTGGATCTTATTAGGTTCGTTTATGATGATAACAGCCTCCTAAATCCAACATCAATATCACTTGCGGAGCGTGCAGTTATGTCCGAAAAATGAAACTGTTGATGAGATAAACGATATTGTTTTAGGCTTATCGTCGGGCGATTGTGTCACCTATTTAAGCACGGATTCAATGGTTCCACATGCTAGAAATGCTGGTGATTTTGATATAATGTATCCTGTTGAATACCTAAATGTATTAAACTTTACCGGAATTCCGAAACATTGCCTCAGGCTAAAAAAACACACCTGTTATGCTTATTCGTAATATAGATCAAAAAAAGGTTTGTGTAACGGTACTAGATTGTTAGTATCACAGTTGTTGCCACGTGTTATAGAGGCATATATAATAACAGGTAACTCAGTTGGCAATAGGGTTTACATTCCAAGAATTAACTTTGTTCACAAGGCAAAAGATTTGCCTTTCGTTTTTACAAGGAGACAATTCCCTGTTACGATATGTTATGCCATGACAATTAACAAAAGCCAAGGTCAAAGCCTAAGCAAAATAGGAATATACCTCCCCGAACCAATATTTGGTCATGGTCAACTTTATGTTGCACTTTCTAGGGCAACTACCTCTAAATCGGTTAAAATCTTAACCAAAAAAAGTGTTGAAAATAGTGATAATAAAACAATAAATATTGTTTATACAGAACTATTAGACGAGTTGAAAAAAAGACAGGTTAGACTCACGTATACAATGCTTATTTTACCCTCACTTTATAAACATAACAAAGTCAAACAAACCATATCTCCTCATATCTATTACGCTAACAATATTTACATTTGACATCTGAAACAGGTGATTATCGATGGAAGACACCGGGATTTCAGCACTTAGACCAGGTGGTCGGACACCAGAACTTGAGGTCCGTGTCATACGTTATTGGAAACCTGCATTCCGCGACAATGAGATCTGTTACGTGTTCGTGGACAAGGAGGTAAGCACACACCATAAAAAATTATAAATTTACCCCCATATTTTACCTTATTAACGAAATTACAACCGCAAATACATGGATAATTTCGTATGTTTTGACCCCAATACATGTAAATAGCAATATAACTAATTGGCTATTAGTTAAAAAAAAGTAGACCCTTGAGATCTCAACTTTAAATCATGTAGGATTTATATATGTTTCAACAGTATAAGCACCTTATGTTATAAATAGAATTCATTTGGAGAATCTTAAACAAAAATTAAAAAAAAACCCCAGTTTTAATTTAGTAAGTTTCCTCGCAACAGGGCATAGGCATACAGGCAATGGCAAGGGGGAGAGATCAAAGGATGGTTTTCTCAAAGTTGCAGGTACAAAGGTGCTACAAAATTAACGGATAGCATGCACAGAGCCTGACAAATACACATCAACTTTAATACATCCGGCTTACATGCGTATTGGGTCAGTATCTGTATTCACACCAATACCAGACACACCCGAATTACCAAGACAATATTTTGAGTTCTTCAGTCGACAAAGGTTGGAATCATCACACGCCAAAATCAAGGAGTTTGTTCAAGGTCAAAATAGGGTTATATTAGGTAATTACATATCTTATATCAACTTTTCCAATCAAAATAGCAATAATTTGTATTCATAAAAATCTCTCATCTTTCTATTACAGATTATATAGGAATTCTGCAACGAATGGAAGACAACACCACCAATAATGGAAAACCCTACGTGGCTATGACCTTAAGAGACTGCAGGTAAGAATAAATACAAACACAAATACATTAAATAGGATCAAATATACCATAGAAATTAAAAAATAAATATTACCGATACCGTTCGTAATTTATCATATCACTAGACAGTACTCATATGTCAACATAATTTATAATTGTCTCATGTTTAACATTTATTAGCCTCTTATTATAGAATAAACATCTTGATATCAATGACATTCCATGGTTATTAACTTCAACCCTATAAAATGAATAATTAGCATCATACTTAGTTACTAAATATTTGCTTTCAAAAAATTTCAGCAACAAGGAAGTCACCATCAGGCTATGGGAAGAAATTGCAGCCTCATCATCTCAATTTCCAAGAGTTTCAATAGTCTCATCTACAGAGCCTATAATACTTGCATTAACAACACTCAGGCTAACTGATTTCATGGGTAAAAAACAACTAATAGTTGATATATAAAAAAATCTTACATATCTATTATAAACAGGAAAATTACAGCTACAATCAACAAATGCAACACATGTGTACGTGAATCCATCAACACCCGAAACCCACGCCCTCCTGAATATGTAAGTCACAAAATATTCTTTATATATATACACAGAAAAAAATATAAAACTTCCTATCTATCGTAGCTTTGAAAAGTTGGAAACAGAAAGAGGCAGTTCAGAAACACAAGGAGGCACAAGTACCGAAGTGCAGGCACCTCAGAAAGCCAACAACAAAGTATCAGAGCTTCAAGCAAAAGACCCGAGAGAACTGAAGGTAATATAAAACTCAACAAAAATACAATTCCATATATCTGTTAAGAAGCAAATGATGTATGTGCACCTTAAGAAGCATAGAAGAAAATTGTTATATGAAAATAAGTCTTTCTTGATCAGATTAAGATTAGAAATAATTCAAAACAAAGTTCAAGGCTTCAATCATAGTGCATAATTGCAGAAAACAAGTAAAATGTAAACATCATGGTTTATCAAATGCACCTCCAATGAGGTAGTGAAAATTTCTCATAGATGATATATCAAATCATGTTCTGGACAAACAAATAAAATAACTTATATACCGGATCCCGCCTAATGATTGCATTATCACATATTTTTTTTTGCCTAACTTACAATGTTGAACAGCTCATTTAAATTGTTTTTTGCTGTTCGAGCAAACAACGTTTTGTGTTCTATGAAAGAATCTTAAGTTTATTCACAACAAACATGGGTTTATTACTGTAATATCCAATCTTATAAAACTTGACATAATTTCAGGGAAATATATTCACCATCAAAGCAGCAGTGTCTGAGATACATACGGATAAAGAATGGCATAATATAGGATGCCCCAACTGTGATCAAGGTCTCATGAAAACAGGAGATACATGGTTCTGCTCAACTCACGGAACTATTATCAACCCAACAGAAATGTACACTTCCACACTTTACCAAACTTCATTATTCAATGTCAAATTTTTAACAAATTGATTTAAACTTAACACTCAAATATACAATTAACACAAAATCCTCATGCAGATACCGAATCAACGCTACAATCTCTGATGATACAGGCAGCATTTCAGCACTGATCTTCAACGAATCATCTACAAAACTTGCTGGAATGACATGTGAGGATATGCTGGCAACCGAAAATCCTGACATCACCTTACACAGCATCACGAACAGGGAGGCTGTTTTCCACATCCAGGCAAACAAAAACAACCGAACAGCAACCCTACATTGCACCGTGATAAAGGTTGACGTAACAGCAGAAGAAATTTCCACCGCAAACACTCCTGCACCGACACCACCATCGACAACTTGGTCACTATGCGGATCTGAGGCAAGCACATCAACAAAACGTCCTCTATTTCAAAAAGAAAGTAAGAAGTAATATCACAAAATCTAACACCAAAACATACATATTGTTGTTTAATGTTAAACAAAATATCTAACACCACAAGTCAACCAGCCGGAAAAAAAAAGGAAGACTAGCAAGCTGCGTCAAAAAACTTTTGGAGTCGCTACCTTTTTTATTAGCATGCCAAACAACTTGCTGCGACCAAGAAAATGACAAGGACCACAAATTCTTTTGCCGAAAAAGGTCATCTGGCTAACCAGCCCCTGATTTTGCAGCACTGCTAATAGGAAGTAACCAGTAGTACACCATGTAAATAACAATAGTAGTAGAATGTAAACAACTGTTCGCGACCAAAAAAACGATGAAGGCCCCAAATCCTTTTGCTATAACAGGTTACCTGGCTGTACATATTGTGTGACAACCGAAGACAAACAAAAGCAGCCACTGATTTTACAACAATAGTAATAGAATGTAACTAGCACTGTCCGATGTAAAAAAACCGTACAAAGTAATGCAATATCGCGCAACGCGCGTGCCGGGTATCACCTAGTTAGATTTAATTGCACAAAAGATGTGTCGTGTAACCAAATAATAAAATAGTAACATGCCTAAAGAAATTCAACACATGTTTATAACGAATATGGCTCTGTAAATTATTATATAATAGTTCTCATAACTCGTAAATTATTATAAGGATAGTTATTTTATTGGTGTGTGAAATATAATAGTCTTTATTTTTGTTTATAGGAATGATTGCTTGAATCTGGGTATTTTTAATTTTTTAAAAATACTAATTTTAAAATATTTCGTATTTTTAAAAAAAATTATGGTTTAGAAAATTTATTATTTTATAAAAATTATTTATTTATAAATAACATTAATAAATAGTTCTCTTTCTTAATCTATTAAATTTAAAAGAGTATTAAATAATAGTATTAATAATTAAGGTAATTATTTAATAGGAGAGATATGCGAGAAAATTTTGGTAAGGATGATTGTAGTGTTAACACGTATCATCCCATGATACCTTTTTATTAGAGTAGAAATAAAATTGTTAATCTCAAAAAAACATAAATAATATTATTAGTATTTAATGTAGTTACTAAATAGGAGAGAGAAACGAAAAATTAAAATTAGGTTGTCTAGAATTATGCCAAGTGTTACATGCATGTGTACCCATGTATCTTTAATACACATGTTATTTTAAGTAAGAAGTTATAAAAACCACATATAACAACCCCCTAATTATCATGCTTTGGTCTGGTGGTAAAGGTTTTCTGTTATGAAACTTTTTCTAATGAGGTATTGGATTTATATATTGAGAGTGTCAAACTAATGATGGACGGTTAAAATGTCTTCTAAGTGTTCAAACTCTGATGAGGTAATTCGTAAGCCAAAGGTTTACGGGGGAGCTAACGGCGTTCCAAAAATCCAAATAGTACGTTACACAATTCACCCACTTCTCTATTTAAACTTGATTTTTGTAATAAACGCACATATATGTATATATGTGTTGTTTTATTGTGATTTAATAATTTAGTTATTTATATTGTTTTAGTAATTTTGTTTGGATTACTAAGTTTATTTAACATGTTAAATCTTGAATACACCGCAACTTTTATACTGTTTTAATACTTTTATTATATTTGAGTTATTAATAACTTAGTTGTTAATAGTTGATTGTTGCTTTACTTTAGTATTAACTTACCGGGACTTGTTGTTTAAAATACAAGGGTAAAACAATAGCTAGCTAAATAGTCTAATTCCCGAGACTAAACATTTGTTGGACTATGATCATATTGAACAATTATACTACATAGAGCATGTCTTAATTCGAAGTTATGAATGAATCTATCATTGTGTGTATGAATCTAGTTTTTTTATATAACATATATTGTTTAAATTTGACATTTAACGTTATTAAGATAGTACAAGGCTGTAAAATCAAAGTGACCACACATATATTAATGGTAGGGGGCGTATGACAAGGTGTGTCATCCATAAGTAGATTGTAATATGTATAAAACTTAGGATCCATGTGACTTTTATACACGCGCTCCACTGTACACGTTGTGTAGGAGGTTGGTTCTGATCATTTAAATCATTGACCTCAAGGTCACAAAATGTAAAACTTATTGTCACACCCCAACCTTGACGGCGGAAACGTCAAAGTGTGAGAGTTAAGATCGTTCACAGCCACATAACGATATTTTAAATTCCAATTATATTAATCAAGATTCAATTGTAACAATACAAGTAAAAGGCTCAAACAAAGATACATCATGAATACAAGGTTGAAAGTAACAAGATCATTGTTTATTTCTCTAAGTCCAGTCCTAAGTGAGATAAGCTTCAAAGAGTAGAACGCATACTTGGGTTACTCCTGAAACATGTTAAAACTAAAAGGTCAACATAAAAATGTTGGTGAGCATTCCATAGTTTTCAATACATAGAATATATAAAAGATGACAATTAAAGTCATAAGTTAGTGAATAAAGTGATTAGAGGTGTTATGAACAATGCAACAATCAACCTCGACAAAGTTTTACAAGTCTCAAACGTTAAAAGTATATACGATTAACTAAGTGTACTTGGATTAACCAAGCAGCTTGTCTGGCCCATAGATCTATGACTTCGCTAGGCTAGTAATAGTTAATGATTGTACATATAACACCATAACATGGTAACCACAAAAGTTCAACTAACCACAACTTTACATGATGAATTGCCATAAAGTTTACAAATCTCAAACATGTTTACAAGTGCAATAATATAAGTTAACATGTTTCACCACAAAGTGTGAAAATAAGAAAAAGGGGTATGGAAATACTCACATGGAAAATAAGTATAAGTTTGACGACTAATAAGAATAATAATAGGCGTTGTTCCAACGTGTATCGTCACAAGGCACCTAAATATGTTTATATTCACAAGGTTAAAGTTTTAATAATAAGTTTAATGTTTTAACGTGAACTAGGGTTTTAGATGGAATTTGGGGATTTTTATAATTATGTTAAATATTTTAAGAAAGAATTCACCACTTGTGTTTTAATAGAAAGCAATAAAAATATACTAATTGTACATCTTTTTGTATATAGAAATACAAAAGAAAAATTATTTGTAATCCAATTTAGCTATAAGAATAAACTTTCATAGCTTTTAAAATAATCATCATTTATAAATATATATATAGATATTGCTGAACGAATATTTTAGTGATTTAAGCCACCATTTAAAGTCTATTTTATAAGAAAATAAACCAAATATATATTATTTATCTAGACTATTTAGTAAAAATATTGAAATATTTTATTAAATAAATTTACAGAAAATAATATCGTGTCTAAATATTTAATAAGTTTATAAATAATTTTTTTATAAATAAATATATTTAGTTATAACATTACAATAAAATGTCAAAAGGTTTTACAAGGATTAATTTACAGAAAAATATTTAGATGCTTTTAAAAATATTAGAAGTTTGTAAAATCATTTTTATGTTTATTAAAAATTTTCTAAAATTAAAATTAGGCTTAAAAAGCCCTTTTTAAAAAAACAGAGGGTGACCGGGTTCGAACCCGGGACCTCTTGTTTATGGGATAGTGTCTTAACCGGTGAACCAAGGCTCTCAGCCGCGGTATATCCCAGTTCTAAATTCATAAAAACCAAGTTAATACAACATCCCTAATTCTAAGAACCCTAGAATGAAATTGGATCCAATTGAACTTGAAATCGATTCCGATACTTGAAGTAAACATGGGGCTTTTGTTTCTCATTTTAAAATGAATGAAATGATGTATTAAACTTACCTTATTACGATCTAATTGATGTGCTTAAGCTCGTGTTTATCCCGATTCACTCGCGAAGAACAGAGGTTATCAGAGATCGTTGATTGAGTGACGTTTCACGAAATTGAGTTTTCAGAGAGTTGAAAGGGATCAAATGGGATGTTTACCCTCTGTTATAAAGGTTTGATTTGGTCGATTCAGTCCCGAACGGGTGTCGCCTTTGTTTCATTTATTTCGGTTATACTTCGATGATCAATTGATTGTTAAACTCGAATTAAACTCCACATTTAGTTTCATAGTGATTAAACGCACGTTTCTGCTCAATTAATTTGATTTCTAACATGATTTGGTAGTTGAAACGAATGGGATTCGATCGTGGGTTCGGTTTCACTTTCAAATGTCATTATACCCGTGTTTAATACCCAATTAAAGTATGCATTCAAGTTCGAATTGGTTTCGCGGACGGTTGGGGACGAAATGCCTAAAAAAAATACGGTTTGGTGGTTTTTGGACCTCGCCGGCGCCTCACCGGAGGTCCGCCGGCCGGTGGTCGGTTAAACGGGGAGAGAGAAAGGGTGGGGGTTGGTTTTTGAAAAAATTACAGCTTTGGTCCCTGTGCTTTAGTTTTAGTTTAATTAAATTCCAAAGTTTTTGTTTTGTTTTAAATTTACAGTTTAGTCCCTGAGATTTTGGACTTTATTATTTTATGTTTCAAAGTTATTAGTTACAAGGTCACACACCCTTGTAAGGTTACTTAAAGTTTCTATCATTAAACATTATTATTATTTATATTAATAATAATAATAATAATAATAATAATAATATTATTATTATTATTATTATTATTATTATTATTAATATTATTATTATTATTATTGTTATTATTAAGTTATTAACTTTTAAATTAACTAAACAAACATTACTGTCACACCCCAACCTTGACGGCGGAATCGTCGAGGCGTGAGAGTTACGATTGTTCACAGCCACATAACGCTATTGCCTGAAACATGTTAAAAATAAAAGGTCAACATATTGTTGGTGAGCATTCTATAGTTTTGCATACATAAGTATATAAAAGATGGCAATTCATGTTGTAAATTAGAGAACAAGGTAACTAGGGATGTAAGACAGAATGCACAATCAAACCTTGACAAAGTTTTACAAGTCTCAAACGTTTACAAGTATATACGATTAGCTAAGTGTACTTGGATCAACCAAGCAGGCTTGTCAGGCCCATAGATCTATGACATCGCCAGGCTAGCAATAGTTAATGATTGTACATGTATTCGACATTACATGGTAGCTACAGGATTCAACTAATCATAACATACATTAAATTGCCATAAGTTTACAAGAATCAAACGTGTTTACAAGTGTAACGTTTATACGGTAACATGTTTCACCCAAAAGTGTGTGAAATAATAAAATGGGTATAGAATTACTCACTTGGTCAAATCGGTATATTATTGATGGTTAATAAGAAGTATAATAATCGTCGTTTCAGCGTAGTCCTTCACGAGATACCTAAGAATATATATATATATATATATATATATATATATATATATATATATGACGAGATTTAAGTTGGTTAATATTAATCTTAACGTTTTTAACGAGAAACTAGGGTCTTTGATGGAATTTGGGATTAGTTATCAAGATCGTATATATATATTTTTATACAATAAAAGAAAGATTAACTAATCCATTTTATAAAAAAATAAATTTTTATAAAATGATTAAATTTATAAAATGTAAATAACATTTCATAATTGACATAAATAAATCTATAATTAAAGGTAACGTAATGACAAATAATAATTTAGTAATTTCAACTATTTAAAATTTATTTATTATTATTTATTATTTATTTTTTTATATAAAAAATAAATAAACAAATTATAATATTTGTTAATAATATTTTAATGAAAATTATTAAGGTGTTTAAATAAATAAATTTGCAGAAAATGGTTAGGTAAGTTTAAAAATAAAGAAAATTTATAAAACTTATTTTTATAATTTTTACAAGTTTTTATATATTTTTTAAAGGCTAAAAAGCCCTAAAAAATAATATGGGGTTGCCCGGGTTCGAACCCGGGACCTCGAGTATGCAAGGGTGATCGCAGAACCAGTAAACCAAGGCCGTGGCCGCGGTTTAAACTGGGTTCTTAAATCTTAAAAACACTGATTCAAATCACCCCCAAATTCGATGAACCCTAGAATGAACAGATCCAAAATCTAAGGTCAATTCGATGTTGTTTGTGGGAATAATCATGGGGCTTTGATTCCCCCTGTAAATACAAACCCAAAGAGTGTTTTATTACCTGTTATGGATGTGTAATTCGATGGATACGAGTTCGAGTGAGGTCGCGGCTGTTGGAGCTTTGAATTCAATAGGTTGGAGTTGATTATAATCAAATTACTCGCACCAGTAGCTTCTATTAGCGTTTAAGGTTCAAAGCCCTCAATCAATTTGGATTAAGAGAACTCCGAAGGTTGTTCTCGATCAAGTTGCAGGTCGCGATGGGGAGGTGATCGAGGGATCTGTTTGTGTGATTTCTAGGTGGAATTGATAGTTGTGGACGATTAGGAATGTCTAAGGGATTGTTTATATAGGTTTAATTTGGTCATTGTTGGATTTTTGAGCGGTATTGAGTTCGAATTAAAGTTATTCGAATATTGGATCATGAGCTGTAAAACCGGGGCTTTTCGTTCAAATTAAAGCAGATGTTGTTGTTCAAAATGCCCCCACGAATCTTTTGGTGCTTTTTGGGATTTAAATGGTTCGGTTTTAAGGTGGAATGGGAGTCGCCGGAGCCGCGCCGGACTGTCGCCGGCCGGCGACCGGAAAATCGGGGAAGGGGAAATGGGCGGGGGTTGGTTTCGAAAATTGGAAAGTTACACAATGGCCCCTGCGGTTTCGATTATTATTATTTTATGTATAAAAGTTTTATTTAAGTTTTTAAATTGACATAAATGGTCCTTGAACTTAAATAAACTTTTATAAATTATTTTTACTAATTACTACATTATTATCATTATTATTATTATTAGTTAATATTATTATAATTAAACTATTATTATTATTATTATTAGTTGTTATTATTATTTTTATAATTACGCTATTATTATTATTACCATTATTATCCATTATCATTATTATTATTGTAAAAAAAAATTTAAATATCGAAAAAAAATACGAGATGTTACAATTACAAACCCTAAAAGTTCACAAACGGCATTAAAAGTCCTTAAGAATTAACGACGTTAATTTTCATTTAACGTAAAATGCGAGATGTTACAGTCTTCCCAACTTAAAAGAATTTCGTCCCGAAATTAAGAACGAACTTAAATGAGCAAAAGAGTTAAAATGAAAGATAAGTGTACAAACGAACAGTGGTTGACGTTTAATTACAGATGAAACGCTTCACTTTATGGATCTTACAAGATTCTTGGCATATTGGATGCCAATTTGAACCCTTTCAGTGAAATGTGAGACGTTTTGAGATGAAATGTTGGAAAATGATGACGAGTTACCGTGATCTGTTAGACTTATAAGCCACAACTTCTAGAATATAATTTCGTAGTAAAATGATGTCTAGAAATCAATAAAAGATCAATCAATGATAAGAAAGGTTAACCGTCGGGATTTAAGAATCCCAAACGTCACTATATGAAACGATCTTAACGCATATCTTGTAAATATGTATTTCTCCTTTGACCAACCATCGGTCTAAGAATAATACGATATGCGAAGATTTTGGAATGAGTTCACGACGATGATTAGAAACATTATTAAAAGCAGAAAATGAATCGGTTATCCAAAATAACGATCGATGTTTTACGTCATACCACGGTATACGAATATTTGAAACAGATACAAGTAATTTTCTCGGCCCGTTATCCCACATAAGTAAATATGAAATTAGCCAATCGGTCAATAATGCACTAATTGTCATCATGACCTCTAAGATAAGAAGCATTTTAGTTGAAAGAAAAGTTAAACAGGAGATCCATATGATCACGAATGTTAGGTCTTGTCTCATGTGAAGGTAAGACACTTGGACACATACCAAGTTACGTCTTTTCCTTTATGCCAAACCCATGACTACAAGTTACGAAGGTTTATGAACCTCCACGTCACAATGTAAGTAATAACGAGTCTCGTTGATCAAATAGAGTTTTAAAGATTTTCAAGGTTAAGGATTCAAAAGCGATTCAAGTAATGACGCAAACAATAAGAAAGGTATTTGTAAACATGTTTTGCAAGGTAGCAATCTCTAAGTACAGTTTACATATGCAGTTCAACAAACCATAAGCACAGCGGAGAACATTTGTATGACTAGAAAGACATGAGCATAAGTTGATAATGTCTTTAGCGGAAAGATTGTTTAGGAAGGCTACCATCGAGCAATCAGGTTTTGATGATAACTTAAAATGAAAGTCGATGAATAAGGAATAAATGGTTCCATATAACTAGGTCAAATCAAAACATGAGTATAAAGGGAAAAGAAATCGATTTAAGAATTTTAAATGCTCCAAGCTCGAAAACAAAATTAGCCTAGAGCGATCAGGTCTCCTTTCAAGTTTAGAGATCATGCTTTGGCTTGATAGGTCGAAACACTAACATTGTTTCACCCTTCGAGTTACTACATGTTTCTCGTCACTTGATTACAACCTTGGTAAGTGGAAGATCAAGAAATGAGAATAGTCATCAAGGTGTGGTTTTCACTCATAACTTGATGGTGTATTCCCAAGGTATGACCCCTAACTTACCAAATCAAAAGTTCGATCCCAACTCATTGTTGAGAATTCACAGAAATAAGACGAGGTAACTCACCATTAAGGTAAGGTAAATCACTCCTATCTTAACGGTGAAGTTTTACAAAAACAAAATATAACATAATGAACTTCTTCATCAAAATCCAGAATTCACTCCTACTTTGATAAGGTCGTTTCATTTGAGAAAATTACAATCCATAAAAATTAAATTATCATCAAGGTATGAGATTCACGCCTATCTTGATGATTGAATTTCATAATAACAAGAAAACAATCGCAGATTGACATTTGTCACCAAAGTACGGGTTTCAATCCTATTTTGGTGAGATCATGTCGTTTGTGATATGCAAGTTCTAAAGAAAATAATTGGAGTCAGTCCTCAAGATAAGGAAATCACCCCGATCCAGAGGATGAAATTTTATAAATCACAATTGGAAACCATTTATCGAAACGATTGAAGAATCATCACCAAAGTGAGGGAATCACCCCTGTTTTGGTGAGATAGAATCATTTAGGAGATACGAGTGTTCTTAGTCATAGGTTGACTTGCAAACACTTGCATCTCTCACGGTGCAAACGGTATGAATCTCGACATAACAACAAAAAGAAAAAGAATATCAATTAGAAATTCGGAAAATTTCAAGTTACACCAATGTAACAAAAGGGAATCATGTTTATAAAAATTCAAGGTCAAAGTTCGAGGTAAAAGAATTAGTTATGATGGTATTCAAATCTTGAATGGTTTAAATCAGAAAGACTAAATCAATAACAAGAATTATTCAACACCACAATGAGATGTGAACATTCGATTCACAATCGAAAAGAAATACATGGACTTCTCAAATTATGAGGTCAGCCATAACCTTATTGAAGACACGCGTACTTATAAGTGATCACTCATCTCAAGGGTTTCAAGTCAAGTAAATGGATTCAATGATCGAATCAGATCACTATTTACACTTTGCCCAAACAAAGTATCCCGAGATGTAAGAATTCCACCTTACAACATTGCATGTCTTTAGTTATGGAACACATCCTTAAGAAAATTTGAAAACCATAAGTAACGATTTAAAGTTTTGAAGACCATTTGGTTTAGATTCCCAATATCTTTGGGTATATTAAGACCCATGTTCACGCTGGTCAAGGTTTAGAAATAGTTACATGAAACGCTCAACGTGTAACGGTGTTTAAACGTAAGAGTTGGAATGTAGGGTGGGTTCAATATTAACAGGAACATTATGTATGATAAGAATGAGAAGATATTAAAGCTTTGGCGATAAACCAGTTCATGGAATCAAGGATTTTTAAGATACAAGAGGATGGTCCCATTTGGTAACGCATTACCATTTGGAATCGTTGACACGTGACGGTAAATTGACCCATTTGCCTTAGAGACTTGTGTACGTTGACCATAGTTTATCACTCATCCCAAAAATCCCCAGGTAAACATAACTGGTCTCACAATGAGATTTATACGATATGCTTGCCTTAGCCGAAGGCCTTTTGCCAGGAAATCCAGAATACAGGTGTCTATGTGTCACACAATTTTTTTGGTTCATAGAATCAAAACCTTGATGAGATTTTCATAGATTAGACATGGAGTCTAAGGAATTAATCCCACGATGATAAGTGTAGATTCCACATGTCGTTGAGAATAGGTTTAGGAAGTTCATTTGTCGGGGAGAGTCAAAAAGTCAAAGTTAAGTTTAGGGAGACAAATAACTAAGTTTAAGCATACATAAGGCAATTCCTATGCCAAGACATCAAGTTGCACAAAAGGCATAGCATTATGTAACATGCAAACAATATGTAAGCACAAAAGTATAGAGAGCTTTCTATGAGGTTCATGCAACTATAGTCTAGGTAACCATTTCTAATAACCTAAATCCCTATAGTTATGAGCTCTGATACCAATCTGTCACACCCCAACCTTGACGGCGGAAACGTCGAAGTGTGAGAGTTAAGATCGTTCACAGCCACATAACGCTATTTTAAATTCCAATTATATTAATCAAGATTCAATTGTAACAATACAAGTAAAAGGCTCAAACAAAGATACATCATGAATACAAGGTTGAAAGTAACAAGATCATTATTTATTTCTCTAAGTCCAATCCTAAGTGAGATAAGCTTCAAAGAGTAGAACACATACTTGGGTTATTCCTGAACATGTTAAAACTAAAAGGTCAACATAAAAATGTTGGTGAGCATTTCATAGTTTTCAATACATAGAATATATAAAAGATGACAATTCAAGTCATAAGTTAGTGAATAAAGTGATTAGGGATGTTATGAACAATGCAACAATCAAACATCGACAAAGTTTTACAAGTCTCAAACGTTAAAAGTATATACGATTAGCTAAGTGTACTTGGATTAACCAAGCAGGCTTGTCTGGCCCATAGATCTATGACTTCGCTAGGCTAGCAATAGTTAATGATTGTACATATAACGCCATAACATGGTAACCATAAAAGTTCAACTAACCACAACTTTACATGATGAATTGCCATAAAGTTTACAAGTCTCAAACATGTTTACAAGTGCAATAATATAAGTTAACATATTTCACCCCAAAGTGTGAAAATAAGAAAAAGGGGTATGGAAATACTCACATGGAAAATAAGTATAAGTTTGATGACTAATAAGAATAATAATAGGTGTCGTTCCAACGTGTATCGTCACAAGGCACCTAAATATGTTTATATTCACAAGGTTAAAGTTTTAATAATAAGTTTAATGTTTTAACGTGAACTAGGGTTTTAGATGAAATTTGGGGATTTTTATAAGTATGTTAAATATTTTAAGAAAGAATTCACCACTTGTGTTTTAATAGAAAGCAATAAAAATATACTAATTGTACATCTTTTTGTATATAAAAATACAAAGGAAAAATTATTTGTAATCCAATTTAGCTATAAGAATAAACTTTCATAGCTTTTAAAATTTTATAAATATATATAGATATTGTTGAACGAATATTTAGTGATTTAAACCACCATTTAAAGTCTATTTTATAAGAAAATAAACCAAATATATATTATTTATCTAGACTATTTAGTAAAAATATTGAAATATTTTATTAAAAAATTTACAAAAAATAATATCGTGTCTAAATATTTAATAAGTTTATAAATAATTTTTTTATAAATAAATATATTTAGTTATAACATTTGTAAATAAATTTTACAATAAAACGTCAAAAGGTTTTACAAGGATTAATTTACAGAAAAATATTTAGATGCTTTTAAAAATATTAGAAGTTTGTAAAATTATTTTTATGTTTATTAAAAATTTTCTATAATTAAAATTAGGCTTAAAAAGCCCTTTTTAAAAAAACAGAGGGTGCCCGGGTTCGAACCCGGGACCTCTTGTTTATGGGATAGTGTCTTAACCGGTGAACTGTCTCACCCCAACCTTAACGGCGGAATCGTCGAGATGTGAGGATTATGATTGTTCACAGCCACATAACGCTATTATTAATTTCAAATATATTAATTAATTTTCAATTGTAACATTACAAGTAAAAGTTCAAACATAAATCAAAACATAACATAACATTTTATTTATTTAACTAGGTCCACGTTCTAGTTTTATTGTAAGCTTCAAAAGACCACTTTAAACTTGGGGGTTACATGAAACATGATAAAAATAAAAGGTCAACTAAAAATAGTTGGTGAGTTTCCAAGGTTTTCTTATATAATATGAAAAGATTACAAGTAGCAATTCATGTCATAGGTTATAAGCTAGTAAGGTTATAGAACACATATCGTTACAACAAACCACAACTTGATTACAAGTATATAAGATTGGGTAAGTGTATTTGGTTCCCTAGTGCACAAGCATACGGCTCCTAGGAGTCGGCAATACCTCGACTTTAGCACCAAATAGGCTTGTCAGGCCCAAAGATCTAAGACATCGCCAGGCTAGCAATAGTTAATGATTGTAAACAAACTATGTATCTCATATAATCACTTACAACACACAAATAACTATGACAAAATATAAAGATGAATTGCAAGTGCTTTACAAGTCTCAAACGTTTATAAGTGTATGATGTATAAGTATCATGTTTCACCCCAAAATAGTGTAAAATAAAGTAAAAAAGGGGCAAGGAAAACTCACATGTCAAATAAGTATGTAATGAAGGTTAATAAGAATAATAAACGTCGTCCCAGCGTGAATCGTCACAAGTCACCTAAATATGTAAATATATATTCACAAGGTTAAAGTTTTAATAATAAGCTTTAATGTTTTAACGTGAACTAGGGTTTTAGGTGGAATTTGGGGATTCTTGTAAGTACGTTAAATATTTTAAGATAAAATTATCACTTATGTGATTTAATAGAAAGTAAATAAAATATACTAAGTGTACATTTTTCGTATATAGAAATACGAAGGAAAAATTATTTGTTATAAAATTTAGTTATAAGTTGGAATAATAATCATCGTTTATAAATATATATAGATATTATTAAATAAATATTTTAGTGATTTAATCCACTATTTAAAATCCATTTTATAAAAAAATAAACTAAATATATTATTTATCTGAACCATTTGATAAAAATATTAAAATATTTTATTAAATAAGTTTTCAGAAAATGATATGATGTCTTAACATTTTAATAAGTTTATAAATCACTTTTTATAAATATATTCGGTTATAACATTGGTAAATAAATTTTATAATAAAATGTTAGAATGTTTTTATAAAAATAAATTTATAGAAAATATTTAGATACATTTTAAAATAACCAAAGTTTACTAAATTGATTTTAATAAATTTTTAAAAAAAACTTATATATCAAAAACCACTTAAAAACATTAAATAAAATGGTTTGAGGGTCCCTGGGTTCGAACCCAGGACCTCAAACCCACACTCCCACACGCTTACCAGTAAACCAAAGGCCTAAGCCGCATTAGGATTTGGTTTTTAAATACTAAAAATACAACTCATTTGAAATCCCCAATTTTGCATAAACCCTAGATCATTCAATCCTCCAATTGAACATGAATTCGAATGTTACAATCAAATTAATCTTAGGGCTTTTGTTCCTTATGTAGAATCGAATGTTTGTATGTATCTAATTACTGATAATGATTTGAAATGAGACTTGGAACGAAACGAAGAACAACCGCGACCACTTGGTGCTCGATCGATGCCCAAATGATGGTGATAATCAAATTAAACGTACAGTAAGCTTTAGATGGTACACTAGACCCAAAGCCCTCTATCAATTGTAAGTTAAAAGCCTCGGAACAAGGTCCTCGACTAAGTTGCAGGTCGCGGATTAGGGAGGATCGAATGGTATGCTTTTCGTTTGTTTCAGGTGAAATTGTCGGTTGTATTCGATTAGAGATTGATAGATGATTGTTTGTGTGAAGTTAATTCGATTATTATTGAGGTTTAGTGCTCGATTGTAGCCTGTGATTCGGCTAAAAACATGGAAGAAAAATGGGGGTGGGGTTGGCCGAAGAACACGGGGAAGAAAATGGGGGGTGGGGATGGGTTTTCAATAATTACACAAATGGTCCCTGTAGTTAGTCTTGTTATCATTTTGTGCTAAAAACTCTATTTTAAAGTTTAATTAATGACAAAACAACCCCCCCCCCAACTAATTTTAGTTAAGTTTTAACACTTTTAAGTTAATAATTTTTTATTAAATTATTAATATTAGTATCATCATTATTATTGTTTTTATAAATATTATCACTAATATTATTATTATGATTATTATTATTATTATTATTATTATTATTATTTATAATTAATATTATTATTTAATTAATTTAGAAACTTTAAGTAAACAAGGAATGAAACAAAATAGCCTATAAAGTTTCATAAATGGCATAAATAGTCCCTACAAAGTTAACTTTTAATTTATCGAAAATATGAGATGTTACAGTCTCTCCAACTTAAGTGAATTTCGTCCCGAAATTAAGAATAAAACTATACAAATAAAAACGGGCATTTCTTCTTCATGTGCTCCTGACGTTCCCAAGTAAATTCAGCGCCACGCTTATTCTCCCAACGAACCTTGACGATTGGGGTAGTGGTGGTTCTAGTCTTCTTCATAATGCGATCCATAACTTCAACGGGTTTCTCAACAAAGTGTAATGACTCGTCGATCTGGATGTCATCCAACGGGATATGCAGACTTTCGTCAGCCAGACACTTCCTCAAATTCGAGACATGGAACACAGGATGAACTCCACTAAGGTCGGAAGGTAATTCCAGTTTGTAAGCCACTTTCCCAATCCTTTTCAAAATCTTGAAAGGTCCTACAAATCTTGGAGCCAGTTTACCCTTCTTTCCAAAGCGAACAACACCCTTCCACGGTGAAACCTTAAGAAGAACCATCTCCCCAACTTGGAATTCCAATGGCTTACGTCGCTTATCAGCATAGCTCTTTTGTCGACTTCTTGCCACTTCAAGGTTCTTTCGGATGATAAATACTTTATCGGTCGTCTCTTGTACGAGTTCAGGACCAGTGATGAAGTTTTCACCAATGTCGGTCCAGCAGATCGGTGAACGACATTTACGACCATAAAGTGCTTCGAATGGTGCCATCTTGATACTCGAGTGATAACTATTGTTATACGAAAACTCCGCAAGCGGTAGATGCGTATCCCAATCACCACCAAAGTCAAGGACACATAGGCGTAGCAAATCCTCCAGGGTTTGGATTGTTCGCCCGGTTTGACCATCAGTTTGAGGATGGTAAGCCGTGCTTAGATCTAGTTGTATACCCAAGAGTTCTTGCATGGGCAACTAAAAATGCGAAGTGAAACGAGCGTCTCGGTTGGATATGATGTGAAGAGGTACCCCATGACGACTTACAATTTCATCAACGTATATACGAGCAAACCTTGATGTCTTGTAAGTGTCACGTATGGGTATAAAATGTGCCGATTTGGTCAATCGGTCAACGATCACCCATATGCTATCATGTCCTCGAGAGGTTCGGGGTAGTTTAGTTATGAAGTCCATGGATATGTGTTCCCACTTCCACATAGGAATCTCGGGTTGTTCAAGTAACCCACTTGGACGTTGATGTTCGGCTTTAACCTTCGTACACGTGAGGCACTTAGCTACATAAGTCGTTATGTCTTTCTTCATTCCAGGCCACCAATATTGACCACGCAGGTCCATGTACATCTTATCGGAGCCAGGATGAATAGAATAACGAGTTTGATGAGTTTCGTTCATGACGAGGGTACAAAGATTATTACGATTTGGAACCCAAATTCAATTCGCGAAATACATCAGCCTATTAGGTTTCATCTCCAGTTGAGTTAGA
Organism: Flaveria linearis; assembly: GCA_024085815.1. Lineage (NCBI taxonomy): Eukaryota > Viridiplantae > Streptophyta > Magnoliopsida > Asterales > Asteraceae > Flaveria > Flaveria linearis. The sequence continues at coordinate 84,136,608 of CM044007.1, forward strand.
AGGTTATGCTCCAGTTCATCCTTCATTCTTCCTTCTTGTTGAATCATTTGTTGAGCCTCCAAGATACTAGACTCGATGTCACTATCTATTCTCAAATTTTGTAGCAGTACGGTAGCCTTGTTGACCTCTAGTCGAATTTCAGTATCGAATCTTCTCAAAGTATCAAACCATTGTCGTCGATCGCGAATCTCTTGAAACAAGGTCATCTTGTTATGGACTTTTCGACTTAGTGCATCGGCTACGACATTTGCCTTCCCAGGATGGTAACGAATGTCACAGTCATAATCACTAATCAACTCAACCCAACGACGTTGTCTCATATTGAGATCTTTTTGATTAAAAACGTGTTGAAGGCTTTTATGATCGGTGTAAACTATACATTACGTACCATAAAGGTAATGTCTCCAAATTTTCAAGGCAAAAACAATAGCACCAAGCTCGAGATCGTGTGTTGTGTAATTCACCTCGTGAACCTTCAATTGTCTTGATGCATAAGCTATGATCTTTCCTCGTTGCATAAGAACGCAACCAAGGCCTTGTTTTGATGCATCACAATATACAGTGAAATCATCGTTTCCATCGGGTAGGGTCAAGATAGGAGCATTGCACAGTTTGTGCTTTAACGCTTCAAAAGCTTCTTCTTGCTCGGGACCCCACTCGGAGTTGGCGATGAATCGTTGGCGATTCTTTTGTGTCAAGGAAGTGAGTGGCTTCGCGATCCTTGAAAAGTGGCGATGAATCGTCGGTAATAACCAGCAAGACCAAGGAAAGAACGAATCTCGGTCGGAGTTATGGGAACACACCAATTCTTCACAGCTTCCACCTTGCAGGGTCAATGTGAATTCCTTGGCTATTCACCACGTGTCCTGAAAATTGATTTTCCTCGAGCCAGAAATCACACTTCGAGAACTTCGCGTACAATTGCTCTTTCTTCAACAACTCAAGAACTTGTCGCAAATGCAGTTCATGCTTGGCGTTGGTTTTGGAGTAGATAAGTATGTCATCAATGAAGACGATCACAAACTTATCTAGATAGGGCTTGCATACTCGGTTCATGAGATCCATGAAAACAGCAGGAGCATTAGTTAAGCCAAAAGGCATCACCATAAACTGATAGTGTCCATAACGAGTACGGAACGCGGTCTTTGGGATGTCATCATCATGGACTCGTAATTGATGATATCCAGAACGTAGATCAATCTTCGATAATATAGCAGCTCCTTGAAGTTGATCAAACAAGTCATCGATGTGAGGAAGAGGATAGCGGTTCTTGATGGTAAGCTTGTTAAGCTCACGATAGTCGATGCACATGCGAAACGACCCATATTTCTTCTTTACGAATAGAACAGGTGCACCCCAAGGTGAAGAACTAGGATGGATGAAACCTTTCTTGGTTAGCTCTTGAAATTGGCTAGAGAGTTCTTGCATTTCCGATGGTGCAAGCCGATATGGTGACTTAGCCACGGGGTTTGCTCCCGGTATCAAGTCAATTTTAAACTCGACTTCACGCACGGGAGGTAAACCACTAAGGTCATCGGGAAAAACTTCAGGAAAGTCTCGTACGATAGGGACATCCTTAAGTTCTTTCCTTTTGACTTTTGTGTTGACCACGTAAGCCAAGAAGGCCATATACTTCTTGCTTAAGCACTTTCGGGCTTGAGTGCAAGACATGAGTTTAAGTCCTTTGGAAGATTTTTCACCGAACACTTTCAAAGTATCCGCATAGGGTAACGGTATACGAATGCACTTCTCGAAACAACGATCTCGGCATGGTGTTTGGCTAACCAATCCATACCAATGATGACGTCAAAGCTACCAAGTTTCATCGGTACAAAATCGATAAGAAAATCGTGCGCGTTAAGACTTAGGATGCAATCACGGATAACGACATCCACGGTGATCGGCTCTCCATTGGCAACTTCAACGGTGAGAGGTCTTTCTAGTTTATAGGTGACTTAGCAAGTATGGGTTCAAACTCTAATGAAACAAAACTCTTATCGGCTCCAGAATCAAACAAACATAGGCATACGTCTTATTAATATGAAACATTCCTGTTCAATTTTTAAGCTATTTAACGTTACAGGTAATGTATGAAAATATTCGGATCACGAAAATTAAAAGTAAGTTAACCTACCATTCACCACGTCGTTGTTTGCTTGTGCTTGGTTAACGTTGATGTTGAAAGCACGGCCTCGGGCTTATGGAACGTTACCCACAAGACGAGGGCATTGTGGGCGGAAGTGACCAGGTTCCCCACAGTTGTAGCAAACACGGTTCGTGACCATTGCGGTGTTGTTAGGTGCACGGTGACAAGTCGCCACCCAGTGACCATATTTACCGCATAAGGTACAAATACGGCATGGTTGATTTCCCGGATGATGATACCTACACGTGTTGCACATAGGTTGAGGACCAACATAGGCTCTAGCCCCAGGTACTTGTGCCACAGGTGCAGCGACAGCTACAAATTGTCTTTGGGGTTGTTTGCGTGTAGCCACGGCATAGTTGCGTGCCGGTGTAAACTTGCGCTTCTTCTTGTTGTTATTGTGAGACGGTTCAGCTTTAGTCTCCTTAACGGCCTCAATAACCGTCCTTTCCACCTTCTTTGCACCCTTCACAGACATGGTGCCCGCTCGTATATGGTTCTCGGTGAGTTGAGCGGTGATAGTGATAGCTTCCTCCAAGGTTGTGGGCCTACTACCCAACACAGCATCTTGAATTTGAGGTGGTACCCCCTTGATAAATTTCTCAATGTTACGGGGCACGGTGTCCACCATGTGTGGTAGAAGCATACTCAACTCATGATGCCGGGTGGAATAAGCCAGATGATTTCCACCATCTTATTTAAGGTTCCAGAACTCCTCCTCTAGCTTTTGCAACTCGCTCCTCGGGCAGAACTTTTGGATCATGATATCCTTAAATTCTTCCCAGGGCAACGCCAAAACAAACTCAGTTCCACGGTTTCTCTTTTCACTATTCCACCATGTTAGTGCCCGTTGTTGGAGAACACTTGTAGCATAGCGAACCTTGAACTCGTCAGGGCACTCGCTAACAATGAATGTGTTCTCCATACTTTCAAACCACTCGAGAAGCCCAGTGGCTCCTTCTTTTCCACTAAAGTTAGTGGGTTTGCACGAGTTGAAGTATTTGAAAGTGCAAGTATGATTGTTCCCGTTTTGGTTGTTTCCATTCTCTCCATGAGCACCACTATTGTTCCCATTGGTGTTGTGTTGCTATTAGCCATCAAGGTGCTATTAAGTTCAGCAACCATGGTTGGGATCACAGTAGCCATTTGTCGGGCGATCATTGCTGCAAGCTTGCGGTCGGAACTTCCACGCTTTCCATGATGACGAGACATGCTGGATATACAAAATGAGTTAGTACGGGAGTGAGGATAACAAAGGATAGTAGTTTAGACAAAGGTAAGCTAAGGGTTGTAAGGTACACGGGATGATTCCATTTGGTAACGCATTACCATTTGGAAACATTGACACGTCAAGGTGAATTGACCCATTTGTCTTAGAAATTTGTGTATATTGACCATAGTTTATCACTCATCCCAGAAATCCCCAGGTAAGCATGACTAATCCCGTAGGATTTATGCGAAATGCTTGCCTTAGCCCGAAGGCCTTTTGCCAGGAAATCCAGAATACAGGTGTCTATATGTCACACAATATTTCTTAGGTTTATGAAATTAAAACCTTGATGAGATTTATATGGATTAGACATAACGTCTAAAGATCCAAGTCATGTGCATAAGTATACGATTCCACGTGTCGTCAAGAATAAGATTAGGAGGCTTCATGTTCAGGGAGAGTCAAAGAGTCAAGTTAAGTCTAGGGAGATAAGTAACAATGTTTAGGCAACCCTATGCTAAGGCATCAAATTGCACATAAGAAGGCATAGCATTATGTAGCATGCAAACCATATAATTTACAGGATAGAAATATAATTCTATAAGGTTCATGCATATGCTATAGTCTAGGTCACCATTTCTAGTAACCTAAATCCCTATAGTTATAGGCTCTGATACCAATCTGTCACACCCCAACCTTGACGGCGGAATCGTCGAGATGTGAGGATTACGATTGTTCACAACCACATAACGCTATTATTAATTTCAAATATATTAATTAAGTTTCAATTGTAACATTAGAAGTAAAAGTTCAAACATAAATCAAAACATAACATAACATTTTATTTATTTAACTAGGTCCACGTCCTAGTTTTATTGTAAGCTTCAAAAGACCACTTTAAACTTGGGGGTTACCTGAAACATGATAAAAATAAAAGGTCAACTAAAAATAGTTGGTGAGTTTCCAAGGTTTTCATACATAATATGAAAAGATTACAAGTAGCAATTCATATCATACGTTATAAGCTAGTAAGGTTATAGAACACATATCGTTACAACCAAACCTCGACTTGATTACAAGTATATAAGATTGGCTAAGTGTATTTGGTTCCCTAGTGCACAAGCATACGACTCCTAGGAGTCGGCAATACCTTGACTTTAGCACCAAATAGGCTTGTCAGGCCCAAAGATCTAAGACGTCGCCAGGCTAGCAATAGTTAATGATTGTAAACAAACTATGTATCTCATATAATCACTTACAACACACAAATAACCATGACAAAATATAAAGATGAATTGCAAGTGCTTTACAAGTCTCAAACGTTTATAAGTGTATGATGTATAAGTATCATGTTTCACCCCAAAATAGTGTGAAATAAAGTAAAAAAGGGGCAAGGAAAACTCACATGTCAAATAAGTATGTAATGAAGGTTAATAAGAATAATAAACGTCGTCCCAACATGAATCGTCACAAGTCACCTAAATATGTAAATATATATTCACAAGGTTAAAGTTTTAACAATAAGCTTTAATGTTTTAACGTGAACTAGGGTTTTAGGTGGACTTTGGGGATTCTTGTAAGTACGTTAAATATTTTAAGATAAAATTTATCACTTATGTGATTTAATAGAAAGTAAATAAAATATACTAAGTGTACATTTTTCGTATATAAAAATACGAAGGAAAAATTATTTGTAATAAAATTTAGTTATAAGTTGGAATAATAATCATCATTTATAAATATATATAGATATTATTAAATAAATATTTTAGTGATTTAATCCACTATTTAAAGTCCATTTTATAAGAAATAAACTAAATATATTATTTATATGAACCGTTTGATAAAAATATTAAAATATTTTATTAAATAAGTTTTCAGAAAATGATATGGTGTCTTAACATTTTAATAAGTTTATAAATCACTTTTTATAAATATATTTGGTTATAACATTGGTAAACAAATTTTATAATAAAAATGTTAGAATGTTTTATAAAAATAAATTTATAGAAAATATTTAGATACCTTTTAAAATAACCAAAGTTTACTAAATTGATTTTAATAAATTTTAAAAAAAAACTTATATATCAAAAACCACTTAAAAACATTAAATAAAATGGTTTGAGGGTCCCTGGGTTCGAACCCAGGACCTCAAACCCACACGCCTACCAGTAAACCAAAGGCCTAAGCCGCATTAGGATTTGGTTTTTAAATACTAAAAATACAACTCATTTGAAATCCCCAATTTTACATAAACCCTAGATCATTCAAACCTCCAATTGAACATGAATTCGAATGTTGGGCTTTTGTTCCTTATGTAGAATCGAATGTTTGTATGTATTTAATTACCTGATAATGATTTGAAATGAGACTTGGAACGAAACGAAGAACAACCGCGACCACTTGGTGCTCGATCGATGCCCAAATGATGGTGATAATCAAATTAAACGTACAGTAAGCTTTAGATGGTACACTAGACCCAAAGCCCTCTATCAATTGTAAGTTAAAAGCCTCGGAACAAGGTCCTCGACTAAGTTGCAGGTCGCGGATTAGGGAGGATCGAATGGTATGCTTTTCGTTTGTTTTAGGTGAAATTGTGGGTTGTATTCAATTAGAGATTGATAGATGCTTGTTTGTGTGAAGTTAATTCGATTATTATTGAGGTTTAGTGCTCGATTATGGCATGTGATTCGGTCGAAAACATGGAAGAAAAATGGGGGTGGGATTGGCCGAAGAACACGGGGAAGAAAATGGGGGGTGGGGTTGGGTTTCCAATAATTACACTAATGGTCCCTGTAGTTAGTCTTGTTATCATTTTGTGCTAAAAACTCTATTTTAAAGTTTAATTAATGACAAAATAACCCCCCCCCCCCCACTAATTTTAGTTAAGTTTTAACACTTTTAAGTTAATAATTTTTTATTAAATTATTAATATTAGTATCATCATTATTATTGATTATATATTATTATTATTATTATTATTATTATTATTATTATTATTATTATTATTATTATTTATAATTAATATTATTATTTAATTGATTTAGAAACTTTAAGTAAACAAGGAATGAAACAAAAATAGCCCATAAAGTTTCATAAATGGCATAAATAGTCCCTACAAAGTAACTTTTAATTTATCGAAAATACGAGATGTTAAGGCTCTCAGCCGCGGTATATCCCGGTTCTAAATTCATAAAAACCAAGTTAATACAACATCCCCAATTCTAAGAACCCTGGAATGAAATTGGATCCAATTGAACTTGAAATCGATTACGATACTTGAAGTAAACATGGGGCTTTTGTTTCTCATGTTAAAACAAATGAAATGATGTATTAAACTTACCTTATTACGATCTAATTGATGTGCTTAAGCTCGTGTTTATCCCGATTCACTCGCGAAGAACAGAGGTTATCAGAGATCGTTGATTGAGTGACGTTTCACGAAATTGAGTTTTCAGAGAGTTGAAAGGGATCAAATGGGATGTTTACCCTCTGTTATAAAGGTTTGATTTGGTCGATTCAGTCCTGAACAGTTGTTGGCTTTGTTTCATTGTTTCGGTTATACTTCGATGATCAATTGATTGTTAAACTCGAATTAAACTCCACATTTAGTTTCGTAGTGATTAAACGCACGTTTCTGCTCAATTAATTTGATTTCTAACATGATTTGGTAGTTGAAACAAATGGGATTCGATCGTGGGTTCGGTTTCACTTTCAAATGTCATTATACCCGTGTTTAATACCCAATTAAAGTATGCATTCAAGTTCGAATTGGTTTCGCGGACGGTTGGGGACGAAATGGCTAAAAAATACGGTTTGGTGGTGTTTTGGACCTCGTCGGCGCCTCATCGGAGGTCCGCCGGCCGGTGGTCGGTTAAACGGGGAGAGAGAAAGGGTGGGGGTTGGTTTTTGAAAAAGTTACAGCTTTGGTCCCTGTGCTTTAGTTTTAGTTTAATTAAATTTCAAAGTTTTTGTTTTGTTTTAAATTTACAGTTTAGTCCCTGAGATTTAGGGCTGTACAAAAAGTTCGTGGCTCGAAGTTCGCTCGAAGTTCGCTCGAAAAAAGCTCGGCTCGAAAAAAGCTCGAATCTAAACGAGCCGGCTCGGCTCGGCTCGAATTCTAAGCGAGCCGAACTCGAGCCAGGGTTAGCTCGGTTCGAGCTCGGCTCGTGGCTCGGTTCGTTGACTCGGCTCGTGACTCGGTGCATATAATATATGTGTATATATATTTTTATATTGTATAATAATAATAATCATTATTATTACTACTACTACTATTATTATTATTTTTATATTAGGATTTTAAAAAGGTTTTCTTAAAATAAAATGGATTATTTTTATAAACATTAAGTATTTTATTTAAAAAATATATAACTTAACAGCAAATTGTTTATATTCAAAATAATGATCTTTGTTTCCCTTAGTACGGAGTACCCAACAAAAGATAAAAACTCTAATATATATTTTTGTGTTTTTATATAAATTAATGTAAAAAAAAAATAAAAAAAATAAATCGAGCCAGCTCGAACGAGCCACGAGCTGGCTCGAGCTTTTCATGAGCCGAACTCGAGCCGGTGTTTTGAACTCGTTAGAAATTTTCGAACCGGCTCGGTTCTGCTCGATAAGCTTCGAGCTCGAACTCGAGCCCATCCTGGCTCGGCTCGGCTCGGCTCGTTTACAGCCCTACTGAGATTTTGGACTTTATTATTTATGTTTCAAAGTTATTAGTTACAAGGTCACACACCCTTGTAAAGTTACTTAAAGTTTCTATCATTAAACATTATTATTATTTATATTATTAATAATATTATTATTGTTATTATTATTATTATTATTATTATTATTATTATTATTATTATTATTATTATTATTATTATTATTATTATTAACTTATTAACTTTTAAATTAACTAAACAAACATTACAAACCCTAAAAGTTCACAAACGGTATTAAAAGTCCTTAAGAATTAACGACGTTAATTTTCATTTAACGTAAAATACGAGATGTTACACTTATTGATTGATTCAGGTCTCGCCCAACGCATACACATGTATATAAATTATAAATTATTTAAATGTCGTTTGAATTTTAAAACCGGTCCTATGAGTTGATTCATAAGACGACTAGTTTCGGATACGTCCAGCTATTAAAGTTGGTTAGACGCATTACACTCATGTGTATGCATATGCATACATACATGTATGTGTACATATTTACCCAACTACATAGGAATAATTTTCTTTTGTCACGATCAAATGATGTATTAATGAGGACAAAGAATTAGGGAAATAATAATACACGTATATATGAAATTAGAAGTTGTCAATAGCTTGTGATGTACAACTTAACATCAGGAAAAAAGTAAACAACAATTTGTTTGTTTTTGAGTAAATAAATTACTATTATATTGTATTTAATTATCAATATAGCATCACATTGGATTGCAAGAACATCCAAGAAATCCTTATGTTGACATGTTCCCTTGTGATTTTTCAATTTTTTATACCAACAATTCAAATTTGTATTGTTTATTATTTTCTTACCAATTCCCTTATTATTAATGTATTCTAGAATATTGTGTTAGCTTGTTTGAATCTTAAGCACATGTTTTAGTTTTTACTAAAAAGGTCATAACGTGTATTGAGTTTAGTTAACCATTATAATAAAGGATATTATAACATATATCTATATATTTTTCTTCTTTTTACCAACCCCCTTCGTTGCTTTTTCTAATTTACAATCATGTTTCTAAACGTGAATGGGGTAATACCTTACAACGCCTCAATATAACATTACAACGGGAACATGAAAACAAAAACAATAATAAATAACATTTTCACTGTTATATCTATCCCGTTAATAAAAGTCATGATTATGTTTACCGTCTAACCCAACTGTTAAATATGTTGACCTGATTACAATCGGTTATACTCATTCACTGCAACAATTAAACTTGTGTATCATGTTTACAATTTGACTACAACCCATTTATAACCTGTCAATTTATTTGACTCGTTTGAATTAATGGGTTAGATGAGTCGTATTTGGGTTATATACTTATATGACTTGCGTTTGGGTATAACATGTCAAACTCATCAACCTGATAAATTGCTTTTTTACATTGATTTTTAAGAGCTTAAAGAAATAAAATTGATTTATAAATTTAACTATTTTAATCGTCTTATGCACGCAAGTATCAATGATTACAGTTATTGACTTTTAAACTAACTTTTTTTACAATTTTTAATGGCTATAACCTTTCATACATTAATTTTTTAGCAAATTACATAATATTTAAAAAACCAAATAGAATGAATAGTAAAAGTGTATATTGGGTATTTCAGTGTGTTTTGTTGTCTTTTTGACTTCCCAGCTTTGGTCTCAACATCTGAGAGGGAGAAGAAACCCTAATGGCAGAGAAGATAGAGAGAACAGTCACCGCTTTGCATCCGGCTCCATCTCTCGTCGGAGGTCTTCTTCTCTAAACTCTCCCGCACCGACAACAACTCCGATAACGAGTTCAAAACCACCTGTAACGATAGCTTCAACAGCTCCTCTGGATCGGTGGTGTTGGATTTGTTGATGTCGGAGATGCTGTTGAAGCATGATTCGGGGTGTAATGTCTGGCTGCAAACGACTTTTAGGGACTGTGCGGCGGCGTTGGAGGGGGGTGCGGCGGAGTTGTTGTTGTTGTGGTGGCGGTGGATTAGGGTTCCGGCGACGGCGCCGATGACGATGGCGAGGAGGAGGACGACGGAGACGGTGAGGATGATGAGGCGTTTGCGGCTTTTCCGACGGAATGATTGTTCTTCGATGGGGTCTACTTTGACGTAGCCTTTGAAGGATTTGATGGTGTCCAGGGTGGTTGAATGGTGGTTTGTGTATGTTTTGAGAGTGTGTGAAATGGTGTGTATAAATAAGGAATTCGGTGATGTGTGTAAAGAGTAAAGACGCATATGTATGATTTATGAATTGTGGATTTGTTTATTGTATGTTTGGTTTTTGTTTTTGGGTGTGTCGGAAGTGATATTTGAAGCATGGTTGACATTTTTTAGCTAATTAAATGACAAATTTAACATTTTTTAGCGTCCTGATATAAAGACACTCATTCAGATAAATTGACACCCTCTATATATCGCGTATGAGTCCATGCACGACGTATAGGGTCGAATACACTGAAAACGTGGAAAATTCAGGGGGCTGTCAGAGAGCTATACGCCCCATATAGCCCTATACGACTCCCTTATACGACACATATAGGGTTATACGACGCGTATAGCAATTTTCGATACTTTCTATGATGAAAAATTCAGGGGCTATCAGAGATGTTATATGCCCCGTATAGGACTATACGACCCCCCTATACGACCCGTATAGAAATTTTGGAATGTTGAATTAAAATAATGGGGTGTTTAAATAACCAGGCCATTTTTTAACAATAGTGGTTTATATAATGCTTTTTATTGATTAACATTTATGAATGTTTGTATATTGTAGGATTTAAATTTTATTCGTTTAAATATAGAGGATATAAATTAGAAGCATTCGGAAAAATGAATCGGTACTTTGTTTCAAGTCGGTGACGATGAAACTGTCTTCATCTGAGACATGTACATGTTGTATGTTGTTGTACATTTGAATTTAGTATAGTGTCGGACTATGATGATATTCAAAAAATGGTTTTCGCTTGCTTTGGCGTGGCTACCGTTTACGGTTAACAGCCATAACTGAAAGTGTTAGCTTGTGGCTATGATGACAGAGTTCTCTGTCACACCCCGACCGACGGCGGAATCATCGGAGCGGACGAGGGAATGATTGATTGTTCATAACACATGGTTGTCTAATAGTGGAAATAATATTAAATTCAGATTACATGATAGAATAAGTACAACATACACAAATACAACAATCGAAACCACAAATAATAATTGACTTTTATTTTAACTAGGTCCGTGTCTTAGATGAGCACGTAGAAGTCCACTATCTTGTTTAACCTGAAATCATGTGAGAAAATAAAGTCAGCTAACGAGTTAGCTGGTGAGTAATCACAGTTTTGAATATACATATAGATTGATTGATTGATCCATCGATTGTAATTCAATTCACAAGGTAATATTAAGACTTATATGGCAACCGCGAAGCATATAGATAAACCGACACAATATAAACCCCTTGACTTGTCACTTTGCATATAATATAGACTTGCACATAAACACCATAGATTGACTAAATTGCCTCTGGCACAATCACCACTCGACTGTTCATATAGGGTGGGTTATCCAAACCAGTAGATCTACATTGTTGCCAGGATTGATTGATTGATTGAATTAGGGTTCTACTGTCGTCCAGTTTATCACAGTATGTTCACGTAATTGCAAGTAATAACATAACCTGTCTTGAATTGAATTGAAAATGAAATAACAATAGAATATCGTGGTAGAATATATTGTATCACATGATTTCCCCCAAATAGGAAATGATATAAAAAGGGGATATGAATACTCACCTGATTGTTGAGATTGGAATTTGGACGTGATAGTTTTAAACACCAATGATTTCCTTATGATTAACCTAAGGAACGGTGTCTCGAGTTAGAATAATAATGATTTGGGAATTTGGGAATGTATTAGGATTTTTATGGTAGTTTAAATTTATAAATTTTATTCGGTTTGAAATGTCTTGAAATAAACGAATTTATTGAAATGATTATGTCAAGAACTTTAATACATTTTATGCGTGTAAGTTATACATTTATACAATTTATTAATAAATTGTATATGTATAATTATATACATAATTATATATAATCAATTAATTATATATAATTATATGTATAATGGTATACATGATTATATGTATATAATACATTTGTACATAAGTGAACATAACTATATATTGTATGTTTAGTATATACACGAGTTATAAATTTGTATACGATTATATAAAACTATATACAGGTAATTTAATCAAATAAAAATTGTTTTGATAATTGGATAATATATACCTATGTATATATATTGGATTCACTTTATTTATTGTGTATTTATGTATTATACACTAATTATGAATTGGTAGAAACATAATTAGTTATTTTATTTATTTAAAACAAATAAAATAAATGAATAAAATATAAAAATAAATTTCAGAAAGTAGTTGAGTTGTTTTAAAATTTTTAATGTTTGTAAAAACATTTTTAAAATTTTTAGAAATTTTTCCAGAATTTTTAAAGCTTAAAAAGAGTGTTTAAAAATATATGAGGTGGCCCGGGGTCGAACCCGGGACCTCTGGGATGTGATAGAGCGTGGGAACCGGTGAACCAAGGTCTTAGCCGCGGTTATGATCCGGTTTATTTGATTTTAAACACCACCCAACAGAACCCTCAGACCCGAAGAACCCTAGGTTCGATTTTCTTCAAATTGAACCTCGATTCGATTCTTATTGCTACTGAAATCATGGGGCTTTTGTTCCCCATGAGAAACCGAATGTATGTGTGTGTTCAATTACCTTTATGGTGATCGATCGAGATTATTCCCGATGAAGAACAGCCGCGACTGTGGCTCTCGATTGATTAGTGCTCAAACGATGTTTATAATCAAATTAAACTTAAGGGAAGCTTCTAATGATGATCTAGATTAAAAGCCCCTTAGCAAATTTGATCAAAATTGACTGGAAATTGGTTCAAATATGAGTTGCAGGTCGCGGTTGGGAGGTTGTTCGATTGAAGGGTTTCAGGTGATTTCGAATGAATTTGAGAGTGTAGATAGGTTCGGGACTGAGAAATGGTTAGTTATATGATATCAATTTGATTATTAGAAGTGTTTAAGTGGGTTTATTAGCTTGATTAGAATCCGAGAATAAAGTGACAATTATAACCGTTTGTTTGACCGATTCAACACGTATTTTTGTCGGAATTCAATCCAATTGGATCCAAGAAACTTTCGGTGTGATTGTGGGGTTCAAATTGGAATAATTTGACTGATTTTGGTCGGGGATTTTTGTGTGTTCGATGTGGTGGCTTCGGATTCGATTTTACCGGCTGTTAATCGTGTTTGATGGGTGTGGTGGGTTCGAAACACATTCACGAACGCATTGGAACCGGTTTGGTGGGTTAAAATCGAGTAATTTGGGCGTTTGGCCTTCGCCGGAGCTTCGCCGGAGTTGGCCGGAGCCGGCGGTCGGGAAAACGGGGGGGATGGTTTGGGTTTTGAAAATGTTACACATTTAGCCCCTGCGGTTTTATATTTTATATTTTATGCTAGAACTTTGGTTTCAAGTTTCATAATTTACAAACACCCCCTTGCACTTGTTTTATAAAATACATTTTTATAACAATTGTAATTATTATTATTATTATCATTATTGTTATTAGTATTATCCTTATTATTATTATTATTATTATTATTGTTATTATTATTATTATTATTATTATTATTATTATTATTTTATAAGGATTATTGAAACTTTTGACAAAATCAACTTTATTAAAAAAAATACGAAATGTTACAGTCTCCCCTGCTTTAGGAAATTTCGTCCCGAAATTTTAATTACAAGGAGGCTGAAACGAAGAGATGAGGATACTTGGATTTCATTTGGTCTTCACGTTCCCAGGTGTACTCTGGCCCACGTTTAGACTCCCAACGAACTTTGACAATAGGTATCCGGCTACGCTTGAGTTGTTTAACTTCCCGATCCATAATTTCCACAGGTTTCTCAATAAAGTGCATAGATTCATCAATCCGGACTTCGTCGAGTGGAATGTGGAGATTTTCATCGGCAAGACATTTCTTGAGATTTGAAACATGAAACGTCGGATGTATATTGCTAAGTTCTTGAGGTAGTTCAAGCTTGTAGGCCACTTTCCCAATTCGCTCGAGCACTTTGAATGGACCCACGTAACGAGGTGCTAGCTTCCCTTTCTTTCCAAAGCGAATCACTCCCTTCCAAGGTGACACCTTAAGAAGTACGAGATCACCGACATTGTATTCCATGGGCTTACGTCTTTTGTCAGCATAATGCTTTTGACGATTTCTAGCAGCGACCAAGTTATCACGGATCTTATGAATTTTGTCGGTTGTTTCTTGTATCAATTCCGGACCAGTAATCTGTGATTCACCAACTTCAGACCAGCAGATGGGAGATCGACATTTCGACCATACAAGGCCTCAAATGGTGCCATCTGGATGCTGGTATGATAACTGTTATTGTATGAGAATTCGATCAACGGAAGATGAGAATCCCACGATCCACTGAAATCAATGACACAAGCCCGGAGCATATCCTCGAGGGTCTGTATCGTTCTTTCAGTTTGACCATCGGTTTGGGGGTGATAGGCTGTGCTAAGATTTAGTTGAGTCCCGAGAGCTGATTGGAGACTTTTCCAAAAACGAGAGATGAAACGACCATCGCGATCAGAGATAATATCTAAAGGCACACCATGTCGACTGACTATTTCATTAATGTATATACGAGCCAATTTCTCGACTCGATAATCTTCCCGAATTGGAATGAAATGAGCCGACTTAGTCAATCGATCAATGATAACCCAGATACTATCGTGACCACTAGCGGTACGAGGCAGCTTGGTAATGAAATCCATGGATATGCTCTCCCATTTCCATAATGGAACCTCGGGTTGTACTAGTAATCCAGAGGGACGTTGATGCTCGGCTTTGACTTTAGAACATGTAAGGCATTTAGATACATACAAGGCTATATCCTTCTTCATGCCGGGCCACCAATATTGGTTCCGAAGATTCATGAACATCTTATCTGCCCCCGGATGAATAGAATAGCGAGCCTTGTGAGCCTCATCCAGAATGGTTGTTCGAAGATTATCACGATTCGGAATCCAAAGTCGATTTAGAAAATACAATAGTCCGTCCGACTTGGTTTCCAATTGGAGTTCAGCACCGCATGACATTTCCTCATACATGTTGCCCTCGGTGACTGATTCGTTTTGAGCTTCGAGTATACGGGTTAGGAGGTCGGTTTGAATGGTAATACTTTGAAGCATAACTTGACCCTTTCGACTTAATGCGTCGGCTACGACATTCGCCTTTCCTGGATGGTAGCGAATTTCACAATCGTAGTCATTAAGTAATTCAACCCATCGTCGTTGTCTCATGTTTAATTCCTTCTGATTGAATATGTGCTGAAGGCTTTTATGATCGGTAAATACAATACACTTGGTGCCGTAAAGGTAGTGCCTCCAAATTTTGAGTGCGAATACCACAGCTCCTAGCTCGAGATCATGGGTTGTGTAATTTTTCTCATGAATTTTGAGTTGTCTTGAGGCATAAGCTATGACTTTGCCTCGTTGCATGAGAACACAACAAGACCTTGCTTCGAAGCATCACAGTAGACAACGAAATCGTCATTCCCATCGGGGAGAGTCAAGACTGGGGCATCACACAACTTCTGCTTGAGGGTTTGAAAAGCTTTCTCCTGATCTGGTCCCCACACGAAACTCTTGTCCTTATGTGTCAAGGCGGTGAGAGGCACAGCGATCTTTGAGAAGTTTGGAATAAAGCGACGGTAGTAACCGGCTAAGCCAAGGAATGAACGAATCTCGGTAGGAGTTTTGGGTTCTACCCAATTCTTCACTGCCTCAATCTTTGCAGGATCCACGTGAATACCTTTGTCGTTTACGATGTGACCAAGGAATTGGACTTCTTTAAGCCAAAATTCACACTTTGAGAATTTTGCATAAAGCTTTTCCTGTTTCAGAAGTTCAAGGATCGAACGGAGATGATGTTCGTGATCGGATTTTGATTTTGAATAAATGAGAATGTCGTCAATGAAAACGATCACGAATTTGTCCAGATATGGTTTACACACGCGGTTCATTAAATCCATGAACACAGCAGGTGCATTGGTTAACCCGAATGGCATTACTGTAAACTCGTAATGGCCATATCTTGTGCGAAAAGCTGTCTTGGGAATATCATCATCGTGCACTCGTAATTGATGATAACCTGAGCGGAGATCGATTTTGGAAAAATGAGAGGCTCCTTGAAGCTGATCAAATAAATCGTCGATCCTGGGTAGAGGATACCGGTTTTTGATAGTAAGCTTATTAAGCTCCCGGTAGTCGATGCACATTCGAAAAGAACCGTCCTTCTTCTTCACAAACAAAACTGGGGCTCCCCAGGGCGAGGAACTTGGTCGAATGAAGCCTTTATCGGAGAGCTCTTGAAGTTGACTAGCAAGCTCTTGCATCTCAGATGGTGCAAGTCGATAGGGAGATTTTGCTACTGGAGTTGCGCCAGGCACAAGGTCAATACGAAATTCGACTTGACGAACAGGAGGAAGACCGGTTAAATCATCGGGAAAGACTTCAGGAAACTCTCGAACAACCGGAATGTCTTCAATCTTCTTAGATTTCTTATTTGCCTTCACGATATGAGCTAAGAAAGCCATGTAATGTTTGCGGAGGTACTTTTGAGCTTTGGTGCAGGACATGAGTTTTAATCCCTTGGAAAGCTTTTCCCCGTAAATATTTAAGACACTTCCAGATGCGCGAGGGATCCGGATGATTTTCTCGAAACAGACGACTTCAGCATGGTTCTTTGACAACCAATCCATGCCTATAATGACGTCAAAACTTCCAAGTGGCATCGGTATAAGATCGACAGGAAATTCATGTTCACTAAGTTTAAGGGTACAATTTTGGATGACAGAATCAATTGTGACGGATTTTCCATCAGCTAATTCTACTGTAAACGGTTTCCCTAACTTAGTTCGGGTATTAACAAGCAAAGGTTCAAATTCTAAGGATACAAAACTTTTATCGGCACCGGTATCAAATAAAATTGAAGCATATTGATGATCGATTAGGAACGTACCATTCACCACATCATTGGCAGCCTGAGCTTGTTGGGCATTGATGTTAAAAGCACGCCCTTGTGCTGCGGGTACGGCATTAACGAGCTGAGGACATCGGTTACGGAAATGAGTTGGATCACCGCATTGATAACATGCACGAACTTGAGCAATTGCAGGAGGGTTTGGTTGGACTGGCGCATTTACCAAAGCCTTAGCAGCATTCCTGCATATGTTGAATGTATGGCCAAAACGACCACAACTGGTGCACTGACGACACTTAGCACCAGTAGGATGATGATACTTGCAGATGTTGCATTGTGGAAATGGCCCGGTGTAAGGTTTCTTTGCTGGAGCTTGATTATTCGTGGTTGGTTGATAGGTCGGTGCGACTTGGTTGATTGGAACAGCAGGGGTAATTACAGCAAAATTTTGAGAGTTAGCCTTCCTCTTCCGGTTCCTGGAAGTTTCAGGCTTGTCTTCCTTGGTTGTTTCAGTAGAAGACTTCTCCATTTTCTTCTTGTCACCCTTCCTGGTCAAGGTACCGGCCTTGACATGGTTGTCGGTTAACTGAGCTGCTAGACGGATAGCATCTGCCAAGTTAGTAGGGTTCCTACCCCACACGGTATCCTGAATTTGCATAGGGAGACCACCTATGTACTTCTCGATAGCTCGAGATGAGGGAGTAACTAGATGAGGAACCAGGAGACTCAACTCGTGAAAACGGTTAGTGTAAACCAGATTCTCGCCGCTTTCCTGAGCCAAATCCCAGAATTCAGCTTCTAGTCTTTTGATTTCATTTCGTGGGCAGAATTCTCGTGTCATGAGTTCCTTTACTTCAGCCCACGTCAATGCCAGGGCAGCATCAGTGCCACGGGTTCGTTTCTCCCCGTTCCACCAAGTTAAAGCTCTCTTCTGGAAAACACTGGTAGCGTAGCGAACTTTGAGATTTTCAGGACATTCGCTGTTAAGAAACGTGTTTTCAATACTCTCGAACCATTGCAGAAGACCAGTGGCACCTTCGGCTCCGCTAAATTTAGTAGGATTGCAGGAATTGAAATGCTTATAAGTACAAGTTTTGGGAGGGTTTGGTGCAGTTGGGTTTTGGACAGTGTTTGATGCAGTTGTGTTTTGGACAGCATTGTTGCCTTGGTTCAAATGAGTAAGCAGTGTTGGGATAACCGCTGCAACTTCACGTGCCACCATAGCAGCAATCTTGCGGCCAGAGCTTCTAGGTCGGGAGCGGTTTTGACGAGAAGACATGCTGTATAATAAGGAACGAAGAAACCTCTATGAGTAACGGGTATTGTTTTTAAAACTTTTCAAAATAATAAAATCGTTAATGAGATTGTTTAAAACAACAATGAGAGGTTAGGAGTGTAAACGTTCGGTTCGCAAACCAAAACGAATACGTTGACTTATCAAAGTATTTGTGTCCAGCACGAGGACATGCGTACCTATAAGCGAATACTCATCTCGAGGGTTCCCAGGTAAGGTAATCAAGTTGTATGAAATACCTTGCCTAGACAGAACACCTTAAGATACAGGTATCCCACTCTTCCAGCATTGCATGTTCTCGGTCGTGTGACACGGACTTTGACGAGATTTGAAAACCATGAATAACAATCGAGTTTTGGAGTTTGAAATCACTTGAATTAGGCACACAATGCCTTAGAATATGAGTTAAGTTTCGTGTGTATATTGATAGATTCATAGTATAAGAAGAATCACATAAAATATATAATCACATAATCAAGTATAAACATGTAAAGCACATATAATCCTATCTATGCATATAAAATACATGAGAGGACTCATGTGTAAAGGTACTTAGTTATAGTCTAGGTCATTCCATTTCTAATAACCTAATTCCCTATAACCATGGCTCTGATACCAATCTGTCACACCCCGACCGACGGCGGAATCATCGGAGCGGACGAGGGAATGATTGATTGTTCATAACACATGGTTGTCTAATAGTGGAAATAATATTAAATTCAGATTACATGATAGAATAAGTACAACATACACAAATACAACAATCGAAACCACAAATAATAATTGACTTTTATTTTAACTAGGTCCGTGTCTTAGATGAGCACGTAGAAGTCCACTATCTTGTTTAACCTGAAATCATGTGAGAAAATAAAGTCAGCTAACGAGTTAGCTGGTGAGTAATCACAGTTTTGAATATACATATAGATTGATTGATTGATCCATCGATTGTAATTCAATTCACAAGGTAATATTAAGACTTATATGGCAACCGCGAAGCATATAGATAAACCGACACAATATAAACCCCTTGACTTGTCACTTTGCATATAATATAGACTTGCACATAAACACCATAGATTGACTAAATTGCCTCTGGCACAATCACCACTCGACTGTTCATATGGGGTGGGTTATCCAAACCAGTAGATCTACATTGTTGCCAGGATTGATTGATTGATTGAATTAGGGTTCTACTGTCGTCCAGTTTATCACAGTATGTTCACGTAATTGCAAGTAATAACATAACCTGTCTTGAATTGAATTGAAAATGAAATAACAATAGAATATCGTGGTAGAATATATTGTATCACATGATTTCCCCCAAATAGGAAATGATATAAAAAGGGGATATGAATACTCACCTGATTGTTGAGATTGGAATTTGGACGTGATAGTTTTAAACACCAATGATTTCCTTATGATTAACCTAAGGAACGGTGTCTCGAGTTAGAATAATAATGATTTGGGAATTTGGGAATGTATTAGGATTTTTATGGTAGTTTAAATTTATAAATTTTATTCGGTTTGAAATGTCTTGAAATAAACGAATTTATTGAAATGATTATGTCAAGAACTTTAATACATTTTATGCGTGTAAGTTATACATTTATACAATTTATTAATAAATTGTATATGTATAATTATATACATAATTATATATAATCAATTAATTATATATAATTATATGTATAATGGTATACATGATTATATGTATATAATACATTTGTACATAAGTGAACATAACTATATATTGTATGTTTAGTATATACACGAGTTATAAATTTGTATACGATTATATAAAACTATATACAGGTAATTTAATCAAATAAAAATTGTTTTGATAATTGGATAATATATATACCTATGTATATATATTGGATTCACTTTATTTATTGTGTATTTATGTATTATACACTAATTATGAATTGGTAGAAACATAATTAGTTATTTTATTTATTTAAACACAATAAAATAAATGAATAAAATATAAAAATAAATTTCAGAAAGTAGTTGAGTTGTTTTAAAATTTTTAATGTTTGTAAAAACATTTTAAAATTTTTAGAAATTTTTCCAGAATTTTTAAAGCTTAAAAAGAGTGTTTAAAAATATATGAGGTGGCCCGGGGTCGAACCCGGGACCTCTGGGATGTGATAGAGCGTGGGAACCGGTGAACCAAGGTCTTAGCCGCGGTTATGATCCGGTTTATTTGATTTTAAACACCACCCAACAGAACCCTCAGACCCGAAGAACCCTAGGTTCGATTTTCTTCAAATTGAACCTCGATTCGATTCTTATTGCTACTGAAATCATGGGCTTTTGTTCCCCATGAGAAACCGAATGTATGTGTGTGTTCAATTACCTTTATGGTGATCGATCGAGATTATTCCCGATGAAGAACAGCCGCGACTGTGGCTCTCGATTGATTAGTGCTCAAACGATGTTTATAATCAAATTAAACTTAAGGGAAGCTTCTAATGATGATCTAGATTAAAAGCCCCTTAGCAAATTTGATCAAAATTGACTGGAAATTGGTTCAAATATGAGTTGCAGGTCGCGGTTGGGAGGTTGTTCGATTGAAGGGTTTCAGGTGATTTCGAATGAATTTGAGAGTGTAGATAGGTTCGGGACTGAGAAATGGTTAGTTATATGATATCAATTTGATTATTAGAAGTGTTTAAGTGGGTTTATTAGCTTGATTAGAATCCGAGAATAAAGTGACAATTATAACCGTTTGTTTGACCGATTCAACACGTATTTTTGTCGGAATTCAATCCAAATTGGATCCAAGAAACTTTCGGTGTGATTGTGGGGTTCAAATTGGAATAATTTGACTGATTTTGGTCGGGGATTTTTGTGTGTTCGATGTGGTGGCTTCGGATTCGATTTTACCGGCTGTTAATCGTGTTTGATGGTGTGGTGGGTTCGAAACACATTCACGAACGCATTGGAACCGGTTTGGTGGGTTAAAATCGAGTAATTTGGGCGTTTGGCCTTCGCCGGAGCTTCGCCGGAGTTGGCCGGAGCCGGCGGTCGGGAAAACGGGGGGATGGTTTGGGTTTTGAAATGTTACACATTAGCCCCTGCGGTTTTATATTTTATATTTTATGCTAGAACTTTGGTTTCAAGTTTCATAATTTACAAACACCCCATTGCACTTGTTTTATAAAAATACATTTTTATAACATTATTATTATTATTATTATTGTATCATTAGTTATTATCCTTATTATTATTATTATTATTATTATTGTTATTATTATTTATTATTATTATATTATTATTATTATTATTATTTTATAAGGATTATTGAACTTTTGACAAAATCAACTTTATTAAAAAAAATACGAAATGTTACATTCTCAGCCTCCGTTTAGCCCGTCTTTATGACGCGCAACGCGCGTCTGGGGACCAAACTAGTTTCACTATAAAAATGAACATTTTGTTCTATATTATTTTAGTATGGTATTTTTATTTTAAAAAATAGTTATATGTTATGTTCTCTATGGCATCGCACAAGTACCTTTTTAAAAAAATTATGCATAATGTGTATCATTTTAAATTCAAATATTATATAAAACACCTACAAGAAATTTATACTTTCCTTCAGGAATTTATGCGAGTTTTGAAAACATATCTGTTTATTAAATTTTTATTAAAAATAATAGTACCTAATAGATTGACATTTTTTGTGACATTTTTAATAATACTCTTTTAAAAATCCTAAAACGTTCACGCTTAATCGTTCCTATTAATTTTTATCAATTTTTTATTATTTTTTGAACAGCAGAGGCCTTCGAACGTGACGATATATCGGGACTGGTTACCCTGGACCTAGCCGCCAGTCTCAAGTCATACCCCCGATGCATGGGAACCGGATTGAATCTGTAAACCATCGTCCCCCATCAGGATCGAACCCGAGATTAAACCCCAAGCCAGACCCTCACCTTGATGCCGCAAAAGTTAAATGCGGATGGTGGGATTTGAACGTGAGTCACTTAGTACACCAGGTCAACCCATTAACCACTCCACCACTTATATCATTAGGTAATCATTCCTATTAATAACACATTTTACCAGTTACTCCGATTGATTATCTTATCCACGAATAATCAAATATTCTAAAGGATAATTCCTATGTTTATTTAATACTAGGTTAACATCCCGTGTAATACACGGGTTACATAAATAAATACTGAATAGTTAATGAAAAAAAAATTTAAAATTATAAAATAATATCTTAAGATATGATATTATTAAAATTATGTATGAGTAAAAACTTTAAATAATAAACAATGATATTATTTTTTTCAACTTTTATTTTTTAATTTTTTTAAGTAATATTTAAAAATTTAGGGCTATTTTTAAAAATTTTCTTATGTAAAGTTTGAATTTTAATCATTTTTGTTTCATTAAAAATTTATTTTTAACAACAAAAGTTTTAAAATATTTCTTATTTTTAAAAGAAGTTTGATGTTTTAGAAAAGATTTTTTTATTATAAAGGTTTTTCTTTAGAAATTACATTGATACAAAGATCTCTTTTCTTAATTAATAAAGAAATATTTTTAATCTTAAAATGAATTAAATCAAATTCTTAGTAGTTAATGTAATTATTTATTAGGAGAGAGAAGCAGGAAACAAAGATTTACAATCTCTATTATTGCGACACGTGTCATAAAAAACCTTCTTTTATTAGTATACATAGATATTAAAAAACATCATTGTAATTCAATCAGTATGTAATGAGAAATCTCAATTAAATTATTTAAATACTATCTACCTATTATAATAAAATGTATATATAAGGAAAACATGTCAACACAATATTCTTCGTCATATTTTTTCCCCATTTCTCTTCCCTTCTTAATAATCATATTAATTACTAATAATATTATTTAATTTTTTAAATTAAAATAATTTTTAATTGATTAAGAAAGATATCTTTTTAATAATGTTATTTCTAAGAAAATAATTTTTCATAAACTTAGAAATTTTTTTAGAACATCAAACTTTTTTAAAAGTTCAAAATATTTTATAATTTATGTTTTTAAAAAGTAAAAATTTTATAAACAAAAAATAATTAAAACTGAGATTTATAATAAGAAAGTTTTAAAGTATGATGTTTTTTTTAAACATTTGTTTTGACATGAAATTTTTATTTTATTTATTATTAGAGAGATTTTAATCATATATTATTCTAAAATATTGATTCATAATTAATAAATTATCATTATATTAATATTTTTATTCAACCTATGTAATACACCGATTTACTAAAGCTAATTTAATAATATTAAAGTAAAGAAAAATACGGATCAAGTAGTAAAAGGATCAACATTTGCAACGAGTATTGACAAATATAAAAAGTAAGAATACCCTTCTATCATTTATCTCATAATCTTCGTCACAATAAGTTATCACAACTGATAAATCTTAGTATAAAAATCTTTGTTTTTTCTTATCAGATGGACGACTTAGGGGTTGTTTGATTATCACTAAGTTAAAAGCTGACACAGTTATAAGTTCTACTGAGTCTGCATCTGATAGAAACTTGATTGTTTTGATTCAGTATTTGACTGACTCTGCTGAATGATAAAAGTAACCATATTGCCTTGAAGTTTTGACGAGTTTTCATTTAACTGGTGTTATGTAATCAATAAAAATAGCCAAATTTTTAAAAAGAACATAATTTACCGGATCTTTTTAATTTACTGGATATGTTTTGTTTAGCAATTTGGTCACGTCAACATCCTCATTCATCACCTTCATACCCTCAATTACTTCCTCTTCAATTACTTTAACAATCTTCCTCACAAGATCATATCAAACCCCTTTACAACCCCCAACATCTCCATCCAAATCTCCATTTCCATCTCAAGATCATCGATCTATGCCAACAGCGGTGGTTATAGTGACCCAACCAGAAGATCGACTACAACGGAGGGCGCCGGTGAAGGGAGTCACGGGGAGGGGTCGCGCAAAGGGAGTCGTGGCGGAGGGACTTCAGATAAGAGGGGGCGGTGCGGCTAGAGGGGGCGGTGCGGCTGCTGGGTGGTCAGGGAACCCGAATTTAAGGTCTCAGTCAGACCTTAAGAGTCGGTCAGTCGATGCTTTCCGCGCAAATCAAACGCACTGACCGGCTGACCGAGTCAGCGGTCAGCCATGGTCAGCGCATATCAAAAACCCCCTTAGTTTGATTTGTACTAAAGACTTTACGTGAGATGGACACAGTCGATTAGGTTAAGTTCAATTTATAATTTTTATTCTCATATAAATTAAGTTTCTACTTCAAAATCGATATAGGAGTTTTGGTTTTAATATTATAACGCTGGGATTCATATATATACTTCTAAAAACTTACATAATATTATGAGAAATATTCAAATAATTTTTTTAATTAAAAATATAAAAAATAATCTCAATCATTCATCTTCTTAATCAATGGTTCAGATCAATTGTAAAAAAAAAGTTTGTTAGAACGATATTTTAAGAATAGTCTTTTTTGTTAACTTTTTCCAAGTTTTCATATATTTTTAAAACGTTCATAACTTTTATATAAGATGTTTTTTTTATAAAAATTACACCATATAAAGGAGTGTTTTTATATTTAAAACAAGTGCAATATTGTTATATAAAATTTCAATAAATTTTCTTATCTTTTAAGCTCATCTCGATATTGTGTTTTTACGTCAGTTCATTGTATCTATGTTAGATATTGTGTTTTCTAAAATGATGAATTTTAGAAAAATATAATGATGGAATTACATTGTTGCGTATCTTAAATATGTAAAACACATTAATAAATTAACAACTAATTAATCTAAGACATTAAAAACAATAACAAAATAACACAACGTCTTATTGTGTTGTCTGATCTTTATTATGTAATCTTGAATACTATGAATTTGAAAAATACATTGACGAAATAATATGTGTACTTCTAATTATAAAACACAATTATAGATAAAATATGATTATATAATGTATATAAATTATAAAACAATGATAAAAATAACACATTGTGTTATTTGCAATACTATGAGTTTTGATAAATACATTGATGAAAATATATAATTTTGCACTTCTGATTACAAAATACAATGGTTGATAACAAGCTTATATGCTCTATAGAAACAATGACAATATAACATAAAATGATTTAAAACGTAAAATGTAATGATGGGTACATATAATAAATGATGTAAAATACACAACACCATCTATCCTATCTAATAAACAAAGGTTTTTTATGCCACATGTCACTCTCTTAAACCACCCATCTGCCACGTGTCGTTCTCTCAGCCAACATCCATTTGCTATTCCCGCCTCTCTCTCCTATTAAATGATTACCTTAATTACTAATAACACTATTTAACATTTTTTGATTTAATAAATTAATAAAGAGATTTATTTATTAATGTTATTTCTAAATAAATAATTTTTTTATAAAATAATAATTTATTTAAAGCATAAGACTTTTTTTAAAATAAGAAATATTTAAAATTGGTATTTTTAAAAAGTTATTTTTTTAAAACCAAAAATAATTAAATTTAAGAGTTATAATAAAAAAAAATTTAAATGATATATAAATTTGACATTTTCTTGATGAATTCATATGAAATCTAACAACACAATTTCTTTTTCATAAACTAATTAATAGCGTAGAAAACATTCAAACTCATATAAAAGCTAAACAAATAATATTTCGTAAATCAATTTCATGGGGTATGGTTTCGTGATTTAAAACTGAGAGTAAATAGGGACTTATTTTAGAACTTAAAATTCCTTTAAAAAAAAGAAAGATTTGAGTTATTCTTAGTTAGTATTGAATATTAAAAACATAGTAAAAATAAATCTTTCTAAACCAAAACCCTAAATCAAATTTAACGAAAAAATCAATTGTTTTTTTCTAATAATAGATTAGAAATATATTGGAGTTATAACTCTCAATTTACACATTATAAATGAAATATTAAATAATTATAACTTTCAATCTCTTTACATAGGTTTTTTCTAATAATAGATTAGAAATATATTGGAGTTATAACTCTGTAATTCTTAATGTTGCATAGGTTTTTTTTTGCAATCTCTTTACATCAGGACTCGCATTTATAAAGAAAACAAAACTTCATTCTATTTTGTATGTTACATGGCTTTCAGATGTGTTGGAAGGAAGTTGCTACACTATGTAACACACTTTTGTGATCTAGGGACTAAATTAATGTAGAGATCATGGATGTTATCTTTTAATTAGTATTTAATTAGTTAAGTTTTATATATGATCATTAAGTAACTTTTAACCTGATCAACAACTACTCATGGAATTATACCACCTACATCGTTAATCATACTTGATATGGAACCGTTTATAGCTTAACAATCCAAGCTCAATGAACTGGAGCTATTTACTAAGGAGATAAAAATTACAGAACTTGATATGTAGGTGCTAGATGGATCCTAAGATCATCTATTCTAATAAACTAAGGTTTTGAGTACGCATGATACAATATTATGCATTCTCGTGTTGAATTTTCTAACTAAACGTATATACACATTTTAATTAAATAATTTCAACAATTATTACAATCATATTCTCCTTTACTTATTTGAATTTTTATTTTCTTTCCTGTATTTCTTTCTTTCATTTTAGATTAATAATATTTTTTATTTCTTAATATAGTCAAACAACCTAAAAATTTCCAATATAAATTCTAAAATCATTTATATGATTTTGTTTGAATGATTTAATTACTCGTAAGTAATTTTAAGATATTAATTGATAAGGATTTTAAGTAAATAAGCTAAACAATTATATATCTAGAATGTAAGTTTTTTATGCAAATATTTTATTAACATTTACTAAATTATAATATCTAAATTCTATCATATATTAAAATATAATTTTAAATCTTAATCTTAATTATATGTCATTTAGGGCGTACCCGGTGCATGAAGCTCCCGCTTTGCGCAGGGTCCAGGGAGGGGCCGGATCGCGAAATGACTGTAAGTTATAAAATAGTGATATTTATTATTTATTATTTCTTAACTTTAATGGTTGATAACATCTATTATAAATATAACTAGCTATAGTAACCCGTGTGTACACGGGTTGAATAAATAAAAAATTAATATAACAAAATTTATTAATTATAAAATAATATTTTAAGATATAATATCATTAAAATTATATATTAGAAATGACTGTAAGTTATAAAATAGTGATATCAACTTTTTAAAACTTTATTTTTTTCAAAAAAATAAACGTTTTGTTCTAAAACAAACCGTATAAAAATGATATTTTTAAAAATTTTCTTATTATAACCCTTAAATTTAATTATTTTTGGTTTTAAAAAATAAATTTTTAAAAATACCAATTTTAAATAGTTTGTATTTTTTAAAAAAAGTCTTATGCTTTAAATAAATTTATTATTTTATAAAAAATGTTTATTTAGAAATAATATTAATAAATAGATCTCTTTATTAATTTATTAAATCTAAAAAGTGTTAAATAGTATTATTAGTAATTAAGGTAATTATTTAGTAGGAGAGAGAGACGGGAAATTTTTGGTGAGAATGATTATGGTGTTGACACGTGTCATCCAAGATACCTTTTTATTAGAGTAGGAAGATGATTTTAAAAAGTTAAATTTATTCCACCCATGTAATACATGGGTTCTAACCTAGTAAACATATATGACATAATGAGTTGATATATTTGACACCATGATCAAAATGTCATCCTCTTTAAAACAATAGAAGGACTTGTGTCAAACGCCAAACGTCATACCATTTTTACTATAACCTTACCATAATATTATAGCTACTGAAATAAAAACATTAAATTTAAAAATTTGATGATGAATATATTGTTATTATAATTTGTGATTAAATAAATAAGATATTAAGATACAAACAAACACCAAGTTGGTCTAAATTATTTTGGCATTTTTAAAAGATACATGGAATCGAACACTTCTTTTGAGTAATAATTTATTTTTTTTGTAAGCAAGTTAGAGAATGTAAATTATTAGCCGTAGACATAAAACTATAAATTAACTTTTAATTCAATTATCTTTCCAACACATGTGAAATTGATGTACAGATAATCTAAATTCAAATCTTAATTGGTTATATATATTTTAATAATATATATTTTCTAGTTTTGAAACATGATGGTTTTATGAAATTTTAAATACACCATTGTGATACGTAATTTTATTCATATTTTAATATAGAGCATATTAATATAAGAAAAAATGTTTAAATACAAAGTGTATTTTTGTTACAAAGTGTGAGAAGATACAATGTATCAAAAAAAGTCACAAAAAAATTTATATCTCACAATCTAAATCGAATTTCAAAAAAGTAATTTTGAACTTTTGTTCCTGTAACCGTCTTCACTTATGAAAGACAAAATGACATCATTGTATCATTATGAAAGACACAATTACGTCATTGTGTTATTATGAAGACACAATTACGTCATTGTGTCATTATGAAGACACAATGACGTCATTGTGTCATAAAAAGACACAATAATTTTTTTTTCTGAAAGAGGACGACAAGAGTAAGAGTGACTCCGAAGTGCTTTTTTGAAATTCGATTTAGATTGTGAGATATAATTTTTTTGTCTTTTTTAGCCTTATTGTGTTTTTTCACACTTTGCAGTAAAAATACACTTTGTAGAGTAACCTCACCCCAATATAAATGATTTTTAATTTATCTACTTTCAATACTAAATTATTTTTTCTTTATAACTTTTCATACATAAATATTTTATAAATTCCTCTTATAACGCCCCGACCTTCTACTTTTTATCTACATTTCAATTATTTAAGTTGGTTTATTTCACATGCTCGAGTCTCTCTACTAACACTTTTCTCTCTTTTGTAAGTTATCAAAAGCCGTCAATGCCACTTTAACTCTTTTTTTTTAGTGAAAACTCAAATTATAATATCCTCGATGTACAACACATGTAAACCCACTAGGTAACTATAAGAGTTAACTACATAAATGCACCTTATGGTTCAGCTAAAATAACATGTTTAAATATTAGATAAACAAAAAAAATTTAGACATTATTTTAATTTTGTAACAAGTTTGAGTATTAATACTAACTTTAATTCAACAAGTTAACAAAAGTAACATTTTTGATGTTATTATTCCACCCTAATTTATTAGAAAAATTAATAAAACTTAATCTTAATACGTAAACTCGTTAAAAAACAAAAGTTGGTATTCAATCATGTAAATTTTTTTTTCCTGTATATCTAAATAAGTTACCTCGCTCAAACCATATGGTCCATACATGTCATTAACTCTTCATATACTTTATGTAGATTTAGGGATGTAAATCTTTCCTAGAGAATAATATTATATTATATTTGACATATATAATTGACAAATTATTATATATTATAACCTCCTGTATGTCTATCCACTTATTTAAAAATGAAAGTAATCTTACTTTGGGAGAAATCAACTCATCAATCAGAGGCTTTTGTGCAGCACAAAATTTGGGAACAACATACATCTTCTTCAAGTCAAACCTAAACCACCAACACACACACACACTTGCGATTACTTTCACGCATCAATAATCCATCGATTACGCTCTCGGATGATCACAGTTGATACGCTAGACTCGTCAGCTACGGCGGAGGTGGCGGTGGTGGTTGCGGCGGCGGTGGCGGACGGTGACGGACGGTTTCTTCTTATCGCTGCTCTGTCGGTGGTCGCCGGCGAGGGATGAAGAAAGGCAAGGCGAAGAACGCCGGACTTTTGCCGAATTCGTTGAAGATTATCTCGTCGTGTATTAGGACTGTGTCTACTAATGCTAGCACCGTCGTCCGCTCCGCCGGTGCTTCCGTCGCGGCCTCGATTGCAGCCGCTGGTGATGATCAGAGAGATCAGGTGCTTAAGTTGTGTTTCAGTTGGATTTTTTTGTGTTCTGATCGGTTTTAACTTGATTTTCATACGTTAATAGTTAATTTAGTTAATTAACTGTATGCTAAGTGATTTTGGCAAGTTATGTGCAATTATAGCCTATTCGAGGATATACATGTTCATATCATGTTTATCGTGCATAACTGGGGCGATAGAATGCTACATGTGATGCAAAAACAAGTAAGTTGCTGATGTATGGAAATAAATGCTTAAACCTTCTTCTGTACGTTGCAGTAGGGTTAAACGATGCAACTTGAACGTTGATAAAGAAGGCACCATAGCCACAATAAGCAGTAGTTATTATAAGGTCTTGGAATCTCCACAATTTTATGTATAAGTAATATACATCCATAATTGTGCGATACAAAAACAAGTAAGGTGCTGGTGTATGGAAACAGTTGCTTAAACCTTCTTCTGTAAGTTGCAGTAGGGAGAAAGTGAGAAACAATGCAACTTGAACGATGATAAAGAAGGCGTCATAGCCGCAATAAGCAGTAGTTATTATAGTCTACATAGTATGTGTTATTTTGTAAGGTTTTATAGAATTTGATAATTTGTTGATTACTTACAGAAAATATTATATATGCCACCGTTCATAATAAAAGATGTTAAAGAGTTCGTATGTTATCTTAAGCTAAAATTTCCTTCTGTTGATAAACAAAAGGCAACAGTGTTATGCTTGTGACGAAAAGCAATTTTCTTATGTTGATACACAAAAGCCAACAGTGTTATGCGTGTTCCCAAAAGCTTAGTGCATCTGATTTAATGATCTATTACTAATGCTAATAAGAAAGTGCGTTGACTGTTGGTTAATGCTTCAGTTACATGCCATCATATAGTTAGTGTCCAGTATATTAAGTTTTGCAACAACTTATTCATACTTACAAACAAACAAACAATCTTAATATTTTAATGTTAAACCAGTATATAGTTTGTTTGTTTGTTTATTTATTCATACTTCTAGAGTTTAAGATGCATGAAGGATACCAATCTTAATAATTTAATGTTAAACCAGGTAATATGGGCCGGGTTTGACAGATTAGAAATTGGTCCTACTTCCTTCAGACATGTCTTATTGCTTGGCTATCAGTCTGGCTTTCAAGTGATTGATGTCGAGGATGCTTCTGATTTTACTGAACTTGTTTCAAAGCGTGATGGGCCTGTCACTTTCTTACAATTGCTGCATATTCCTACAAAATCTGATGGCAATGAGAAGGTCCTACAGTTACATCCACTACTAATGGTAGTTGCTGGTGATGAACCTACCAGGTCAGGGCTGGGTCAAAATCAAACCTATTTGAGTGTACCGGGTAGGGATGGTTCCGTGATGGCTCAATCAGGAAGCTTGTTGGATTCTCCTACTGCTGTGCGGTTTTACTCCCTTAAGTCCAACTGTTATGTGAAGGTTCTCAGGTTCAGGTCAACTGTTTTTATGGTCAGATGCAGTCCTTTGATTGTTGCTATTGGTCTTGAAAACGAGGTAACATTTCAATTCATTTAAAAATTTTCTGACGTTGCACTTATGAGTTATTATACATTGCATGTGTAATTATTTCTAGTTTTCTACATAAATAAGGGATAATGTATAAGGAGGACACCCAACTATTTGACTTTTTTCCATCAAGGCCACCCAACTTTGCATACCACTTTACAGGCCACCCAACTTTGGAATACCACTTTACAGGCCACCCAAGTATGTATCTAGTTCATTTGTACTAATTCTGACTGGAAAAAAATACTGAATGAGTTAAATTTCATTGAGTTGCTTGATTGTTCAGTAAATTTTGCTTTACAAAATAGAAAAAGTAAGCAAGTTTTTTTTGTCATTTACAAACTTTAAGGTTATGTTCAACATCCTGTTTTTTTGTCCAGATTTTGTAAAATGAAACCAAATGCATATTTGGGTGGCCTATAAAGTAGTTTCGATTCTTGGGTGGCCTTAATGAAAAAGGTTGAATGGTTGGGCGGTCTCCTTATTCATTATGCCATACAAATAATGGAAGTTGATAGCTAGTTTTTTATATGTTACATTTAAATTGTGTTAGATACACTGCATAGATGCGGTCACACTTGAGAATAAATTTGTTGTACCCACGTATCCGGTTGCTCGATCTGGAGGCCAAGGAATGGTTGGAGTTAACTTTGGGTATGGTCCGTTAGCCGTGGGTCCACGGTGGTTAGCTTATGCTTCAAACAAACTGCTTGTATCTAACACTGGCCATTTAAGCCCAAAGAACCTTACTCCTGGTATTAGCCCGTCAACATCGCCCAGCAATGGTTCTTTGGTGGCTCGTTATGCAATGGAATCAAGCAAACAGTTAGCTGCAGGAATAATAACCCTTGGTGACAAGGGGTATAAAACGATCTCTAAATATTATCCAGATATGCTCCAAGACCGTCCGATATCGCCTGCAAATCCAAATCCAAACTGGAAAGTTAGGAATGCTTCTACAGAAACAGATAATGCTGGAATGGTCAGTTCTTTTGTTTATTTTTTTACCATGTACCAGTAAACATTATTAGCTTTATGGCACACAAGTAAATAAAACAGTTTATTAAACACCGAAATATTTGTGAGCGTGTTAATTAGGACTTGGTTGATTGTGACCTAATGTGAAACTTGACGTTTGGTTGATGAGAATGGGTCACAAAAATGAAAATGAAACCTGTGAATTCGGGAATGCTTCAAAACTGCCAAGGATGTTACTTTTAGAAAATTCATATTCCTTGTGGTAGTGAATAACACCATTTGGCCCTACAAAGTGTAGGTCAGGTTAGAAATAGGCTTAGTGAGGAAAATAGCCTGCAAAAACACAAAAAAAAATGCATTTGGCCTAAGTCCTTCGACTTTGACTGTTTTTATGCCAAAAAGGTGCAATTGACCGGTTTACCAGTAACGGTGTCTGCATTTTGCCCATGGGGAATTTGCTTCTGAAGTACAACAACATTGTTTCTGCAAAGTTGTGGTATTCTTCTAGGGGTTTCCAGTAAATAGCAGCATTGCTTTCATTTCTAGGGTTGTCTTTCTTTCATAGAAGACAAGAACTGAAATTGACCTTTTTACGACTATTTGCTACTATTTAGAAGTTCTCAAGCAGTTCCGAACTTTCTAAAATTCTTTTGCAAATGAACTTGTTACAAATTTATAATATAAATATATGTAAAGGTGCCAAATCATATAAATTGATCCATATGGGTTATCATACTAAATAATCTGCTTCATCTTTTGACTTAAACTTGTAGATTCCCTGATTTTATCGTTGGTGCAGGTCATTGTGAAGGATGTCATCTCAAACGCAGTTATATCACAGTTTAGAGCTCATTCAAGTCCATTGTCTGCCTTATGTTTTGATCCAAGCGGGACCCTTCTGGTAACAGCCTCAATACATGGTAATAATGTAAATATTTTTCGAATTATGCCTTGTACTGCCCGCAACACTTCTAGCAATCAAATCCACGATTGGAATTCCTCTCATGTGCTTCTTTACAAGTTACACCGTGGCATAACATCAGCTGTAAGTATATTGTATACATCTATGCTTCAGAGTACTTTTTTGCGCTTGATGTACAATCCATTTACCTAAATGGTTCACCTTGGATTATATTTTAGGAGGAGATTTGTACACCACCAACCTTCATTCGTACACCAAAATTACCACATAAATAACGCTTGTACATCATCACACTTGTAGGTGTGTATGAATATATTATGATGTTGTACAAATCATATCCCTTTATTTTACCCTTACGGGTCAAATAGGTCAAATGAAAAAAAGGCTAAAAAGTAAACACCTCAAATGGGTCAAAAGTCATCAAAGTGTATCCACATTCATACAACCTAGAGGTGGTTATTTCAACCCATTCATTAATGAAGGACTTGATTATGTTTCAACAAATAAATATATTCAACTACCTAAAAAGGAATTGAAAGTCACCTGATGTGTATTTTAATGCATGAAACCTCGAAAATCATCTTAGTTAGTGTTACGAATATAATGTAACTTTCATATCGTGTTTGACAAAAGGTAATGCAACTTTTATATCGTGTTTGACATAATAATGACTTAAAAACTATTAATCTTGGTCAAGAAGTGTTTCCGACCGGACCGGCCTAATTATTTTCACCGTTACTTGCCTTGCCTATTTTGCACCTCTAATACGACCTCATCTTTTCTTAAACAAAATTATTATTATAATAATATATGTTTTGCTGTCACATCTAATGTGTGAATTATGTATAAAATGTTAGAAAATGAGCAAAAGTGTCCATGTGGTCAACTGACCTCAGCAGGCACATACTAATTTACTTGCCTTACCATTTTGTTACCCTGTACTCATTCCATTCATTGTAACCTCTAATATCCGACTTCATACTTTATGTTATTTGTTTGACAGGTTATCCAAGACATAAGCTTTAGTTGCTATTGTCAGTGGATTTCTATCGTTTCATCCAAGGGTACTTGTCATGTGTTTGCTCTATCACCCTTTGGCGGTGATGTGGGCTATCGGGCTCACAGGTCCCACAGTCAGGCAGTCAACCCAGTTCAGTCTCTGCCATGGTGGTCAACACCATCATTTGTTATAGATGAACAA
This sequence comes from Flaveria linearis, assembly GCA_024085815.1. NCBI lineage: Eukaryota > Viridiplantae > Streptophyta > Magnoliopsida > Asterales > Asteraceae > Flaveria > Flaveria linearis. The sequence continues at coordinate 84,171,600 of CM044007.1, forward strand.
CCGTGTCCGCCTCCTCTTCCTCTTACCCTTTCAGTAGTGGGCAGGATAAAAAATAACAATTCAGGATTCCTTAATTCTGTTAGCAACACTGCTTTTTTGGGGAAGACAAATATACCATCTGGCGCTGTTGCTTCGGTTTTTCACAATTCTACAACTTACCGTAATCAGGATATTTCTAAAAAGGTTAACTCCTTGGAATATCTGCTAGTTTATACGCCATCTGGATACGTAATACAATATGAACTTCTTCCATCAGTGGGGATTCAACATATTGATGTTGGTTCAAGAACTCAGCCTGCTTCATATCAACCGGGCCAAGATGAGGATTTAGGAGTGATATTTGAGCCTCGTCAATGGTGGCAAGTTTCTAGAAGATTGGATTCTCCAGAAAGGGTGGAATGCATATCTGCAACATCACAATATAATGTTTGTGTGGGAAGCCAACAGCTGGTGAAAAATGATTCCGTAACGCAAAATGATAGATCCCATTGGTTTCTATCGAATGCTGAGGTCCAAATAAATTCTGGAAGATTACCGTTGTGGCAAAATACCAAGGTATGAAGGGTAATATAAATACTAGCCTGTAGGTCCATTTTGGTAATCATAGCCATTAAACTTCAGCAAACCAATAACCTCCTTTATTGTATTCTCTTTTTGGTACTGATTTTAAACTTCATTTTCAGGTACATTTTTGTGTGATGAAATCTGCAAATGTGGAAGGATTTGCAGATGGAGAGGCTCAGATTGAAAATATACCTTGTTATGAAGTGGACATAAGAAGAAAGGATTTATTGCCTGTTTTTGACCATTTCAATAGCATTAAATCAGGTTGGGATGACAGGTAATGGCCATTTATTACATTCGATAAGCTGTATTGTGACACATTTAACTCTTGATCACACTTTAGACAATGCACTATTTTCATCCAGTTTAGGCAGCATACCTTCAACTTTTTCAAGGTATAATGTAGTATATGCGTGCCATTCAAGTATTGAAAAGTTTTCATTAGTCCACCTAACTATTTTAATATGTTTAGAGGCCACCCAAGTATTGATTGGTGTACGTTTATGCCAATTCTATCACTTAAGGCTGCATGGAAATTATAAAATGATAAAGTGTTCTTATATCTAAAGCTTTTGTCGCGTCTGGAGTTGCAAACAAAAACCTTGAATATACTCAAAGAATCATCTCTAATTGGATTGTCAAAACTTATTCGAGTATAGTCAACCTTATTTTTGTCATTTTACAACTTTGGTAAGTAAAACTAATATTTAGGGGCCTTGTCATTTCAGAACTCTAGAAGTTATAGGTTTGTCTTTTAAAGTATATATGCCAAGCATTGAGGGATGAATTTAAACCTGCAATTGAATCAAAACCCTCCAGATGTTTACAAAATCTCTTAGAGGTCCTCGTATTGAATTTATATGTAACAAGCTTGGAGCATTTGATATATGCCCTCCAGCTTGAGGGGGAATGTTGGACTTAGAATATATATTAGGGTTGGGTACAATTAGTGGTTAGGCCCATTAGCTAAGCCCATTAATATTCTTGGATCTCTGTGTATATATATACAAGTAACGTATTATAGAATTATCTCAAAAGTCACAAGTGTGAACAAACGTTGTGAGTTATCAATGTTGACTTGTATCTTAGAAATAAATGCTTGCTTGGTCTTGTTTCTGATTGACTTTCTTGTTGACTTTTTTCCGCAGAGCATATTCTGCCAGAAAAATTCCTGGTGAATCTGGTCAATGTAGAGAGAAGGCCAGTGATGAAACTATCATCTGTCTTTCAAAGCCAGCATCTGTTAGCTCCACCGAAAGCTCGGATGGAGGTATAGGTATGTCAAAGACAATTGAACATTTCACACGAGAATCCAGTTTTTTTTATACCGAGCCTCTAGGTCTCCGGGTTTTAGATGTGGCAAAATGGGTGGGTTAGGCATGCTTGGTAATGGGTTAATACAGGTCCCGGTCAAGTCAGCTTCCATTGACCCACCACCAACCTTTTGTTTATTTTTATAAATTTTATAAGTTAACATATTATATATATGATTGCAAAATATCATTTTTGAAAATGATTTAGGAGGGTGTAAGCATTTGAATACAATTAGAGGACTTTCTATCCCTTTGACCTGTTCAACTCATTTCATTTTTTAGCTCGGTTTTTTCCATTTTACCCATTCTACCTGTGAGAGATAAATTTGATTTTGAAGGGTGTTTTCAGGAGGGTTATTGTAAGGTGGTCGACCCAACTTCAGGTTGAATGGGTTGAAATTACTGCCTCTATGTTTTCTTAGTATATGTAGTAATCTTCATTGGAACAAGCATGTAATGTATACATGTTGTTCACCTCTCTCTCTCTCTTTAATTTTTTTTTTAATTTTAACTTGGTTTCTTACATGCTTGCTACCCTTCTTTTGTTCCACCGGATCATCTAATATTTATTTATTTTTAAAACTTAATTTCAGGATCCTCCCGTAGGATCGAGAATTTGCTTGATCTTGATTCGATAAATTGTGGGAAATCTATTTTGTCAAACAGTCATACTCTGAATGAGCCTTATCATGAACCAAGAAACTACCAAAACCCGAAAGAATCAGAATTTTCCCCTTCAGAAATCAGCAAAACCGCCACTTGTCAAACGGTTGGAAAAAGTGGTGGTAGATTTATGGGCACATCTTTGTTGGCCACTGACCCTTTTGACATCGAAGAGCTGCCTACTGGGTCGAAGAAACCCGTGGATTTTGAAGGGTCTTTTCAGGAGGGTTATTGTAAGGTGGTTGAACCTGATGGTGGCGGCAAGCTAACTGGTGGTGCAATTGATTATGGTGAAAATGATGGAAGTCAAGAGAATGATGGGGAAGAGGATGAATTGCTTGGTGGCATGTTTGACCTTTCTGAAGAAGGTAAATACACATTTTGACTTTTGCATTCATATCTATTACTAGAGGTGGCTAATTGGTGCGTTGGGTAATGGGTCAAAATGGGTTTAAATCAACCATCGAGTAATTTATTAATGCGGGTCAGATTGATTAGACCCGAGCACTTCTTATCTAATATCATTTTCAAAATTGATCATAAAAATCAATCTTATATCAACAATCATGGAAGTTTTGAATAAACGAGTTATTGGAGATTTTAAGCATTAACCTCTGAAGCCAACCTAACCATCTAAATCGAAGCAAGTCGGCCTATACTGCCAGTTTGAGATTTATACAGTTTAGGCGGTTTAATGGTTCGGCCTGCAATTTAGAAGTGTACTGTCTAACCTTTGTTGTCTTCTTTTCAATTTTTATTTTCATTTTTTAAATGTAATAGTTATTGGATGTTTATTCCATTTGACCACCAAAGTCAACATAAACGAAAACAACATTACGTCAACAGGTTAATTAACTACAAGATGCATTCAAGCTCATCAAGTCGGAAACTTTTATCCTTGTATGTGATCATGTCTCTCTCATTTATCTTCATCTCATGTATATTTGTGAATAAATGACAGATTTTATGGTAATGGTTGGGGTTTGGTATTGGTTCAAAGGGGAACAAGTTTTACTTGGTTCACTCATGCACTAAACTTTCTATCTAAATTTGCTTGTGTAGGTGTGGTCAGTGTGAAAGTTTTATACGAAATGTATATAACAAGTCTGTCTGTATTATTTTGTTAAAAAAAGAAAAATTATTTGAAATCAGGAGCTTGCTAAGAATATTTTGCGTATTTGGGCATGATGAGTGCTAGAATCGAACCTTCCAATGAGAACCTCGGTATTCTCTTCAAGCAAAGGTCTCATGTTCTAATCTTGGTTTCATTGATTTCCTATCGTTACCTCGTCAGCTTAATTTGTGACTTCCTGATGTTGTTGGTTAGCGGGGTTTGACAGGGCCGTGAGTTTACGGGCGACGAATTCTTGTGGTCCATTAAAAAAGGAGTTCCAAACTGAAGGTTACAAAATGAGTGCATCAGACAGATTAATGAGTCGAAATAGGTTTAACGCATGTAGGAATGAGTGGGTCAGCTTGTGCTTGTTTGATCAGCAACATTATTTTTACTTTTTTTTAATGAATGCTATATAATTTTGTTTACAAACTGCCATTATGGTACAAAACCTATTTTTTAATAATTAAATTTAAAAATTAAACGAGTGAAACATGTTTACAAAATTATATATATGAAAGTGAAACGAGATGATCGTCATTTACTCATTTGGAATATACACCTCTCGCTTCTTAGCGTTTTGTGATATCTAAGAGAAACAAAAGGACCCGTAAAAGAAACAACTTCCAAGGACAAAAGAACTAGAGCATGTTAGCACAGTGTACAACTGTTGCTACATAAGGTACAAGTAAGATGATAGCTGTGAACACACTTTTAACTTCTTGATGCATTATGGCAAACTAGTTTAAATAACTGTGCTTGAGGCTTGAGGACATCTTATGTGCATGTCGTTGAGCTTTCGGTTGCACAAGGGGCAACTACGTACAAAAGTGTTTTTCCAGGTTGAATCCTTGATCATGAGGCCCCGAGTTCTCTTTTCTCGTCTAAGAGCTTTTCTTTCGGCTGAATCAAACTAGAGACTTGCTTGAGACAGAGATTTAAATCGGTGACGGAAAAGCTTGACGATAAAATATCTAATTAGAAAAAATTTACTGGATATGATTGTATTTGTTGCATATATTCATTATATATAATATACAATATATAATTTACTCATTGTTGTATAAAAATAGATTATAGGTCTTAAAATAACTTTAAAATGTATTGACCGTACGTTAAAATTTATTAAAAAAAGCTGTTACTACTAAAAAGTTACTTAACCAGATCAAATGTTAACCATAGAAAACTCGAAATTGCCACTTATTTAATCCTAGAAAAAAATATGCCATAAAGTACAACTGAACACATGTCTACTCAGGCAACCACGAACGTATACTGATGTGAAGGAGAAGAGCAACAAACGACTATGTCCATGATCAATAACAATGCAGATGCTCTTAATACCATATACATAAACTATACGACCCCGCTGCTCACATGGCGTGAGAGCAACAAACGACTATGTCTGTGATCAAATAACATTGCAGATACATGCATATATCCATACGCATACAAAAGATTACATAATTCACTCTCTTTCATTCTATTTGTCCACCATGTACAAGTGAGTGACTATGCATTAATGCGGTTCTCTAGGTTTTTACATAAAATATACAATTATACTGAACGCACAATAGTATTAAATATGTGGTTTTTACATAAAATATACAAGTATACTGAACACACAATAGTATTACACATATATATACATGCACATATTCAGTTACACCTTTGAAAAAAAGAACTTGCAATAGAATATAGACAGATCACAAAGATTGGTGTATACTGCACAACAAAAAGTCATTTCCGCAATTCATTTGTGTTCCTTGATTTATTCTATTTAAGTGAGAGAAACAACTTACAGATTTTCTCCTGAGACTATTTGTCGTCTGCGGGGCCTACTATTACTCACTGGAATCGGGTTCTCTCCGTTACCAGGGAATTCCCATTTTGCAATATCTCCATCAAATGAAGAACTAACGAGTGTTGGATAATAAGGGTGCCAACTGCAGTCTCTAACGGTTGATTTATGATGTACAAGTCTTGCAACTTGGGCCCCACTCACCTGAAAACGGTTAAAATGAGTTGTTAGCACAGAAATAGTCGATTCGAGTTGTATTTTATTGGTAATGGGTCAAATGTAGAAAATTTTGAAACAGGGGTGTAAACTGTTCAAGAGTTGCCATTTAAAAGAAATTATCTTATTATTTAAATAAGATTTCTTTGAAAAGTTTTATTTTTGTACATGAATCATTTATAGCAAAAAAGTCGGAGAAAAACATTGCTGGTCATATTTGACCCAAAACATTCTCACATGTTACCAAGCCCAACCGACCCGCCCATTTTGCCACCTAGCCATGCAAAGTAACTAGCAGTTTTGCTAACAATCTTAAGTTGGTGATATACGTTCAAGCTTATTAATATTATTGTTCATTTATTCCACTACTCTTTAAGCATGTGTAATTGTGTGTAAATGTGACACTTTTGATCCAAGTTAATGTGGGTTATGTTTCATCTCTACAGGTCAAACATGTAACATAAAAAAAAAGAAAACAGATTGGAAGTCGCCCAAAAATGTATTTATAATGCATAAGGTCTCCTTAAATCATTTCATTCAAAGATTATATTAGTATTGAATATTGAATTACGATAAACATTTCTAATTAGATTTGGCACAGTAATTATCTATAAAAGTTGGACAAAATTGTTTAGGGTCAACCCAAAGCAACCGTAATACAAATTGTCATTAGTATGTAAGCTATCATTTGAAATTCCAATGATTTTATCATTTGAAAATCTCATGATTTAATATACCTTGTAATGATTTATGATGTAGAAAATTTATTCTAACAGCAGATTGATACAAGATCACGATATTATTTTTTGCAGTTTTAGGTGTGCCGCACGTACCAAATCATATATATAAACACAATAATCATGTGATCCAGTATAAATGTACTTCTGGCCAGTGCTGCAAAATTACAAACAAATAAAATGTTAAGGTCCAGGATTAGCATAGCAAAACCTCACCCCCACCACACACACACACACTAAGAGAGATAAATTTACAATTAAACAAGAGGGCATCTTGTTCATGCCTATTTTCATCCCAAATTTGATTCTATGCATGCGTAACACCTTCAAAATTGTTTTATTAAGAAAACTTACACTGTTACTGATTTATTGTAAATAACTTATTTTTCTTATCAACACATTATCTATATAATACCGAAAAATGCCAAAAAAGTATGAGCCAGCCAAATCCAGCCCATTTGACTTGCACTAAAAGAGCACGTTTTTACTTGTTACCCAACCCACCAGTTTTGTAACGGCCTCATTTGACAGTAAATAAGAGTTTATATTTGCACACAAAAGCTACTAGTGTACACAAGGATAATTGGTATAATTACCTATATTCGGGTGAAAAATAGCAGCGTATAAGTGTACGCAATACTGAATGACCTTTATACGTGGCAACAGATTGGTCACATGGATGCTTTATATCTCGTGCCCTAAACGGGTAGTCCATCCATCGATAATCCCATTCATAGTTCCTAAACCCAGGAGGACTGAAAAAGAATAAAAGAAAGCAACATAAATCATAATTATATGCATTTATAATGCAATTTATTTAAGAAATTTTAACAACCTAGATGAAGCCCACTTTGAAATGACCATCATCAGCCTATCAATTAACTGTCATGATCTTTATTCCCACATTTTTTCCTATAATAATAGAGTATTTATATTCAACAACGTCAAACAAGTTGACTAGATCATGTTATAGATCAATCTCAACCTTCTACAGAAATGGATAAACAATAGCTTATGGGTATGCTATGTCTGGAAAAAAGTATCTGGAGTTGGAGCTTTTAATTTAAGTTGTGAGCTGGAGCTTTAGTTATATATAAGTGTTTGGAAATATAGTTGCAACTCTAGCTGAAAAGTGTAAAATGAAAGGACAGAAGCATAAATATGTATTAGTCAAGTGATAATCGCTAAAGGGTATACAAGTAACTTTATAATGCTTCTTAAGTAACTCATTTTTTTCAAAATAAAAGGCTAAAGTTTTGTCATCCAAACAATGAGTTTTTTCAGATGATTTTCATTTTTCAAAAACAAACTTCCAGGAAAACTCTGTACCAAACATAGCCTGTGTAGCAAATGACATGAAAATTAGATGTTAAGTATGGTTAAAGCTAGGGCAAAAAATAATAATTTTGGCTCGTCTTCTCAAGAACGTACTGTTTCATTAGTCACCCCTAGTACATTCCTCACCTACCTAAAGATGCCAACAAGCTTTCCAAAATTTGTAACTATATAGGTTCCTTCATGCATTCAGGATGCTAATCTTGAATGAGTGGCAAGATTGATAGAATATAAGAGATTTTACCAGGATTTTTTTCAAATTCAGTGTGTAGATCTTCATAATATTAGATAATAAAGGTTTAGGAAATAACAAAGAGACAAGTAATAAGAAGAGATATTGCCTCAATATATATGTTAATTGAACTTTAGCTTATATACATCCGTTTCTATTGCCTCTAAAGACACATAATGTTGTAAAGATAATGTATGCATTCACAAATACTATGCTATTATCATATTAACATACCGAGTGGCATTAGAGGACATTTTTCTGATATCCCAAAGCTTAATCGTCTGATCTTTTCCATTTGAAATGAAATAACGGCCATCATTACGACTGTCAAGAAATGTAATTCCTTCTAGATGCCCCATAAGGATCCCAGCTGGCTTTCCTCTTGATTTCAAACAACGTCTGTCCCAAACCTATGAATTCCAATCCATTAATACTAATATTTCCATCTGTCTTTCTAAAGATTTAAGGATTTCCAAATGCAAGACTTGTCTGTTAATAATGACAAAGCTTTAAAAAATGGATTAAATTTTATAAGAATTTACCTTACAGAGATTATCATCACTCCCAGAATATATAAGATGGCTGGCTTCATCAGCAAAGCACACACTGTTTACATCTGACTGCATATGTAACAACATTATGCAATAAGGGACACAACTAATAGCGCATTGACACGTTGTCAAACCAAACAAGTGAAGATCTATAATACGTTAGTAGAGGTGGAAATTTCAAACCATTTTACATGTAAGGTTTTAATGGAAAGAAAGACTTATGGACAAGAGACATTAAAGACAAAATAAGTAGTAAATGAATACACACCAAAAATTGCTAGTGATGGTATTACCGTATGTGCTTGAATTCGAAGGGAAAGTTGGTTTGCTTCAATGTCATAAATATATATTGAATCATCACTACTTCCAGCTACAAGTTCTCTGCCATCATTAGAAAATTTTACAGAAAAAATTCCAAATGAATACCCCCCTTCATCATCACCAGCAAATTCGAGCCCTTCGTGTATCTCCTGAAAATTTCCAAATCATCATTATCAAAAAGAAAACACTATTTTGCACCTAATAGCTGAATCAAATGAGTGATACAGTTATAAAGTAAAATAGTAAAATATACTAGAACTAAACAAATTGTTTGATATTTGATAGCATATTGAAGAGAAGAATGAATCTGGGAATGATTGGGAAAACATATATCTATAACTGTTGGGAATATGTAACAGTAAAAACTATAATTAACCAGAACTAAATTAACAAAGGTGAAATATACAAACTGTCTTACTTTATTTCTCATGATTGTCAATTGTGTCCTATCTATGAACAAGCATTTGAATAAACACACATTCTATCCTAGATTGTGCATACTATTATTCGTAAGTTAATCCCTGTTGTCATAACACACATTCTATCCTAGAGTGTGCATACTATTATTCGTAAGTTAATCCCTGTTGTCATACTTTGTATTTATAATGCATAAAATAATTTTTTATTTGTTAATTTTATTTATATTTTGTTGCTGGAATTATAAACTAGCATCACATTTAAATTTTACATTACTCATTTATATTTTATAGTAAATATGAACGAATATAAGGCGTGGAACACAGATGGAAGAACTAGATATAGCAATTCTGATCAATTTATGGGTCAAAGGAACAATGTGGGCTATATTATGCAACTAGAGGGTCAGAGAAGTAAACGTTGAACAACTAGCTAAACTGAAACCAGATTGAATGGGTCAGGAGTTACCAAAAGTGTATTCACGATGCATAAACATTCTAAATCGTGACAGTTAAGCAATGCTAATTAGGAACTCCATTAAAAACCAATTTTAGAATACCGTAATATGAAGTTTTTATTAAATTGAAAAAGGGTCTATGTAGGCTGACATAATCATTGCTACAGTATTACCATTTTCAACATAAACCATTTTAACCTATCATCTAACAAGCCCAACTCGCTCATTTTACCACATCATAAAAATAATCTAGCCATATTTTCGTTACTTTATCATCCTTGCAATTTTGTAGACATGCTATACGAAGTTTGGTAAATTGATATCGCTCATAGACAAATTACGCGAAGTTATCATTGTTTTTCTCTTTCTTCCAAGCAATTAATCACATAGTCACATGAATCTTATTATGGCAAATTAAATTTTGTTGTTTATTTTATTTCTCATAATAATTCATTGATTTATGTGCATAAACAAGCATTTAAACAACTGTCCTGACCCAATGTGCTCATCTTTAGTTTTTCATTCAATAAGCATTATCAACTCTATTCATGTGTGGCAAGGTGTCTCTTTGTATACATCCGTGATCATGGACGATCCATAAGAAGACATGATTGGAACCTTAGTTAAATAAAAGCATGAAGAAATAACACATTACAAAAAAAAAAAAAAAAAAAAAAAAAAAAAACACATAGTACTACTCACAAAATAAATGTAGTCATAAGTCATACCGTTACATTTGCATGAGACTCTGTTGCAGCAGATCCAATATTAATAATGTTGACGATAGGAGACATTGTTGCATAAACCTGCAAGTAGCAATATAGTGTCCATCTTAAAGAACTATACAAACTAATAAATTGAACCAACTGCTTTTGTTGATCCATTAAATACTGAAACAAATTCCACAATTAATTGATAGGGTTAACACTCCATGAACAGGCAATTAACACATTTCTATACTACAACCTATAATTGAAGGTGAATCACTTTTAGGAGAGTTTATTTAGAGAAAAAAAACTCACCAGGAAACGTTTATCAGGTGAAAGTGATGTATCAGTAACTGTCCATCGCAACCTTTTAGCAACAATATTCTTCTGAAGTTTCCACCCCATTTCAGCATTATAAACTTTAATATGACTTCCCTGTCAAATAGGGTAAGTTTTTACCAGTTTAGAACATGCGATAGCTCCTAATTGTAAAGACAATCTTAACCCTAATAAACCACAATATTCTTGTTCTTGCTGCAAAAATAAATTCAATTTGTGTTTAGATTATCATAACTTCAATAATATAACAAAAGGTAAGAATACCTGAAATGCAGCAACAAAAAGGGAACCATCATTTGAAAATTGTGAGACATAAGCTCGTGTAGTCAACTGGTCAACAATAGAAGGACCTTTAACAGGCAAATATTTGTTTAAAATATGACAACGATCTGCTGCAGAAAACCGTCCTCGACCTGAATAATTCCCTTCTCGCCGCATTAGCATCTTCACAGGCGAAACCGAAAACTCCTCTCTTCGTGAAAGGACCCGCTTTAATCTTTCATGGGGTGCTGACCTCGTCTTTGTTAGTTGAGCAACTTCATGATCCAAATCATTCTGTGATGAAGATTGGGGACTACCACTTTCATCTTCAGCAGGAGACGACTCACTGTCAGAATAATTCGGGTCTATTTCCAATCTACTCAGAGCATATCCCATTGCCCTAAAGAACATCTTAACATAAACACTTTGTAAACGTGCATTACACCATGCTCCTTCACATTATCCCCAGTTTTCACTTGCAAACAAATACATCAAATCAATATCCATATCCCAATTCTCAAATACCAATTGCCCCTTCCCCAAGACAGGCATTCCAGATTCAAAGATGATTATGCATTCATCAGTAATTCATCACAAACACCTGTATATTTATCAATCACTAGTAAAATTCAATCAATAGACAAAATCTACTGTTCTATATGAATTTGATAAACCTGAAATCTAAATCAGCTACTTCCACATAAGCTGATTCAATAACTAATTATGCATTATAGAAGCTTAAACAGTATCATAACCAATCACCATCAATCCATCATGTATTCATGTGGTATATTCACTAATTCATCTGAACCATAGAACCTTAATAACCACAAAATCAACGAGAATTCGAGAAGATAGAATCACACTACCATTAGCGCTACATGTATTCATCGACTACAAACGATAAAAACGACACGAACAGACCGTATCATCAATCGAAGCTCAAAAAGTACAACATAAACTACCAGACAAATTACATCATCATCATCATCAACAAAAGTATAATTGAAGAGAATTTGAAGTGTAATTAGATGAACTAAATAGCGATAATTGAGGTTTTGAATCACCTGAAGCTCACTGGATATGAATAGGGTTTCGTGGTTATCTGAATTGAATTTTTGAATCAACTACCTTGAAAATTATTATTTATTTTCACAAGTTTCGTACTAGTTTGTACTTTGTATTTACAACTATAAATATAAACTAGTTTTTTTTGCCCCGCGCGTTGCGCGGGGTCTTTCGTCATGATCCCAAATATCAAAACGCAAATGTCAAACAAAATGTAACGGTTACCATTCCAATGTAAAATCCTATAGCGTGTAGAAAGGTAAAACAAACCCGTCGCTACGACTCTCACTCCGTCGATAACCTTAACGGCTACTTCATCGTAATTCGTAAAAGTGATAAAATAGGAGAGGAGCTTTTGACATATTGGGTCGTATCCAGCTTCGTTCTCTGCTCAACTTTTGGTATTGAAGTTCATGTTGCTACAAAGTTGAATTAACACGATCAGTGACATTCTCAGTTCCAATATGCGTGTCGCTTACACGGGAAAAAAAAAGAAATTTGCTATCTAAGTTCATATTGCTACAGATTAAATCATATTTTTATTTTGGCATCTGAAAAACAACCCCAAAAATCAAGAAATGGAACATTAAGCATCTAATTTCATGCTAATTGTATCCAACATTCTTCATTGGTAGTTGTTTCGCCTGAAATTGTTTCAGGTACTGTTTTCCACCAGAGAATCAAGGAACATTGGTATTCTGAGAGAATGTGATGAATAGAATTAAAATTTTAATCAAATTAATGGACACTGGTAGTACCTGAGAGAATGTGATGAATAGAATTAGCATTGGTATTCCAAATTCCACACACCTTCCAACCTATGAATAATTTGAGGAAAAGGATTCAGCTGTTGTGTCAAAAAACAACAGTGTTGACTTTTGAAGTCAAATATATTTCTTTGCCCACATTGACTTTAGGGGTCATCATGTTTTCTTTTTAAAGGTGGTGTGTACAGAACTGAATTAAGTTTGCTTTGTGTTGGTCATGCTCATCTAATTACCACTTCTATAGGTTTGCATTATTACCAAAGTTGTAAAACAAATCAATTTGACCTCCAAAGTCAAACCATTGCAAGGGAAGTATCATTCATACCACAGGAAATCCTCTGTCAAAGAGACCAAAACCAACCAATGCAATCACCGGAACCATACCAACAGGACTAAAGAATCTGAAATGATAAAAATGTTTAATAAAAATTTGATTACAGAAACATAACAACTGAGACTTGTTGCTTTATGAAATTAAATTATTCACCTTGAACATATAGCCCATAGCTGACTGTACCCCAAGATAATCTGCACACTTGATGCCACAATAAGCGCGCCTTGGATCGCTCGCATTGTAGCAAGAAATCTCTGCAAGTGCAAAGAAACCCATCATCAAAGATTGTGTTTTTCCCCTTCTAATGATAAAAAGATGCTCTTTTTCATTTCTATCGATACCAAAAGATAGTGTTTACAATCTCAATAAACAACAATGACATTATATTGCATCTAAAATTATCCAAACACAAATCATTATAGCAAGATTATAGGTTTAGGTTACCATGTGATCGTCTCCAATGGCGGTGAGTGAAGGGTCATGGATGATTGAGATTATAGGAATCATGAAAGCCCATGATCCCCCAATTACAGTTGGTAATCGGGTTCCGAAAAGTGTTTGCAAAAGTGTATTAATCCCTTGAACAAACAGCAATGTTTGCACCACCCTTACTTTATCACCCTGCAAGTGTTAATTTACATGCTCAAAATCACAGTCATATATATGGTACGACTATCTAATACATGATTTGGAGGAAAAAAGACTCACAGATGTACCGCCCATCATAGGAACAAGAAAAGAGGGAATCATGACAGCAGTCCCTAATGATAAGATGTAATGTTGAAACCCTTAAGCTATTGCTTCCCCTGTTTTTCAAAAACACAAGATCCATCATCAATTTAATCTCAAATCAATAAGCTAAAGTGTTAAAGCTTAATAGATTTTAACCAAAGTTAGGAAATTTACACACCCCATGAGGGATTGGAGTCGATACAATACTCTAATCCCTGAAGTTGATCTGTTGGAAGATGAGTGATTTCCTCTGTTTTTGGTGCTTCTGCCATAGCTCTCAAATCTAACAAAAACTAATCCTTTACTAACCCTTTTAGTGACTAAATTTTCATCAACAAAGCTTTGCAAGCAAATGATCCCTTCAATCTTGATTTAGGAAAGAAAAACATAATCAAACATCACTCCAAAAATCAAAAACTTTCAGTAAACTAAATCTTCTAATACTGTTCTACACAACCCACAAACAATCACATTTCAAGAACAACAAAAAAAACCAAAGAAAACATAAACCCTAGTAACACCAATCAACACACAAATCATCAAAACAGTTTCAGAAAATCACCGTAGGGAGCTTGTAAGGATCAGGCAGCATGGAAACTTGCGAAGGAGGGAAGAACAGATGCAAATGAGCAGAAAACAGAGCCACCAATGAAATCAAAGCTATGGTCCCTGTTGCGGCCCTGCACCACCAACACCACATCGCGACCACCATCGACCACCATCATCGCCATCAGCCTCGTCGGCCCCCGAATTCCACCACCACCATCGCCATCGCGACAACCACAGTCACCATCACAGCCGTCGCGACCGCACACCCTCGGGACACCAACATCGCGACACCACCATCGCGAGCGCACACCACAGCCTCCAAATCATCACCATCGCGCAACCACAGCCTCCAAATCGATCTGCAACCGCCGACCTTGCCTTCGATTCGCGCTGTTACGTTACGATTTAAGAGGAATTGAAGCCTCCATTGCTTCCGATTGGATGAGAGGAGTCGAGAGGGGGAAGGGGGCTCGCCGGATACCCGCGCAGGTGGCCGGGATTGGCCGGATTCGAAGAGAACAGGGGGGCGAAAGGGGTGTCGGGCCATCACTGTAGTACTGTAGCTAACCTTTATATCTTTAATATATATATAATTTAGGGGAATTCTGCACACACCGCGTTTTCATGCGGAAAACCGATTCAAACGGTTATGGTTAGGCCTCCCCGTGATCGTTTGATCGGGTGTGAGCCCTAACTGTCACGGTTCGGCCTAACCGTGACAGTTAGATCTGGGGATCCGATGCCCAATGATTGGGTATGTAATTAATGGGGAATTGATTAGGGTTACGGTTTGGCCAAACCGTGACATATTGCCCATATTTTCTATATTTTTTTAATTATATCACTTTGTTTTTATTTTTATTTTATCACTCGTTTAACCTAATCGTAACTCACAAGTTTATGTTTTGTGTTTATTAATAATTTATCTTATTACAAGTATTTATTTATTATTAATGTGACGGTTTTGTGTTTAATTTGTTTACGAGTTTGTAAAAATCGGTTGTCATTATACAGACATATTGTATATTTTCTAAATTTGAGTAATCATACTAGTTTGTTTTTATTTTTATTTTATCACACGGTTAACCTAATTGACATACGTTTTTGTGTTTTGTGTTTATTATTAATATATCATATTACAATTAATTTTTGTGCTTAATTATTTATTAAACAAGTTGGTTGTTATTATTTTATCACATGGTTAACCTAATCATAAAAATCAGTTGTTATCAAACATATACAATTAACATTATCAACATTACAAATATAAAACAAACAAACAAAGAAACACAACCAAACAAACACAACCAAATATACAAGTCATAATAACTAAAACTGCATATATATATATATATACAACGAGTTTTTACATACAAAAATAAATAAAATACAAACAAAATACTTATCTAATCCATCATCCTCGGATCGCTGCCCTGACCAGACCCCGCCCGCGCCAGATGGGCTAACACCGTCATGGTCTAACCGCCTCGGTGGCTGTGACAACAACGGCATACCCGAGGCGTCATAGTCCGCGACCATATGCTGGATGACCCAGTCCATCATATCCTGTAGTCTCGTGGTCATATCCTCCAGCCTCGTGACCCTGTCTCGTGTGTCCTGAAGCATATCAAGAACCTGATTAGGCAATCGCACGGCATGGTACACGCGCTGAGGATGCTGGGGCAGGTCCTGGTCGTTTGGCGAGGGAATGGGCTGATCCTCCTCGCCGCCAAGGGGCTCGTGGGCATCCTGAAGGTGGACCTCAGCCCCCGCCAGCTCGGGGGGGTCCACCAACGGCTCGGGCACCCATGGCACGAGCTCATGGTATCTACTGAGCAGGTGCCAAGTGCCGTCGGGGAACTTCCGAACGATCCTCATCCAAGTGGCGGTGGTCCGGCCGGCCACGCGCACAGGCGTCGGAGGTAGCGGGAGCTGGGACATGGCATGCGCGTACCCCAAGCCCCGAGCGATCCGGGAAACGATGTTCCCGCCCACCAACGCCCCTCGCGACTGCCGGTGATAATAACTAGCAAAATAATCAGCAAGGGCATGTGCGAGGTGGCAGTGTCGGTGTGTGAGTACACACCGAAGAAAAAAAAGGTCGGCGGCGTTGACCCTGTCGGTCCCCGCCCCACGGCCGGCGACGGACGTGGCGATGAGTCGGTGAATGTATCTATACAGAGGGTCTCGTATATGAGAGGACCTCGTATCACCACCGTACGGTCCGTCGCCAATGGCAGGCCACCAGACCTGATTGGAGTCGTCGGCCCCGCGGATCAAGGCCGCGGTGTACATCAGCTGTCGGACCTCCACCTCCGTGTAGAGGCCGCTGACGACAGCGAACCGCGTAAGTGACATGCGGTGGAGGGACCCGAACAACCGGAAAGCAACCTCCGCGGGCGCACGACCGTCCGCTATGTCGTCCTCGTCCAGTTCCGCAAGTCCCTGCTCACGTGGACGGAATGTGAAGGTGCAGTAGAACTCCACGGTCAGCTCTCGATGGGCGGGGTCGCCCATCCGGAACAGCTGCTCCCACGACCCGTCCTCGCCGATAATCTCAAAAAAACGGTCGAGCTCTCCAACGAGCTGTAAGAAATAACAAATTTTATAAAATGAATAAATAAATTATTAGAGTAAAAATAACTATGAAATTCTCACCACGTTTACCATCTTCATTTAACTTTTCTTCCATCTTCCTGCAATTGTAATCGTACAATGCCTCTGTGGGAGACGAACACAAGGTCTTCCACCAGTATGAAAAATCCTTCCACATGTCGTTTTTGAAAAGGATATTCCACCTTCTTTTGATATTCTCCCTAACATGCCACCTGCATGGGTTTTAGTAGCACTCGGGAACACTGTGTCACACGCGCTCATCAGGGCCAGGTCCCTGTCTGTGACAATAACGCGAGGCTCCACACACCCATCGAGCATATCTCTGATCCGCTCCAGTACCCATGTGAAGTTGTCCTGTCGTTCCCTCGATATAAATGCATACGCAATACAAAACGACTTCGACGTCGACGTAACGCCAATAACCTGAACAAACGGAATGTTGTACATGTTGGTCTTGTACGTCGTGTTTATCAACATCACGTGCGGGAATGCGCGCCACATTTTATAAGAAGTAGGATGACAAAAGAAAACATCTTCCACGGCCTTAGTAGTTGCATTCGTTCGTGTTTCATACACGAACTCTTTAGATTGTAGCAGGTTTTCAAGTTCCTGCATTGGTGTCATGCCTTTTCTCCCCTCAGCCCTAAACTTCGACGTCAGATTGTATATGTCTTGAACAACACAGACGCTGTGGGGAAAGTGCTCCCTTACGGCTGAATGGATATGTCGTGGCCGCACGTGCTGTCTGCGTAACTTCTTGACAAGATCAATTTCTTCGGCGGTCATCTTCCTAAGATGAGCGTGGCCCTCCTCGTACACAACAGGATCGTGGTTGTGCGTCTCGTTTCTCACCTCTAACATCCAACTATCACTCTTTCCTACGTACTTCCCTACGAGTTTAAAGGGACATCCTTTCTTTATGCTCCCAGTACGTCTACTTGTGCCAGTGAATTTAGGTTCACCACTACGATTGCATAATAGTTCCACATCGTTTTTCGTGACCGACCCACCATAATGACGCACCCATGCTCGCGTCTTCTCATTTTAGCCCACTTCTTCAAGTACTCACGAGAATCAAAATACTGAAAAAATGATAAAGCTATACATAAAAAACAATATATAAAACAAATAAAAAAATAAAATAAACAAAAGAATAAAAACTCTTCGTACTTTATCGGTTTTATAAGAAACTGTAGCCCTTCTTATCCGATCCTCATCCCCATCATGCTCTGCGGTGTCCCCATGGTTTTTTTTAGGTGAACCGAACCGTCACTCTCATCTGTGTCATTCCCATTAAAAGTATCCGACACATGTGTAATTTCTAGTTCTGACTGGTACGGGGGATGTCCGTAATCCAGCTCTGTTTGTGAGTGGTACGTGTTCGGGGCATGCCCGTAAGAATTGCAAGGGGGATATCTGTACCCTTCACCGTAACCTGTCGGTCCAAATAAAGAGTTGTATGCCTCTTGAGCAAATGTGTTCGACGGGTTGGTTTCCTCCTCCCCCCACGGAGGGTGACTCCCGTATACGTAATATTCCTAAAAAAGATAATGGTTAGATATATCAAATAATAAGTAATAATGAAACATATACTAGTTCAACCTGGTTCGAATCTTCGATATGTGGCACCTCATTCAAATCTGGAAGCTTTGGCTTTTGATAATGATCTCCCGAACCCGACATTGTTTTCGAATTAACGTGTTTTTGGAATGACGAAGGCTGAAAAATCTCGAGTGTTGGATGAATGAAAGCTCAAATAGCTTATGATGAAAAAATTTCAAGCGGTGGATTAAATTGTGAGTGTTGAAAGGTGAAAGGTATTTAAGGCGAAAATCTGGTGCACAAACCGTCACGGTTTGGCCTCCACGTGACGGTTCGTGGCGCGAATCCCGGCCCTTTTGTCAACATCACGGTCTACCTCGTACCTTAAACCGTACCTCGTACCCTAGAGGTCACGGTTTGGCCTCCACGTGACGGTTTGTTGACCAGTTTTTCAACTTTTCCAGGCCATTTGTCGTTTTGTTGTCACGGGGTGTCGGAAGACAGAAACAGAAACCGTGACCGCAAGACCTTGCGGTCACGGTTAGGCATCAAAACGTGACCGCAAGCCCTAACCGTGACCGTTTGGCCCGGCCTACCCATAAAAACCCTTGCGGTGTCCCCAGCACCACCCTAAATTTATCAACACACAAGAAGATGATTCCTCTAATTGAATCATAAAATGATAAGATAAAGATACCGATTTACATATATGTATTATGTATATGTATACTATGTTAATAACTGTGTATTACACTGGCTGAATAAATAATTAATTGAATAGTTTTTTTACCGATAATATATTGAATAGTTAGGAATTAAAATTCATGAATTATAAAATGATATTTTGAGATAAGACATGATTCAAGTTACTTACGAATAAGAATTTTAAGTAATAAAACGATGATATTATTTTTTAAACTTTTGTATTTAATTTTTATTTGTTTTTTTTCTAGAAATAGTTAATTTTTA
The DNA here is from genome assembly GCA_024085815.1 of Flaveria linearis. Classification (NCBI taxonomy): domain Eukaryota; kingdom Viridiplantae; phylum Streptophyta; class Magnoliopsida; order Asterales; family Asteraceae; genus Flaveria; species Flaveria linearis. Next base: position 84,191,205 of record CM044007.1, read on the forward strand.
AAACATTTTGTGTTAAAACAATTTAACGAAAATATCATCTTTAAAAATTTCCTTTTATAAATTTGAAATTTAATTACTTTCATGAAAATTTCAGTTTTGTAAAAACATAGGTCTTAAGTTTTTCCGTATTTAAAAAAGTTTGATTTTTCAGAAGCATATCTTATTTTATATAAAGTAAATTTTTGAAATTGCATTTATATAAAGATCTCTTTTTTAATTTATTAAAAAATAATAATAAATTTTTGTATATAATTTCATTAGTAATTAAGGTGGTTATTTAATAATAGAGAGAAGCAGAAAAATAAGATTTGGAATGTTTATAATTATGTCATGTGACAAACAAAAACCTTCTTTTATTAATATTTATAGATTATTATGAAAATGAAAATTGATGTTGAACGGGTCATTTTATAATCCTTAAGAGGTAGAAAGGATTTATTTTTTACTTTTTAGGTATGATTTGCAAAATGAAACTAGACATATAAAACAAAACGTTGTATTTAGATTTTATAAAAATGCTATCTCCTTGTAACCTTCTACCCGTTGAAGGGATGAGAAGATGACGATGACATCATAGTAGGAAGTTCCAAAACTATCCCTGAATATTGTGTATAAAAATTTATGATTCATTTAGATAAAACCTAAAAAACCACTTGAAAAATAAACCGAAAGTAGTTTAACTTATAAATAAAATTACGTAGTGACGTAGATGTCGTTTAAAAGAGTTAGGGGCTGTTTAATTCTGCTGACTGAGTAAGATCTGACTGCGTTAGAAGCTGACCCAGTCAGAAGATCTGACTGAGTCTGCATCTGACCGAAACTTGATTGTTTGATTTACTATCTGACTGACTCTACTGAATGAAAAAAATAACCATATTGTCCGTTGTTCTGACGTGTTTGAATTTAAATACTGATGTGTAATTAATAAAAATAGTCAAATTCATAAAAATAACATAATACCTTAAAATTCAAAATGCAATAACATGAATATGAATATGTAACTATGTGGTTAAGCAAAATGCAATACAGAGAAGACTATTAATGGGAAACCGTCATTAACATCTTCAATTACCATGATTCTCCCTAGCTTCCTTCTCTCCCCTTCTTCCCACATATCATCAAGCTCTCTCCACTTCCCCATCACATCATTCTTCAACTCCATAACAACAGCATCACTATAATACTCATCGACCGGAAAAACACCCAAAATAGTTCTTGATTCACCATACCCACCCATAACCCAAAACTCCTTCAAGGTCGACCGAGGGTCGCCGGTCGGATGGTTGCGGGTGTTGTTTCTTCAAGAACCGAGGATCGCCGAGGGTCGGCCGAGGGTCGACGAGGGTCGGCCGAGGGTCGACGAGGGTTGGCCGAGGGTCGCCGGTCGCCTGGTCGCCGATGGTGGTCGAGGGTCGGCGGTCGGATGGTTGCTGGTGTTGTTTCTTCAAGAAGAGAGGGCATGGGGTTGTGGATTGAGTCAGCTTATTTCATTTTCAGGTCTGGGTCAGCCAGAAGAGACTCAGTCAGCTGAAGGAGAATAGAAATCAAACGGGCCGACCCGCTGACCGAGTCAGCCGATAAGCCCAGTCAGCCCAGTCAGCCCATATCAAACACCCCTTAAAAGGGTTTGAGAACAATAAATACTATAAAAGAAATATTAACAATTTAATCTACCAGTCACATTTGTGGCAGTAATATTTTATATATATACATTTTATAACAGTTTTATTTAATATTATTATGAATTAGATCTTTAACATGTAGTACATAGAAGAACAGGCCATTTTTAGAAGTTAGAACTTGTGATCTTTTTTATTGTTACCCCATGTAACTGTAACGTGCAACCACCAAAAATATTTTTTGGATAACTAGTTTATTTAGGTATATGTTATGAAATAATGAATGCATTGGTTAGTAATGGATAATTTACATATCTTTACTTTCAAGTTTCATACCTTTAAATAATAATATTGATTGAAAATCACACGTCAGTAATTAAGTTTCTTAAACATCTTACCAAATTTTCTTCTAGTGTTATCTGATTCATTAAATTTTTATTAGGTATTCAAATTTTATAAAACATTATTACTATGAAGTAAGTTACCTAAATAAAACGTATAACTCTATTTCATTGGATAGATAGGTTGATCCAAAAAAACAACCGACTCATGAAAACCTCTTTTTTTCCTCTTTCTGAAATGAAAAATACAACAAATGTACACGACGTACGTAACACATCAACAATAAGTTTCAGTTATCAAATTATCATAACATAATTTATTAGTGACATCGAATACACGCATACCATAACATAACAATCAATAAGACTAAAATAGTTGTGGCTAAGACTAAAGGAACATTTAAACTAAAGATAAACATAGAATGTGACTACTCACGACACGCCTAAAAAGAGAACCTAAGTACAAGCTAAGTTACGAAACCCTATCAAATATTGATATTCGTACGCTCCACTAGAAATATCTAACATGTATCTAATGTTTTCAACAACTCTTTATTACCAATCATGTTTTAGAGATAAGCAAATCTTATATATTTAGTCTCATATAATCATCCCAGGTCAGTTTTGGTTTGTCTTTATTGCTCTTATCTTCCACAGTAAAGGTTTTTACGATCCTTGGTAGCGTCGCTAGTTGCTTCTTCCGCACGTACTTGAGTCATCTTAATACCCCTCCCTTAACTTAATTGAAATAATGTTACCCCTAATCTATCTATAAAAATTAAATTGTTTATTTGGTATAACCCTGTATGTCCATGCATCCACATCAGTATCCTCATATCTACTATTTTTAATTGTCGTTTTCCTGTCTTCTTGACTGTCCATTCATCGATTCCATACAATATAGTCAGTATAACTTGTAGGAACCCGTTTATATATTGTATATAGAATTATGAAAATGATTGTACAACAATATGTAAAGAATTAAGAAATCATGACGCGATCAAAATAACATCAACAATGATTGTACAATTCATCAATCTTAGCCAAGCAACATATAAAATCAGTTGAACAAAAACATATAGAATCACTCGAAACGAATCTGTAAATGAACAAAACAACTAAAATTAAAGATGTGGTTGAGGGTTGCTGTTCAACAGCGGTCCCTTAAAACAGATTTCAGGCCACCCAGGTGAACCCGTCTGTCTCCCAGGGTACAACAGCCGAAGCAGTGTGTACTGCCGGGACTAGCCTAGCACCCGAAGAAATACCTGAAACAACGACGTGGAGTTCTGCTAAGGATGGGAAAGATTGCGATGAAGCAGAAGGATTACTGCAACTCATGCAGCTGATTATAAGACGATGAGAGAGTTGTTTCTTGTGTGTTTCTCAGTTTTTCGTATCTTGCATGTGAACTCTTTACTCAGGTTTTAAGCTTGGCACATGGAACCTCAAGAGTCACCTAAGCTAGCACATGGAACCTCAAGAGTCTCCTAAGTTAGCTAGCACATCGAGCCTTGAGTCTCCTAAGCAGCTAGCACATGGAACCTTGACACAAAAGTCTCCTTAGCTAGCATTATTAATCATCTACGAAGTGATATTGGCACATGGCACATACGAACAGTTATAACCTTTGGAGTTCAAAAAATACTAAACCGGCTCTCAAGCGGCGATGCGAGCGTGCCAAGTGCCAAGTGCCGCCATCAAACCGCCACAATGCGACCAAGCGCCAACGCCCCTGCCCCGGGCGCGGGCGCGCGTGCGCGTGCGCGTCGGGCCCTTACAGGCCCTCCTGTCAGTCACTGGGTGTGTCTACTTGTATAGGAGATATTATCTCCATTACACTCCCACTTATAAACTACTCTCATTCTTTTTATCCCACCAATGTGGGACAACATGAAATTTTACATTCAATGTTTTAATCAACCATCATGCTTACAATTATATTCATAATGGAAAAACATAATTTCCATTCATTTTTTCCAACATAACTGTCTTCTTGGCTAAGTCTGGTGGTAATAAAACAACTGTTGAAAAACCTTTTTAACCTCATATCCAATCACGTTCATCTCATGTCACATTCTGTTAACCCCAAGTGCAATGAGGACCCTCAATATCAACTACTACACAACATTCCAACATGTCACGTTTTGTTGGCACCCCTTATGATCACTGAAACCTAATAATATCCAACAACCCCAAATCTGAATTGTAATAATAGCAACCAAATATGAAAAAGACGAACAATTCAAAATAATTCCAACCACATATTTATATGATCAAATCAAATCATACAAAACCATTTTTAAAAATCCAAACGGACATGGTGATTAATCGGTGATGATGACTAACTAGAGTGGTTTCCGAACTTGGCGACAAGGGAACCAACTCACGGGTCATGAACGGTTGTAATCAGAGAACCGCCAGCGGGCGAGAAAATTTGAAGAAATGATTAGGGTTTATGGTAATTTTAGGCATTTTGAACATATATGTTATAAATTTGTTTATTTTAAAAAATACTAATACCAAAATGAGACGGATATTTATCATGGGACAAAAAGCATGATGGTTAAGTAAAACAGTAAAATCTTTACGATTAATTTCTATAATTCTATCCGTTATGGAAGAATATATGAAATTCTAAGACACCATATACATGTGGAATTTGTAATGAACTGGGTAGTAAAAATCAATTTCATGATATATATATTTGATACTTGAGTAAATTACCATTTGCATCTTTGTGGTTTGGTGATTTTGACCATTTGCATCCCTACAGTTTAAAAATCCTCATATACACCCTAACGTTTCATTTTTGTTCCCATTTGCATCCAAATTACTAACGACGTTAAATAATTCAGTTAATTTTTTATAAAATGACGAAATTACCCTTAAAACCTCTAACCCACTACCCTTTTTTTCTCTCTCGCTGGAGTCAACACCTCCATCACCCACCCACCACCCGTCCACCACCCGTCCACCCACCCACCACCCGTCCACCGCCACCGCCACCTTCACCACCGCCGTCGACGCACAAACAAAGCGACTCGAACATACCCGATTCTCCGTCAATCCAAGCATCAAAACTACCAACATAAGCACAAATCATACCCGATTCTCCGCCAATCCAAACTGAACAACACCATCAGGATTACTCAATCGATCATAAGGATCTGCATAAGCCTTATCCAACCCAATGTAATAAGGCGAATCGTTCGCTTTCACAATCGAATGAACTCTAGCCGACACATGGGGCCTACCGATGGAGCCACGCGACAGCAACAAATTGGACCGAGGCGCCGACCGAGAGGGCTCCGGCAGGTTCGTCGACGACGGCACCGGCGATGGAGGGTTCGAGGTCTGATCCTCCGGCGGGTTGGGCGGCGAACGGCGTCGTTTGATGTAAAATTGGAGGAAGTAGAACATCACACAGGGGATGACTGAACCTAGAATCAACCCATCCCCACCTTGTACAATCCTAAATTGGACGGAGCATCCGATGGAAAACATGAAATCCAGTCAACTTCATCGTCGGAAACCTCATCTTCAATAAGCTCAAGAACTCGCAGAAGCCTGCATTCATTAACCACACAATTAGGTCACAATAAGCTACCACAAAGGAACAGATCTAAACACAAGCTCTTTGAAATTGGGAAAAGAGTGCGCCACCATCGCCCGATCATCATCGGTGACGGACATCCGCTTCAGGTGGATCTTCTCCAGCGCACGATAAGCAGAAGCCATGGCGGAGACCCACGGAGTGAAGTGCGTGCCCCAGTCTTGCGGAAGCAAACTGAAGTCAGCAAACCGCGGTTTCCCCTTCACCATCACCGACCGTACACGGCTGAACCGCTTGGTGACCCGTGGTGGCGCCACCACGTACCTCCTCCGCTGGAAATCGTGGTGGTGATAGAGTGATGAGAGAGAGAGAGAATATGCGTGTGTTTATGTTTGAGAAAGAATGAGAGAGAGAAAGAGAGTTTGTGGTGGTCAAAGGAGAAGAAGAAGATGACGTGGATGGTCCCATATAATTGTAGCAAGGGTAATTTCGTCATTTTATAAAAAGTTAACTGAATTATTTAACGTCGTTAGTCATTTGGATGCAAATGAGAATAAAAATAAAACGTTAGGGGGTATATGGGGATTTTTAAACTGTAGGAATGCAAATGGTTAAAATCACCAAACCTCAGGGATGCAAACGGTAATTTACTCTTGATACTTTATCATTTACATTCGATTTGGTAGATAGTATATTTCTAGTGATAGTTTATTGATAGTTTATTTTTTCCCATGTATGAATAAACATTTAAATAAACACACATACATGTCGCATGGTTTATAAAAAGGAAAATGTCATAAAATAATAATCAAATTTTAAAAGTGTTATAATTTAATCATTCATACATATTTTTCTTAAATTGGACCATCAAATGATCAAATAGAGTCATAATTAAATTTACTTATGTTAAGAATGTAACGGTGGAGAATACGTGAGGGTCAGAATTTTCAATATATAAAATTATATCAAAAAATAAAAAACATTTAATTATGAAAAAAATAAAAAAAATACCTAAAATTTACGTCAATATTCCATATGATATCAGCATCAAAAGATAGAAAAAATATTTTAAGTGAAACCAAAAGTATAACATGCTAAAAAACATGTTAAGACTTTTAATTTATACAAAATATAAAAACTGAGTCACTTAATTAAACATTTTTAAAAGTTAGGTCAGAAAGTTAGTTTTTGTGGGACTTTAATCAGATGTCTACATTATTATTTTATTTTTGCTTAATCAATTACAAACACATAAGCGCATCTAGTGTAGTGGTATCATAGTACCCTCCCACGGTACTGACCGGGGTTCGATTCCCCGGATGCGCAGTTTTGTATTATTATTTTTAAAGGATAAAACAGTTATATTAATATCATATTTTGCCAATTAAATTTAATTAATAATGTCTACAATTATAATTTAATATTTATATCATTAAATTAAATAATATTGTTTGTAGGTGTCAAGAGAGTAAAATATTTATATCATTAATTAAATAATTTTGTTTGTAGGTGTCAAGAGAGTAAAAATCAAATGCGGGTATTTAAATTTTTTTATTTATGTAAATATAGTAGAGATCCTAAGAAAACCGCAATGTTATGTGAAAATAGATAAAATCAATGAAACCGGCCACATAATTTACAATTTTTTATCACCACCCTTTATAAATGTGTGTGCGTATATATAAATAATGATATGGATCAAATGAAAAACCATAACATGGTTTTACATGTACATCATATATAGGCTATGTATACGTGACCGTTTTTCATTCGACATGTTTTTACGTATACGTAAAACTCGTCATTCTCGTATTTATGTTCAACATATATGTAACAAAAGCTTAAATAACATTTTAACAATTTAAATAACAAAAAATTTATGAATTATGTTCTTGATTTCAGTGATTTTCTTTGGTTTTCACATAACTATTGGTGCATGGCATATAAGTTTTCAAGATAATATATAACCCTTGCAGAAATTTACAACTTTATAGATGATTATCATGTTATTCTCGTATTTTATTTGGTAAGAATATATATATTTTTTAATTTTAAAGTTATAAATAAACAAGAAGAATTAGACCCTTCTTTGTCCCCCAATTTTCCTTTTTTTTTCCTTAAACATAAAAATATAGCATTTGTATGTAATTAATTGAGTTTCTTACATTTATCATCATTTAAAGCTTGTTTTATGATCTCATAACTATTAACTATACCGTAAAAAAATACTTAGCGTCCATGACAAATAGTAAATATATTCGTTATCACTTATCCAAATGTAGTCTGTTCAATAGATACTTTATAGAGGAAACTAGGAATATATGTCGCGCGTTGCTGCGGCTGTTCGTGTTTGAGTATTTTGTTTTAGTAAGCGACATAGCAGATAATAAACCAAAGTTTTGCTTGTTTTTTGGCCATCAAGAGAGATTATAGTAGTGATACATGCATACACAACAAAGACATTTAGTATAGGAGTAAATCTTCACCAAACAGAGAAAACGAAAAATAGATTGTCCCAATTAATAACGCTTTCATTATTAACCATAGGATATGTACACCATCTAAGGAACTTTCTTGATTAAATGTTCCTAAATTTTCTTATGATGCACAACAGAAGTCAAAGTCAATGCAAAGCCCCATGCGGAATTACCAGTTTCAAATAATACATTGCATTAGCATATATAGCATTTACAAGTGTACCCTTCTAAATAAATACCTTACACATTTCCAAACCATCATAACAGGAAGATTTCAAGAACAGCCCTACAGCTAAAATTTCTTGTTCCGTTTGTTGTTCTTTAACTAAATTATAAATGCAGCTCATGTTAAGTGTTAGATCGACAAAAGATGATAACAAAATTAAGGAAAATTTACCTCAAGAATGTAACACCTACGAAAAAATTGCATGCTGCAACTTGATACAAATGCTTATGCATCAGTGGAGCGTTCTTGTGATGATTTATAGATCCGGTACGCAGCTATGCACATTGTAGTGTTGCCAATAACCGTCAATGCTCCTTGGAGAGCAACCAAAACCTATAATTTGCATTGGGTAAGACCCATTTTGCTTATTAAATGATGAAAGTTCAAGATTTATTTATTACTTAGGAAAATTAGAGCATGGGGAATCAAGAATAAACAAACAAACAAACAAACAAACATACCCAGTGTCTCCCGCTGAAGAGCAGGGTCTGGGAGGGGTATATGGTGGCAAGTCTTTCCTCTATCTAGAAAGATAGAGAGACCGCTTCCGAAGATGGGGAATCAAGAATGTCATAGCAATTACTACTTTTCAAATTTGATTATAAAATAAAAGTATCAATCTTACCTCCAGTGACTCGGAGTTATAAAAGAAATGCCAAGTACTCGCGCAAAATGCTCCACCAAGCAGGGAAACCTGAAGCAATTAACTTATCAAGTTATCATGTATTAGCCATAAAGTTGTACATAATCATATGCCTTGTGACCAGATAAGTAACAGAATTTATAAATTATAACCAAAACTAATATATCAAGAACTGCAACTCACCATACCCCAAGAAAGCCCCTTCCAAGATTGATATCCAAATTTCTCTGCATATTGCCATACTAAAATCATTGCTGTAACCCTTACAAATTTCACAAAAATTAAACAACTAATCAGCCAATACAATAATACACAGCTAATAAACATTTATAGCACAGCTCGAGTTACTCTATTTGTTGCCAAATGTGCTAATTTCAAACATCATTCAGTCAAGCGCATACCATATTTTGAGAGAAAATGCATAAGTCCAGTCAAATTTAGATTTTGATCACAACCTTACTTCGACTATTTAATCACAAAATTAGATTTTGATCACTATATACATATACAATACACAGAGCTTACATACCTACATACAAACCGTGCGACAACATACATACATACTTGAACAAATGACCACACGCATACATACACACTAACAAAACCAAACAAAAAAGTAAAACTTTTCATAAGCTAAACACAGGCTCTAACCAGGCCAATTAGATTTTGATCACTATATACATATACAATACAGAGAGCTTACATTCCTACATACAAGCCGTGCAACAACATACATACATACCTGAACAAATGACAACACACAACAGGCTCTAACCAGGCCAATTTAGGTTGCATGGATCTCAAATAGGGTAAATACAAAAGTGTAAGCATAAAGTTAACAACCAATAGATACATGTATCTAATCTACCAACACATAACTGTTTAAAAACAGCAAAACTCCAACAAAATAAACATTAAACATACCTAAAAAACAACTAAGAAAGAAACTGAACCCTGCAGCAACCAACCAAAATAAATTACCAACAAAAACTCAAATGTTAGAACATGTAACCCTTAAAAAGACAACATACACCCCATAACCAATCGAAAACAGAAGCAAAACCAAAAGAAATCAACCAACAACAACCTTACCAGTCAACCAGCAAAACCCAGAAGGATACCAAATCCTGTAAAAACTCAAAAATAAGTATTAGAACCAAACCAATAATAAGTTACAAACAAACCAACAGCAGAACCAACAACAAATATGGCTTGCAGACTCAAAGATTGTGGTTTTCTTCTAAAGGTAACATCAAACATAAGAAGCATGTTAACTTGCTAGCCTAGAAATAAAACAAAAAGAAAAATACTCTGCACAAGTTCTGATCAACATTAGAATTCACAAATTCATCAGCACTCACACAAACTTAAACTTATAATTGTAAATGTAATCATCAAGACCTAAACACAAAATCCTAACAATAAAAAAGAGCCATCTGATGCCGATTGATAAGAACACAAAGATCACCTAATACAGGTGAAATGATTAAGAAAAAGAAAATCATCATCCATCACCTCTTAGAGTCGTACATCAATATGTTTGGTGAACTGATGAACAACAAAAACAAAGAAAACCCCCAAAATCGACACCCACAGGCATAATCAAAACGAAAAGCACACAAATATGGCGATTGCGTACCGGAAAGCAGAGCTCGAAACAACAAAAGCCAAAGATCTACGGTCGCAAAACACTCGGTTCCACCGAATGCTCCTATGAGTGCAGTTATGCTTCGGAGGCTTCGCCTTCTCTTTTGGTGATGGCGTCGGCAGTCGTTTCTGTCGCTAGGGGAAGGGTGGTGGTGGTGGTGGTAGGTGGGAGATTTGGGTGAATCTGGTGGCGATGGGGCGGTGATTTGGGTGGTGTGGTGTGTGGGAATCGGAGGTGTGGTGGTGGTGGTTTAGGGTTTGGGAGAAGGTCCACCGACCAAAGTCTTTAATAAGAACTAGTTAATTAGCGCCGCGCGATGCCGCGGCAATGCTATTTTATGAATTTTTATGTTAGGTTGTTTGATAAAAGTTGTAAACAGTAGATTTCTAGATTCCAAACATTACATTTTTAGCATGAGACAGACTATACAAAAGGTTTAAAATGTGCAGCTGGTTGTCTAGTTTGTTACATCAAAAATCCGACGTTGAACGGCATTGTCCATTGGGTGTCTTGCAAAATGAGGTCATGCTTGTGGAAGTCCTATCTTGCAAAATGAGATCACTTCTAGTGGAAGTCCTTCATTACAAAATTCAAGACCTAATTTTTTTACCTTTCTTGGCCTTTACAGTTGATTCAGGATTTCAGAGAGGGTTTTAAGGTTTGACTCAGCATCTTTGTTCCTAGTTGGAAGAGAGGCTACTTCAAATGGAGGTAGATGTTTGAACAGGTAGTCACAACTTGTACCATAGCTGATTAAAGATATAATGTCTGTAATACCTCTGAATTAGGGCTGGTAGCTCAGGTATGCATGGATTAAGGTAAACCTCGGTTGCAGGAGTGGAAGCAAGTTGTAAGGCACCTGCGTACAATAAAATCTTGAAGTTAATCATTGTATTTCTCCTTTTTTTTGCAGCAGTAAAAGTTATAGGTGTAACATCTCGTATTTTTGTTTACTAAAAGTTAACTTCGTTTACTCTTACAAGGGTTATTATTGTCAATTTTGAAACTCGTGTGTTGTTTGTGCTTATTCATTATTATCATTAAGTTAAAAATATATAAATATTAAATAAAAAAAATATATGTTAATATTAATAAAAGTAACAATAATAATAATAATAATAATAATAATAATAATAATAATAATAATAATAATAATTTTAATAGTAATAAAAATAAATTATATAGTTATTAAACTTAACAATGTTTAAAACTTTAAGTAGTTAAAGATTAAGGGGGCCTTAATGTAATTTTATAAACTTTAAATTAAAGTTTTGGCATAAAATAATAGAAACTCAAAGTTAAGGGGCCCATTGTGTAAAATCTCAAAAATTCAACCCAAACCCCCCGCCCATCCCGTATTTCCGGTGACCGGGTCCGGCCACCTCCGGTCGGCTCCGGCGAGGGCCAATACCCCCTCAAACGCTCCAAATCAATAAATCAAACCATTCTAAAAGCTTCGTGAACACGATTTAAACCTGTTTATGAGTTTTAATTGGGTTTAACAGCGGTTATGGGTTCCAAAAATCGAGTAACCGATCACACTTAAACTCATTAGCCGTTCGAGCATTAAACGGCAATAATAATCTAATTAATCGAACGTACACGATCATATGATTAATACTAAACGTCTACAACTCTCAATTTCACCTGAAAACACCCAATCACACAAATCCAATCCTCCACATTACGCGGACCTGCAACTCAATCCAACCCACATTACGAGCATCCTTAATCGAGTTTGATTGAAGGCTTTCATTCCCCATCACCATAAGAAGCTGCACACAGGATTAATTGGATTTTCATTGCTTATTCCGTCTCCTTCGATCGACTCCCCTGCCGCGACTGTTCTTCGTGGCGTTCACCCGCGATTCGAACTCGATCAGGTAAATTAAATACATGAACCTGCTCGATTAAGCATGGGGAACAAAAGCCCCATGGTTAATTTGGTTGTAATCATCGACTAAAGGCTCGATTGATTCGTTTTCATATTAGGGTTCATGGGTTTCGGGGGATTTAAGCGATTCGACTTTAAAACAATTAAAAACCGAGGCCTAATGCGGCCACGGCCTTTGGTTCACCGGTAATACATGCACAATATACACGGGAGGTCCCGGGTTCGAACCCGGCAACCCCCATTCTTTTTTAGAAGGCCTTTTTGGCCCTTAAAAATTGTATAAAAATTCTAAAAATTATTGAAACCAGTTTTATAAACTCTAAATATTTTTCTATACATCAAACCAATTTCTGCAAATTTATTTCTTAAAATATATTAATGTTTTATTTTATTTTATTAAAACAAATAATAAAACTAGTTAAATAACTTATAAAATAGACTTTAAAATTTGTTTATCTTAACAAAACATTACAATTAGATTATTTTCATGTTTTAGTTATTAATTATTATTGTTTCAAATAATGAATAATTATTTGTCTCAAATAATAAATAATAAAAGTTTGTAGAAATTATATATTTTATAATTTCATAAATCATTCTAAAATATTATTCTCTTATAAAATATACTAACTAAAGGTTAGATTAATAATTTGTTATTAATCAAAACGTTATTCCAATTAATCTTAAATAATTATAAAGTTTTATATATATTAAACCTTATCAATTTTTATACTTAAAATTCATTCTTAAAATACTAAAACACATATATTAAATTCTTCTAATGGATCGAAACGCGAATAATTATTTTATAAATTTAATTACTCGACGAACCTCACAATTCCAATTGAAACCCTAGTTCACGTTAAAACATTAAAGCTTATTATTAAGACTTTAACCTTGTGAATATATATTTACATATTTAGGTGCCTTGTAACGATTCACGTTGGAACGACGCCTACTTTTATTCTTATTAACCGTCATTATACACTTATTTGACATGTGAGTTTTCCTTGCCCCTTTTTACTTTATTTCACACTATTTTGGGGTGAAACATGGTACTTATACGACTTACACTTATAAACGTTTGAGACTTGTAAAGCACTTGCAATTCATCTTTATATTTTGTCATGGTTATTTGTGTGTTGTAAGTGATTATATGAGATACATAGTTTGTTTACAATCATTAACTATTGCTAGCCTGGCGACGTCTTAGATCTTTGGGCCTGACAAGCCTATTTGGTGCTAAAGTCGATGTATTGCCGACTCCTAGGAGCCGTATGCTTGTGCACTAGGGAACCAAATACACTTAGCCAATCTTATATACTTGTAATCAAGTCGAGGTTTGGTTGTAACGATATGTGTTCTATAACCTTACTAGCTTATAACCTATGACATGAATTGCTACTTGTAACTTTATCATATTATGTATGAAAACCTTGGAAACTCACCAACTATTTTAGTTGACCTTTTTATTTTTATCATGTTTTCAGGTAACCCCCAAGCTTAAAGTGGTCTTTTGAAGCTTGCAATAAAACTAGGACGTGGACCTAGTTAAATAAATAAAATGTTATGTTTTGATTTATGTTTGAACTTAATTCATGTTTGAGACTCATGTTTGTATTTCCTGTTGAAACTTAAAATATTAATATTTACCTTTAAATATAGCGTTATGTGGCTGTGAACAATCTTATCCCTCACACCTCGACGATTCCGCCGTCAAGGTTGGGGTGTGACAGATTGGTATCAGAGCCCGTAACTATAGGGAATTAGGCTATTAGAAATGGTGACCTAGACTATAGCATATGCATGAACCTTATAGAATTATATTTCTATCTTTTAAGGTATATGGTTTGCATGCTACATAATGCTATGTTCCTTTATGTGCAATTTGGTGCCTTAGCATAGGATTGCCTAAACATTTCTACATGTCTCCCAAAACTTACATTTGACTCTTAGACTCTCCCCGAACATGAAACCTCTTAATCTTATTCTCGACGACACGTGGAATCGTATACTTATGCTTATGACTTGGATCTTTAGGCGTTATGTCTAATCTATATAAATCTCATCAAGGTTTTGATTTCATGAACCTAAGAAATATTGTGTGACACATAGACACCTGTATCCGGGATTTCCTGGCAAAAAGCCCTCGGGCTAAGGCAAGCGTATTCGTATAAATCTCATTGAGGGGCCCGTTACGCTACCTGGGGATTTCTGGGATGAGTGATAAACTATGGTCAAAATACACATATCTCTAAGGCAAATGGGTCAATTCACCTTGACGTGTCAACGTTTCCAAATGGTAATGCGTTACCTAATGGAATCATCCCGTGTACCTTACAACCCTTAGCTTATTCTTGTCTAAACTATTATCCTTTGTTATCCTCACTCCCGTAACTAACACATTTTGTATATCCAGCATGTCTCGTCATCATGGAAAGCGTGGAAGTTCCGACCGTAAGCTTGCAGCAATGATTGCCCGACAAATGGCTGCTGTACTCCCAACCATGGTTGCTGAACTTAATAGCACTCTAATGGCTAATAGCAACAACAACACTAATGGGAACAATAGTGGTGCTCATGGAGAGAATAACAACAATCAACAAGGGAACACCCGTACGTGCACTTTCAAACACTTCAACTCGTGCAAACCCACTAGTTTTAGTGGAAAAGAAGGAGCCACTGGACTCCTCGAGTGGTTTGAAAGTATGGAGAACACCTTTATCGTTAGCGAGTGCCCTGATGAGTTCAAGGTTCGCTATGCTGCAAGTGTCCTTCAACAACGGGCACTAACATGGTGGAATAGTGAAAAGAAAAACCGTGGAACTGAGGTTGCTTTGGCGTTGCCCTGGGAAGAATTTAAGGATATCATGATCCAAAAGTTTTGCCCGAGGAGCGAGTTGCAAAAGCTGGAGGAGGAGTTCTGGAACCTCAAACAGGATGGTGGGAATCATTTGGCTTATTCCACCCGACATCATGAATTGAGTATGCTCCTACCACACATGGTGGACACCGTGCCCCGTAACATTGAAAAATTCATCAAGGGGGTACCACCTCAAATTCAAGATGCCGTGGTGGGTAGTAGGCCCACAACCTTGGAGGAAGCCATCACGATCACCGCTCAACTCACTGAGAACCATATACGAGCGGGTACCATGTCTGTGAAGGGTGCAAAGAAGGTGGAAAAGACGGCTTCTGAGGCTGTTAAGGAGACTAAAGCTGAACCGTCTCACAACAACAACAACAACAAGAAGCGTAAGTTTACACCGGCACGCAACTATGCCGTGGCTGCACCCAAACAACCCCAAACGCAACTTGTACCTGTCGCTGCACCTGTGGCACAAGTGCCTGGGGCTAGAGCTTATGCTGGTCCTCAACCTATGTGCAACACGTGTAGATACCATCATCCGGGGAATCAACCATGCCGTATCTGTACCTTATGCGGTAAATATGGTCACTGGGTGGCGACTTGTCACCGTGCACCTAACAACGCCGCCATGGTCACAAACCGTGTTTGCTACAATTGTGGGGAACCTGGTCATTTCCGCCCACAATGCCCTCGCCTGGTGGGTAATGTTCCACAAGCTCGAGGACGTGCTTTCAACATCAACGCTAACCAAGCACAAGCAAACAACGATGTGGTGAATGGTATGTTAACTTACTTGTAACTTTTGTGATCCGATTCTTTTCATACATTACTTGTATCGTTAAATACCTTAAAAATTGAACAGGTATGTTTCTTATTAATAACATTTATGCCTATGTCCTATTTGATTCTGGAGCCGATAAGAGTTTTGTTTCATTAGAGTTTGAACCCGTACTTGCTAAGCCACATACGAAACTAGAAAGACCTCTCACCGTTGAAGTTGCCGATGGAGAACCGATCACTGTGGATGTTGTTATCCGTGATTGCATCTTAAGTCTTGACACTCACGATTTTCTTATTGATCTTATTCCTATGAAACTTGGAAGTTTCGATGTCATCATTGGTATGGATTGGTTGGCCAAACACCATGCCGAGATCGTTTGTTTTGAGAAGTGCATCCGTATACCGTTACCATCTGGGGATACTTTGAAAGTGTTCGGAGAAAAATCTTCTAAAGGGCTTAAACTCATGTCTTGCACTCAAGCCCGGAAGTGTTTAAGTAAGAACTATATGGCGTTCTTGGCTTACGTGGTCAACACAAAAGTCAAAGGGAAAGAACTTAAGGACGTTCCGATTGTCCGAGACTTTCCTGAAGTATTTCCCGATGACCTTAGTGGTTTACCTCCCGTGCGTGAAGTTGAGTTCAAAATTGACCTAATACCGGGAGCAAACCCCGTGGCTAAGTCACCGTATCGACTTGCACCATCGGAAATGCAAGAACTTTCTAGTCAACTTCAAGAGCTAACCGAGAAGGGTTTCATTCGCCCTAGTTCTTCGCCTTGGGGTGCACCTGTCCTCTTTGTGAAGAAGAAAGATGGATCGTTTCGTATGTGTATCGATTATCGTGAGCTTAACAAGCTTACCATCAAGAACCGTTATCCTCTTCCTCGCATCGATGACTTGTTTGATCAACTTCAAGGAGCTGCTATATTCTCGAAGATTGATCTACGTTCTGGATATCATCAATTACGAGTCCATGATGATGATATCCCAAAAACCGCGTTTCGTACTCGTTATGGACACTACGAGTTTATGGTGATGCCTTTTGGTTTAACTAATGCTCCTGCTGTCTTCATGGATCTTATGAACCGAGTATGCAAGCCTTATCTAGATAAGTTTGTGATCGTCTTCATTGATGACATACTTATCTACTCCAAGACTAACACCGAGCATGAACTGCATTTGCGACAAGTTCTTGAGTTGTTGAAGAAAGAACAATTGTACGCGAAGTTCTCGAAGTGTGACTTCTGGCTCGAAGAAGTTCAATTTCTAGGACACGTGGTGAATAGCCAAGGAATTCATGTTGACCCTGCAAAGGTAGAAGCTGTGAAGAATTGGTGTGTTCCCACGACTCCAACCGAGATTCGTTCTTTCCTTGGTCTTGCTGGTTATTACCGGCGATTCATCGCCAACTTTTCAAGGATCGCGAAGCCTCTCACTTCCCTGACACAAAAGAATAAACCATTCGAGTGGGGGCCCGAGCAGAAAGAAGCTTTTGAAGCATTAAAGCACAAACTGTGCAATGCTCCTATCTTGACCCTACCCGATGGAAACGATGATTTCACCGTATATTGTGATGCATCAAAACAAGGCCTTGGTTGTGTTCTTATGCAACGAGGAAAGGTCATAGCTTATGCATCGAGACAACTGAAGGTTCACGAGGTGAATTACACAACACACGATCTCGAGCTTGGTGCTGTTGTTTTTGCTTTGAAGATTTGGAGACATTACCTTTATGGTACGCAATGTATAGTCTACACCGATCACAAAAGCCTTCAACACGTTATTAATCAAAAAGATCTCAATATGAGACAACGTCGTTGGCTTGAGTTGATTAGTGATTATGACTGTGACATTCGTTACCATCCTGGAAAGGCAAATGTTGTGGCCGATGCACTAAGTCGAAAGGTTCATAGCAAGATGGTCTCGTTCCAAGAAATTCGCGATCGACGACAATGGTTTGACACCTTGAGGGGATTCGATACTGAAATTCGACTAGATGTCAACGAGGCTACTGTACTGCTACAAAACTTGAGAATAGATAGTGACATCGAGTCTAGTATCTTGGAGGCTCAACAAAGGGTTCAACAAGAAGGAAGAATGAAGGATGAACTGGAGCATAACCTTCTAACTCAACTGGAGACGAAACCTAATGGGTTGATGTATTTCGCAAACCGAATTTGGGTTCCAAATCGTGATAACCTTCGTACCCTTGTCATGAACGAAGCTCATCAAACTCGTTATTCTATTCACCCTGGCTCCGACAAGATGTACATGGATCTGCGTGGTCATTACTGGTGGCCTGGAATGAAGAAAGATGTAGCGACTTATGTAGCTAAGTGCCTCACATGTACGAAGGTTAAAGCCGAACACCAACGTCCAAGTGGATTACTTGAGCAACCCGAGATTCCTGTATGGAAGTGGGAACACATATCCATGGACTTCATAACCAAGCTACCCCGAACCTCTCGAGGACATGATAGCATATGAGTGATCGTCGACCGATTGACCAAATCGGCATATTTTATACCCATACGTGACACTTACAAGACATCAAGGTTGGCTCGTATATACGTTGATGAAATTGTAAGTCGCCATGGGGTACCTCTTCACATCATATCCGACCGAGACGCTCGTTTCACTTCGCACTTTTGGTCGTCTTTGCAAGAACTCTTGGGTACTCAATTGGATCTAAGCACGGCTTACCACCCCCAAACTGATGGTCAAACCGAGCGAACCATCCAAACCTTGGAGGATTTGCTACGCCTTTGTGTCCTTGACTTTGGTGGTGATTGGGATACGCACCTACCGCTAGCGGAATTTTCGTATAACAATAGTTACCACTCGAGTATCAAGATGGCACCATTCGAAGCACTTTATGGTCGAAAATGTCGTTCACCGATCTGCTGGACCGACATTGGTGAAAACTTTATCACTGGTCCTGAACTCATACAAGAGACGACCGATAAAGTTTCTATCATCCGAAAGAACCTTGAAGTGGCAAGAAGTCGACAAAAGAGCTATGCTGATAAGCGACGTAAGCCATTGGAATTCCAAGTTGGGGAGATGGTTCTTCTTAAGGTTTCACCGTGGAAGGGTGTTGTTCGCTTTGGAAAGAAGGGTAAACTGGCTCCAAGATTTGTAGGACCTTTCAAGATTCTGAAAAGGATTGGGAAGGTGGCTTACAAACTGGAATTACCTTCCGACCTTAGTGGGGTTCATCCTGTGTTCCATGTCTCGAATTTGAGGAAGTGTCTGGCTGACGAAGGTCTGCGTGTTCCGTTGGATGACATCCAGATCGACGAGTCATTACACTTTGTCGAGAAACCCGTGGAAGTTATGGATCGCATTATGAAGAGGACTAGAACTACCACTACCCCAATTGTCAAGGTTCGTTGGGAGAATAAGCGGGGAGCTGAGTTCACTTGGGAACGTGAGGAGCATATGAAGAAGAAGTATCCGTTTTTGTTCGCATAGTTACATTTTTCTTTTAATTTCGGGACGAAATTCTTTTAAGTTGGGGAGACTGTAACATCTCGTATTTCTGTTTACTAAAAGTTAACTTCGTTTACTCTTACAAGGGTTATTATTGTCAATTTTGAAACTCGTGTGTTGTTTGTGCTTATTCATTATTATCATTAAGTTAAAAATATATAAATATTAAATAAAAAATATATGTTAATATTAATAAAAGTAACAATAATAATAATAATAATAAATAATAATAATAATAATAATAATAATATAATTTTAATAGTAATAAAAATAAATTATATAGTTATTAAACTTAACAATGTTTAAAACTTTAAGTAGTTAAAGATTAAGGGGGCCTTAATGTAATTTTATAAACTTTAAATTAAAGTTTTGGCATAAAATAATAGAAACTCAAAGTTAAGGGGCCCATTGTGTAAAATCTCAAAAATTCAACCCAAACCCCCCGCCCATCCCGTATTTCCGGTGACCGGGTCCGGCCACCTCCGGTCGGCTCCGGCGAGGGCCAATACCCCCTCAAACGCTCCAAATCAATAAATCAAACCATTCTAAAAGCTTCGTGAACACGATTTAAACCTGTTTATGAGTTTTAATTGGGTTTAACAGCGGTTATGGGTTCCAAAAATCGAGTAACCGATCACACTTAAACTCATTAGCCGTTCGAGCATTAAACGGCAATAATAATCTAATTAATCGAACGTACACGATCATATGATTAATACTAAACGTCTACAACTCTCAATTTCACCTGAAAACACCCAATCACACAAATCCAATCCTCCACATTACGCGGACCTGCAACTCAATCCAACCCACATTACGAGCATCCTTAATCGAGTTTGATTGAAGGCTTTCATTCCCCATCACCATAAGAAGCTGCACACAGGATTAATTGGATTTTCATTGCTTATTCCGTCTCCTTCGATCGACTCCCCTGCCGCGACTGTTCTTCGTGGCGTTCACCCGCGATTCGAACTCGATCAGGTAAATTAAATACATGAACCTGCTCGATTAAGCATGGGGAACAAAAGCCCCATGGTTAATTTGGTTGTAATCATCGACTAAAGGCTCGATTGATTCGTTTTCATATTAGGGTTCATGGGTTTCGGGGGATTTAAGCGATTCGACTTTAAAACAATTAAAAACCGAGGCCTAATGCGGCCACGGCCTTTGGTTCACCGGTAATACATGCACAATATACACGGGAGGTCCCGGGTTCGAACCCGGCAACCCCCATTGTCACACCCCAACCTTGACGGCGGAAACGTCGAGGTGCGAGGGTTAAGATTGTTCACAGCCACATAACGCTATGTTAAAGTATGAAATGCCATTAATCAATTGTTTTCAATCACCACATACATCAATGTCTCAAAATAAATTAAACAAAAACAAGAATTCAATCGTCTTTATTAAACCTAGGTCCATGATCTAGGTTTATGCATTCCTTCAATCATCGCTAAGCTTGCACATTTCCTGAAACATGTTGAAAATAAAGTCAACTAACTAGTTGGTGAGTTCTCATGGTTTTAAATACAATAAGTATACAAAATGTGGCAATTCTAGTCAATGGTCACAAGATAGCAAGTATATAGAACATGCATAGTTACAATCAAGCCTCGACTGAATAATATGAATAAGCATGATTAGCTAAGTGTATTTGGTTCCCTAGTGCACAAGCATACGGCTCCTAGGAGTCGGCAATACATCGACTTTAGCACCAAATAGGCTTGTCAGGCCCAAAGATCTAAGACTTCGCTAGGCTAGCAATAGTTAATGATTGCACACGTATGTCACATCTCATATAATACTAAACATATCCAAACAACCACGACTATGTAAGAATTGCACGTGTGAAATAAGTATCAAAACGTGTATGTGTAAGTTTGTATAAGCAACATGTTTCACCCCGAAAGATGTGAAATAATCGTAAAGCGGGGCATAAGAACTCACATGTTTAATAAGGAGACTTGTAGATGAAATAAGAATAACCACGAATAAGATTTCCAACACAAACGTCACAACGCACCTAAACGAAATAAAATAGCGCGTTATAATTTGTTTGATGATTAATTGTAGGTCTAATATGATTTAATAATTATTCGTATTTATTACATGTTAATAACGTGATCGGTTTAATGGAACGAATGGATTATACTTGGTATAATCAATTGTTAGCGCGTAAGAGAATTAATAAATAAAACTTGATTAAATTGTACGTTGAATCGATTTTTAAGGATTGTATATAATAATTATAATAAGTGATTTAGCTATTATAAGAGACTATATACAAATATATATATATTTATAGGTATAAGTAATCAAACAATTTAATTGTTTGAATATACATATAAATATATATACTAAACAATCAATATAAATGATTTAGCTATTAAAAGAACTATGTATGAATATATATATATGTATATATATAAGTAACTAAACAATTAATTGTTTAATTATATATATATAAATGTATATACTAAACAATTATAACATTGTATATAATAATCAATATAAATGATTTAACTATTAAAAGAACTATATATAAATATATATATATATATATATATATATATAATTAAATTGTTTGATTATATATGTATAAACATATATACTAAACAATTATAACATTGTATAAACATAATAAGTGATTTAATTACTAAAAGATCAATATATAAATATATATATATATATAGGTATAAATAACTAAACCATTTAATTACTTAAAAATATATATATACATATACAAGTATTATATATACATATACAAGTATTATGTTTACTCATTTCTTTTGTATTTTTAAAACTAAAATAATGTATTTATAAATACAAAGGTATTTTATAAAAATTATTTTAGTCCCAAATTAATTAAAAAAAATAAATCTGTATTTTATAAAATAAATTTTAGAAATTTTCAGAATTAAAAAAAAAATTAAATAATAAAAAGAAAAGAAGAAAAAGAAGGAAAAATCAGAAAAGAAAGGAAAAAGGGGGGGCTGCCCGGGTCGAACCCGGGACCTCCCTTTCAACAGGGAACTCAGTGACCAGTGAACCAGGGCTAATGCCTTGGTTTTCCATGGTTCTGAAATCATTTTAACCTTCATCCCCGGTTTTCCCCAAATTTTGGATGAACCCTAGGTTCAACGGATCCTCAATTGGCCCTCGATTCGGTGTTAGACACCCAAATCATCATAGGGCTTCTGATCCTTGGATCAAAACGAGTGGAAAACAGGTTTCAATTACCTGTTTTGATTAAGCTTCGAGTGATTTCGAGTTCGAGTTGGGTTCGGGTGTTCTTGAATCTGGGGTTTTCTGATCGTGTGATTTTTTTGTGAAATTGAAGGTTTGGAGAGTTCAGGAACTTCGAAATGATTCCGAAACCCTCAATATATAACTTTGATTACACGGTTTTGGCTCTAACTTGTTCGATTTTGAAACCGCGTCCGAATTTACCAAAATTGTGTGATTCGAGCTGTTATTTTGCGATTTTGATTGATTGTTTGATTGATATAGCCGCGTATTAAGTTTATACATGATTGATTTGATTTAATTTGTGAAATTGAACATGATTTGATTCGAATTTTTTTAAAGTTTTGATTCGGTTTTGATTTGGAAAGTTTGTACGAGCGGGAACCTCAATTTCGAGTGGGTTTGGGTTCGAAACCCATAGTCGAAGGGGTTAGGCCGTTTAATTGGGTCAAATCGCGCTTGAAATGGGGTTTTTGGAACTCGCCGGAGCTCGGCCGGAGCTCCGGCCGATTGTCACCGGAAAACGGGGGTGGGGGAAATGGGTTTGGGACTTTTACACATATGGTCCCTGTTCTTTTAAAAGTTACCATTTTATGTTCAAATCTTTATGTAAAGTTTTTAATTTGACAAAATGACCCCTTGCATTTTAATTATTATTTTTGTTATTATTATTATTATTATTATTATTATTATTATTATTATTATTATTATTATTATTATTATTATTATTATTATTATTATTATTATTATTATTATTATTATTATTATTATTATTATTATTATTATTATATATAAAAAAAAATAAAAATTTACTAAGGATGTTATAAATGGCATAAATAAATGAACAAAAATACAGAATGTTACAGTCTCCCCAACTTAAAAGAATTTCGTCCCGAAATTAAGAATCAAAAAGGGTTACAAGAATAAGTAAGGGTAAGTCTTCTTCATATGTTCTTCACGCTCCCACGTGAATTCCGCTCCTCGTTTATTCTCCCATCGTACCTTTACGATTGGGGTCGTAGAGGTCCTAGTCTTCTTCATAATGCGATCCATGATTTCGACGGGTTTTTTCAACGAAGTGTAGTGACTCGTCGATCTGAATGTCTTCCAATGGCACATGCAAATTATCGTCGGCCAGACACTTCCTCAGATTCGAGACGTGGAAGACAGGGTGAATTCCACTAAGGTCGGAGGGTAGTTCTAGTTTGTAGGCCACTTTCCCGATCCTTTTCAAACCTTGAAAGGCCCTACAAACCTAGGAGCTAACTTGCCTTTCCTTCCAAAGCGAACCACACCCTTCCACGGTGAGACCTTGAGAAGGACCATCTCCCCAACTTGGAATTCCAGTGGCTTTCGACGTTTATCAGCGTAGCTTTTCTGTCGACTCCTTGCCACTTCCAGGTTCTTGCGGATGATAGCGACTTTATCGGTCGTCTCTTGTATGAGCTCGGGACCGGTAATAAGATTCTCGCCAACGTCGGTCCAGCAGATTGGTGAACGACACTTACGACCGTAAAGTGCTTCGAACGGTGCCATTTGGATGCTTGAGTGGTAACTGTTGTTGTAGGAGAATTCTGCGAGCGGTAGGTGCGTATCCCAGTCGCCCCCAAAATCGAGGACACAGAGACGTAACAGGTCTTCCAGGGTTTGGATCGTCCGCTCGGTTTGGCCATCGGTTTGGGGATGGTAAGCCGTGCTTAAATCCAATTGTGTACCCAGAAGTTCTTGCATAGTAGACCAAAAGTGAGAAGTGAATCGAGCGTCTCGGTCGGATATAATGTGAAGAGGCACACCATGACGGCTTACGATCTCGTCGATGTAAATCCGGGCTAATCTTGATGTCTTATATGTGTCGCGTATGGGTATGAAATGTGCCGACTTAGTCAATCGGTCGACGATTACCCATATGCTATCGTGCCCGCGAGATGTCCGAGGTAACTTGGTTATGAAGTCCATGGATATATGTTCCCACTTCCACATGGGAATTTCGGGTTGTTCAAGTAATCCACTTGGACGTTGATGCTCCGCTTTAACCTTCGTGCATGTAAGGCACTTAGCAACATAGGTTGCTATGTCTCGTTTCATTCCGGGCCACCAATATTGACTCCGTAAGTCCATGTACATCTTATCGGAGCCCGGGTGAATAGAATAACGAGTCCGATGTGCTTCGTTCATGATAGAAGCCCGAAGGTTATTGCGTTTGGGGATCCAGATTCGGTTTGCGAAATACATTAGCCCATTGGCTCTTGTTTCTAATTGGGCTAAGAGATTTGGCTCGAGCTCTTCCTTCATACTCCCTTCGGTTTGCACCGCTTGCTGTGCTTCTCGAATACTCGCCTCGATGTCACAATCGATCCTTAAGTTCTGCAATAACACCGTAGCATTGTTGACATCGAGTCGGACTTCAGTATCAAACTCTCCCAATGTATCGAACCATTGGCGTCGGT
The DNA here is from genome assembly GCA_024085815.1 of Flaveria linearis. NCBI lineage: Eukaryota > Viridiplantae > Streptophyta > Magnoliopsida > Asterales > Asteraceae > Flaveria > Flaveria linearis. The sequence continues at coordinate 84,216,443 of CM044007.1, forward strand.
CGCGAATCTCTTGAACGGAAACCATCTTTTGATGCGTCTTTCGACTCAATGCATCGGCTACGACATTTGCCTTGCCGGGATGGTAGCGGATATCACAATCGTAGTCGCTAATTAGTTCCACCCAACGACGTTGTCTCATATTGAGGTCCTTCTGATTGAAAACGTGTTGGAGGCTCTTGTGGTCCGTGTAGACTATACATTGCGTGCCGTATAGATAGTGTCTCCAGATTTTCAAAGCAAAGACCACCGCTCCGAGCTCGAGATCGTGCGTCGTATAATTTACCTCGTGAACCTTCAATTGTCTCGAGGCATATGCGATGACCTTTCCCCGTTGCATGAGAACACAACCAAGGCCTTGTTTCGACGCATCGCAGTATACCGTGAAGTCGTCATTCCCATCCGGTAGCGTCAGAATAGGGGCATTGCACAACTTGTGCTTCAATGTCTCAAACGCCTCTTCTTGCTCGGCTTTCCACTCGAAAGGCTTGTTCTTCTGAGTCAAGGACGTGAGTGGCTTTGCGATTTTTGAGAAGTTGGCAATAAATCGCCGGTAATACCCGGCTAGGCCAAGAAACGATCGTACTTCCGTCGGAGTTGTGGGAGCACTCCAACTCTTTACGGCTTCGACCTTCGCAGGGTCGACGTGAATTCCTTGACTATTCACAACGTGCCCTAGGAACTGTACTTCTTCAAGCCAAAACTCACATTTCGAGAATTTCGCGTACAGTTGTTCCTTCTTCAACAGTTCGAGGATTTGACGGAGATGAAGTTCATGATCGGAGCGAGACTTGGAATAAATAAGAATGTCGTCAATGAAAACGATGACGAACTTGTCTAGGTATGGCTTGCACACCCGATTCATAAGATCCATGAAGACCGCTGGAGCATTGGTTAAGCCGAAAGGCATAACCATGAACTCGTAATGCCCATACCGGGTGCGGAATGCAGTCTTTGGGATATCGTCGTCGTGGACTCGCAGTTGATGATAACCCGAACGCAAGTCGATTTTTGAAAAGATTGCAGCTCCTTGAAGTTGGTCGAAAAGATCGTCGATACGAGGAAGAGGATACCGGTTCTTGATAGTCAACTTGTTGAGCTCCCGGTAATCGATACACATGCGGAAAGACCCATCTTTCTTCTTCACAAATAAGACAGGTGCACCCCAAGGAGAAGAACTAGGGCGGATAAACCCCTTCTCGGATAATTCCTGGAGTTGGCTAGAGAGTTCTTGCATTTCCGATGGTGCGAGTCGGTAAGGTGATTTAGCCGCGGGGCTTGCTCCCGGAATCAAGTCGATTTTAAATTCTACTTCGCGTACGGGAGGTAACCCGCTAAGATCATCGGGAAAAACCTCAGGGAATTCTCGTACAACTGGAACATCTTTGAGTTCCTTCTCCTTGGTTTTGGTGTTGACTACATATGCCAAGAATGCCGGATAACTCTTACTTAGGCATTTCTGAGCCTTAGTACATGACATAAGCTTGAGTCCTTTGGAGGACCGTTCACCGAACACCTTCAACGTGTCCCCGGAGGGTAAGGGCATGCGAATGCACTTCTCGAAACAAATGATCTCGGCATGGTTCTTAGATAACCAATCCATGCCAATAATGACGTCGAAACTCCCAAGCTTCATTGGAATAAGGTCGATAAGAAATTTATGGTTGTCGAGGCACAATAGACAATCGCGGATAACCACGTCGACGGTGATGGGTTCTCCATCAGCAACTTCGACGGTGAGAGGTCTCTCTAGATTTGAGCGAGGTTTAGAAAGTGTCGGCTCGAACTCTAAGGAAACGAAACTTCTATCGGCGCCCGAATCAAATAATACGTATGCATAGGTGTCATTAATAAGAAACATACCTGTATAGGTTTTAAAGGCACTTAAGGACACAAGTAAGGAATTTTAAGAGAAATTCTACAGGGATAGGGTTGCAATTTTTACGTACCGTTCACCACTTCGTTGTTCGCCTGGGCTTGGTTCGCGTTGATGTTGAAAGCACGTCCACGAGCTTGTGGAACATTGCCCACAAGACGAGGGCACTGGGGTCGGTAGTGACCTGGTTCTCCACAGTTGTAGCAAACCCGATTTGTTTCCGTCACTGCGTTCCCTAATGCTCGGCGACACGTTGCCACAAGGTGCCCGTACTTGCCACATAGTGTGCAGATGCGACATGGAACATTGCCCGGGTGGTGATACCTACACGTGTTACACATAGGTAGAGGGCCCGCATAAGCCCTTGCCACGGGTACTTGTGCTGCTGGAGTAGCCCCGGTAGTACACTGTCTTTGGGGCGGTTTAGGAGCAGCCACGGCGTAGTTCCGTGCCGGTACAAACTTCCGTTTCTTGTTATCAGGCTTGACCTCCTTAACCTCCTCGGGGGTCGTCTTCTCAGTCTTCTTAGCACCCTTTGCAGACATGGTGCCTGCTCGGATGTGGTTCTCCGTCAATTGGGCAGTGATGGTGATAGCTTCTTCCAGAGTTGCGGGTCGGCTACCCACAACGGCATCCTGAATTTGAGGCGGCACACCCTTAATAAATTTTTCCACGTTTCGGGAAACAGTATCCACCATGTGTGGCAGCAGTATGCTTAGTTCATGATGACGGGTAGAATACGCCAGATGGTTCCCGCCATCCTGTTTCAAATTCCAGAATTCCTCCTCCAGTTTCTGGATTTCACTCCTCGGGCAAAACTTGGCTATGGCTATGTTTTTGAATTCCTCCCAAGTTAAAGCCAAGATTGCATCGGGGCCTCGGTTCCTCTTTTCGCTGTTCCACCATGTTAAGGCCCGTTGTTGTAGCATACTGGTGGCATACCTCACTTTGAGTGCTTCGGGGCACTCACAGTTGACGAAGGTGTTCTCCATCCCTTCAAACCACTCTAAGAGACCGGTGGCACCTTCCTTGCCACTATAACTGGGAGGCTTGCATGAACTGAATTGCTTGAAGGTGCAAGACTGGGTGTTACGCCGTTGGTTTGCACTATTCTCCCCTTGACCATTGCTATTGTTCGTGACGTTTGCGATCATAGTGCTGCTGAGTTCAGCCACCATGGTCGGGATGACCGCAGCCATTTGCCGAGCAATCATGGCAGCAAGCTTACGGCCGGATCTTCCTCGGTTTCCGTGGAAGCGAGACATGCTGGAAAAATACAAATTGGGTTAGGATCGGTTAAAGGATAATATGGGTAGGCAATTAAGGTAAGAATCATGAATTATACGGAATGATTCCATTTGGTGACGCATCACCATTTGGAAACGTTGACACGTCAAGATGAATTGACCCATTCACCTCAGAAACTCGTGTATATTGGTCATAGTTTATCACTCATCCCGGAAATCCCCAGGTAGCGTAACGGTTCCCTCAATGAGATTATACGTATACGCTTGCCTTAGCCCGAGGGCCTTTTGCCAGAAAATCCAGAATACAGGTGTCTATGTACCACACTAGTTCTTTGGTTTATGAAATCAAAAATCTTGATGGGATATTTACAAGATTAGACATAAAGTCTAAAGAATTCCTATCAATAGATTCTACTTGGAGACGAGAATAAGTTTAAGAAATAGTAACTGTCGGGGAGAATTAACGTTTAAGATAAGTCTAGGGGAGACGGGTAACAATATGTAATCATGTAGAAAGGCACCTATGCTAAGGCATCACATTGCACATAATAAGGCATAGCGTTAGACAGCATGCAAACAATAAGTATGTATTCATAAGAATACTATTCTATAAGGGTCATGCATAAACTATAGCCTAGGTCACCATTTCTAATAACCTAAATCCCTATAGTTATGGGCTCTGATACCAATCTGTCACACCCCAACCTTGACGGCGGAAACGTCGAGGTGCGAGGGTTAAGATTGTTCACAGCCACATAACGCTATGTTAAAGTATGAAATGCCATTAATCAATTGTTTTCAATCACCACATACATCAATGTCTCAAAATAAATTAAACAAAAACAAGAATTCAATCGTCTTTATTAAACCTAGGTCCATGATCTAGGTTTATGCATTCCTTCAATCATCGCTAAGCTTGCACATTTCCTGAAACATGTTGAAAATAAAGTCAACTAACTAGTTGGTGAGTTCTCATGGTTTTAAATACAATAAGTATACAAAATGTGGCAATTCTAGTCAATGGTCACAAGATAGCAAGTATATAGAACATGCATAGTTACAATCAAGCCTCGACTGAATAATATGAATAAGCATGATTAGCTAAGTGTATTTGGTTCCCTAGTGCACAAGCATACGGCTCCTAGGAGTCGGCAATACATCGACTTTAGCACCAAATAGGCTTGTCAGGCCCAAAGATCTAAGACTTCGCTAGGCTAGCAATAGTTAATGATTGCACACGTATGTCACATCTCATATAATACTAAACATATCCAAACAACCACGACTATGTAAGAATTGCACGTGTGAAATAAGTATCAAAACGTGTATGTGTAAGTTTGTATAAGCAACATGTTTCACCCCGAAAGATGTGAAATAATCGTAAAGCGGGGCATAAGAACTCACATGTTTAATAAGGAGACTTGTAGATGAAATAAGAATAACCACGAATAAGATTTCCAACACAAACGTCACAACGCACCTAAACGAAATAAAATAGCGCGTTATAATTTGTTTGATGATTAATTGTAGGTCTAATATGATTTAATAATTATTCGTATTTATTACATGTTAATAACGTGATCGGTTTAATGGAACGAATGGATTATACTTGGTATAATCAATTGTTAGCGCGTAAGAGAATTAATAAATAAAACTTGATTAGATTGTACGTTGAATCGATTTTTAAGGATTGTATATAATAATTATAATAAGTGATTTAGCTATTATAAGAGACTATATACAAATATATATATATTTATAGGTATAAGTAATCAAACAATTTAATTGTTTGAATATACATATAAATATATATACTAAACAATCAATATAAATGATTTAGCTATTAAAAGAACTATGTATGAATATATATATATGTATATATATAAGTAACTAAACAATTAAATTGTTTAATTATATATATATAAATGTATATACTAAACAATTATAACATTGTATATAATAATCAATATAAATGATTTAACTATTAAAAGAACTATATATAAATATATATATATATATATATATATAATTAAATTGTTTGATTATATATGTATAAACATATATACTAAACAATTATAACATTGTATAAACATAATAAGTGATTTAATTACTAAAAGATCAATATAAATATATATATATATATATAGGTATAAATAACTAAACCATTTAATTACTTAAAAATATATATATACATATACAAGTATTATATATACATATACAAGTATTATGTTTACTCATTTCTTTTGTATTTTTAAAACTAAAATAATGTATTTATAAATACAAAGGTATTTTATAAAAATTATTTTAGTCCCAAATTAATTAAAAAAAATAAATCTGTATTTTATAAAATAAATTTTAGAAATTTTCAGAATTAAAAAAAAATTAAATAATAAAAAGAAAAGAAGAAAAAGAAGGAAAAATCAGAAAAGAAAGGAAAAAGGGGGGGCTGCCCGGGTCGAACCCGGGACCTCCCTTTCAACAGGGAACTCAGTGACCAGTGAACCAGGGCTAATGCCTTGGTTTTCCATGGTTCTGAAATCATTTTAACCTTCATCCCCGGTTTTCCCCAAATTTTGGATGAACCCTAGGTTCAACGGATCCTCAATTGGCCCTCGATTCGGTGTTAGACACCCAAATCATCATAGGGCTTCTGATCCTTGGATCAAAACGAGTGGAAAACAGGTTTCAATTACCTGTTTTGATTAAGCTTCGAGTGATTTCGAGTTCGAGTTGGGTTCGGGTGTTCTTGAATCTGGGGTTTTCTGATCGTGTGATTTTTTTGTGAAATTGAAGGTTTGGAGAGTTCAGGAACTTCGAAATGATTCCGAAACCCTCAATATATAACTTTGATTACACGGTTTTGGCTCTAACTTGTTCGATTTTGAAACCGCGTCCGAATTTACCAAAATTGTGTGATTCGAGCTGTTATTTTGCGATTTTGATTGATTGTTTGATTGATATAGCCGCGTATTAAGTTTATACATGATTGATTTGATTTAATTTGTGAAATTGAACATGATTTGATTCGAATTTTTTTAAAGTTTTGATTCGGTTTTGATTTGGAAAGTTTGTACGAGCGGGAACCTCAATTTCGAGTGGGTTTGGGTTCGAAACCCATAGTCGAAGGGGTTAGGCCGTTTAATTGGGTCAAATCGCGCTTGAAATGGGGTTTTTGGAACTCGCCGGAGCTCGGCCGGAGCTCCGGCCGATTGTCACCGGAAAACGGGGGTGGGGGAAATGGGTTTGGGACTTTTACACATATGGTCCCTGTTCTTTTAAAAGTTACCATTTTATGTTCAAATCTTTATGTAAAGTTTTTAATTTGACAAAATGACCCCTTGCATTTTAATTATTATTTTTGTTATTATTATTATTATTATTATTATTATTATTATTATTATTATTATTATTATTATTATTTTATTATTATTACTTTCATTATTATTATTATTATTATTATTATTATTATTATTATTATTATTATTATTATTATTATTATTATTATATTATTATTATATTTGTTAGTATTATTATATATAAAAATAAAATAAAAATTTACTAAGGATGTTATAAATGGCATAAATAAAATGAACAAAAATACAGAATGTTACACCCATTCTTTTTAGAAGGCCTTTTTGGCCCTTAAAAATTGTATAAAAATTCTAAAAATTATTGAAACCAGTTTTATAAACTCTAAATATTTTTCTATACATCAAACCAATTTCTGCAAATTTATTTCTTAAAATATATTAATGTTTTATTTTATTTTATTAAAACAAATAATAAAACTAGTTAAATAACTTATAAAATAGACTTTAAAATTTGTTTATCTTAACAAAACATTACAATTAGATTATTTTCATGTTTTAGTTATTAATTATTATTGTTTCAAATAATGAATAATTATTTGTCTCAAATAATAAATAATAAAAGTTTGTAGAAATTATATATTTTATAATTTCATAAATCATTCTAAAATATTATTCTCTTATAAAATATACTAACTAAAGGTTAGATTAATAATTTGTTATTAATCAAAACGTTATTCCAATTAATCTTAAATAATTATAAAGTTTTATATATATTAAACCTTATCAATTTTTATACTTAAAATTCATTCTTAAAATACTAAAACACATATATTAAATTCTTCTAATGGATCGAAACGCGAATAATTATTTTATAAATTTAATTACTCGACGAACCTCACAATTCCAATTGAAACCCTAGTTCACGTTAAAACATTAAAGCTTATTATTAAGACTTTAACCTTGTGAATATATATTTACATATTTAGGTGCCTTGTAACGATTCACGTTGGAACGACGCCTACTTTTATTCTTATTAACCGTCATTATACACTTATTTGACATGTGAGTTTTCCTTGCCCCTTTTTACTTTATTTCACACTATTTTGGGGTGAAACATGGTACTTATACGACTTACACTTATAAACGTTTGAGACTTGTAAAGCACTTGCAATTCATCTTTATATTTTGTCATGGTTATTTGTGTGTTGTAAGTGATTATATGAGATACATAGTTTGTTTACAATCATTAACTATTGCTAGCCTGGCGACGTCTTAGATCTTTGGGCCTGACAAGCCTATTTGGTGCTAAAGTCGATGTATTGCCGACTCCTAGGAGCCGTATGCTTGTGCACTAGGGAACCAAATACACTTAGCCAATCTTATATACTTGTAATCAAGTCGAGGTTTGGTTGTAACGATATGTGTTCTATAACCTTACTAGCTTATAACCTATGACATGAATTGCTACTTGTAACTTTATCATATTATGTATGAAAACCTTGGAAACTCACCAACTATTTTAGTTGACCTTTTTATTTTTATCATGTTTTCAGGTAACCCCCAAGCTTAAAGTGGTCTTTTGAAGCTTGCAATAAAACTAGGACGTGGACCTAGTTAAATAAATAAAATGTTATGTTTTGATTTATGTTTGAACTTAATTCATGTTTGAGACTCATGTTTGTATTTCCTGTTGAAACTTAAAATATTAATATTTACCTTTAAATATAGCGTTATGTGGCTGTGAACAATCTTATCCCTCACACCTCGACGATTCCGCCGTCAAGGTTGGGGTGTGACAATAGGCAACCAATAGTTTGTTGATGATTATTGAACACGAAAATCGTTCATTATTATGTAAAAAAGCCACTTAAAGGTGTCGTATAGAGACGCGTGCGACTAAGGTTTAAGGCAGACATGTTTCTTGTATTTTGATATAAACCCTTGCAACTAAAATGTATTTTACTTATATATTACATATTCATACATTGTTTAATTTAGATCATCATGAATAAGAAGCTTTAACATACCAAAATTATATTAACGTCCTTTAAAAATATATATTTTAAGTTTTATAATGTTAGTCTTTTTAACGGGCATGTTTTGAAACATAAAAATCTTTGAATGTCCAAAATTACGACGAATCGAGTTAGATTGACGGTTGACTACAAATACGTGTTGTCTAATCTTCAAATAATTTGCAAATAGTTACCGCATCAATAATGATAACTAAGGATTCTAACAAAGCTATCAAATTAGGCTTATGATGGAAGGATGAACTGCATGCTTTTTTGAGGTGATTAATGACTGAAATTGTTGTTTGGTTCATCCTGCTTGTATCTAGTGGAATGAAAGACAAAACTTATATAGGAGTTGAAGGTTTGAAAGACGGAGGCACTTGGCAAAATGTAGTAGGACTTTTGATACTAAGGAGTGAAAAATAAGATGCATTAATAGATGCGAAATGAAGATTTAATGAGATTTAATGGATGCGAAATAGTATGATTTTGGATGCGATACCTCCAAACTTTGAAACTTTTAAAGATGTTACTGCGATAATTGCTGGATCTGGATCACTTTCAGCTGCAGATTGATTAAAACCTCTCACTATTTCTTCCCATAACGCAACATCGATGAGCTTGCCACTGCATAGGCACACATACACAATAACTATTCTGGTAAACAACATAACATTATACATAAAATTTGTAGTTGTACCTTTCATGTTGTAGTCGCACACGTAATGGACCTTTTCTTGTCTGGCCTGCTATTTCTTTCGCACTAATGAAACGTCCAATAAAATCTGAAATTGCATTAGAATATGAGAATCTTTTTTAGTTGTTAGAGGCGTCTATAGTAAACACAAACCTGTAAGCAATTTGTTATTGGCTAGCAGCCGTGTGTGCAAACAAAAACTGAACACATTGCAAGAAATAAACAACATGATGCAAGTAACAAAAAGCAGAAAAAACAACAGCAGACTCACCAAAACCATCTAACTATTTATAAGAAGCCCCATACAATGCTTCCACATTTTGATCAACCTTCAGCAAGAAAAATCTGTATAACAGGTTTAACATATAAACATATAAATCAATTATACAAGAATTGCATAAATTAAATGAAAATAAAACCGAACCAATGCCTCAAACTTCCATAAATCAAAACTAAAATAATAAACCAAATCGAATTTACATAAACTTGCATAATTCATAAATCAAGCCATATAACAAACTTCAATAAATCAAAACAATGTACCGAAACATGCTAATGTCTTGATGGCAAGATTGGGTGGTCTGGGTAACATTTAAGAATGGACCGAGGTTGAAATGGGTCATTTCTGTAATGTGTTTGTTAAGGTCTGGTTGGACCAAAAACGTTCACTAATTTTTAAAAGAACATAGAGAATGCATAATAGGTAGTTCTAGAAACATATTTAACTCATTTAAAAATGATCACACTATAATAGAAGGCATATGTGCCATTAGAACATACCATCCCAAATTTCACATGAACAGACATGCCACTGTTTGACCTTTATTATTCTAAATTTTAATAAAGTTTTGACACCCACATTTAATCTTCTGACACATACAACAAATCTTTGGCATTTGATCTTCATTCTACAAATGTCCCTAAAAATTAAAGCGCCTGTATCAATTTTGAAGCAAATGCCAATTCAGTTGACTTAAATAGTCAAACCAAACTCCTTATAGCCTAAATCCACTGAATGTTAAGCACGAATAACAAATTCAACACTAGATTACTAACATCTGCTATTAGAAAACCCAAACTGAACTTCAAATTCAACTACGAATCACTATGAGCCCCAATTTCCAAACTACTAATCCCGTGCAATTTCGCATCAGATTCACAAAATCAATCAATCAACAACACGATCACATAACACTATAACAGAACTTACAATTAGATCCAGAAGCAAGGCACGAAAGCTGCCGATGATCAAACCGAAGTTTCTTCCGATTCCACAGCGGCAAATCGAAGTAACCGGAGACTGCAAACATTATGATTTCAGCTACAACCATTAACGGTGTAAATGAAGCACAAATTTTGTCTTACCTAACCTAAAATAAAGCCAAAAACCCTTAATTGCAAGTGTGAAGTAAAACCCTTAAAGAGCTTAAAACCTAAGGAGGAAAATCGGAGGCTAAGATCGGAGGGGGACGATGGCAGAAATCAAGAACTCAAAGGGTCATTTCTGGCTCAATTTCAACGTCGGTTCAAGAGTCAAGAATCAAGGTTTCAAGATCCAACATCAAAGTAAACTTGGGTGTGTAAGGTTTGCATATTTGGTACAAAATTCAAACTTTGAAGGGCAAGAAACAGAAACCCAAAGAAGGAAAAAACTCAAATCAAGAACTCACCCAAACATGCATGATCTAAAATCGAAACACATCAAACGAAAATGAAAGCCACGGGCAGGAAGAACCACCACCGAAAGGGAGCGACGAAAAAAGGCAAGAATTTCAAAAATGCATACCTTTGATGATCTATGTTTCCTGACCAGCAAAGCGGAAGATGAAGAAGAACCATTTGTGGAGGTGGCCATGTGGCGGAGAATTGAGTCGCCGGAGTGTGTCGCCGGAGATGGTGAGGGTGGATCGGAGATGGGAGGAGGTTTAGGGCTCGGAGATGAGGGATCCCTTTTGTGTGCACGCCACCGACAAAAGGGAATAAATAGAATAGAAATATAAGAATAGTAATGCAATAACAATATTAATCTCGAACTAAAAGGAAGGAATTGGATATGAACAATATTGAACATATTGTTGGAAAGTGGAAACTCATGTGAAGGAATAATTTAGACTAGTAATTTGTCTAATTACACTCACATTTTTTTAACTTTTTATCAAGACCAATGATAATCATAGATTATAATTGATTTAGATTTGATAGTTAATTTTGATTTGATAATTGATCTGATTTGATATCACATGTAAAGGTGATGTGTTTTTATTTTTCGCTTATGTTTATTATAGGCCAAAATATAACAAAACTTAAATGTAAATTTAGGATTGTTATGCGTGTATGACTAGTTTTTAACCAAAAGAAACATAAAAAGTTAAAAATATTATTAGTTAAATTATTGTTATAAATTATTATCAACAAAGTAATTTAAAGCTTGAATCCATACATATAAGTTTACTGTTAAAAATAGGTATGAGTTAAAATTATTTGAAGAAGATCAATATTAATTTAAAAGTAAATTAGACCCCGACTCTACTTTTTAAAAATGATTAAGTTTCTTATTAAAATTAAATCAAAGAAAAAAGTTTAGGCGTATTTAGAAAGTTAACAGGGTTGGGTGGAAATTGACCTAATCGCCACAACATGACAAACACCCCACTACCTTCCAAAACCCCATCTATTATTATTACTTGCCTTTATTTCTTATTTTTGCTTGAAATCATTGCTGTCTTAATATTGAAAATTGGTGATCAACTTACATATGATTTTACACGTTGTTACAAATTTTGCAAAAATTAAGAATAAAAATATATTTTTATAATTTTCTTTAAGGTAATATGACAAATTTGTATTATCATTTATTGCATTAATATAATTATTTGCAAATGGTCTCGAATTTCCCGTATCTAATTATTTGCGGTACCAATTCGGTACCCACTTTTCTATGTTTTTGGGATCAGTACTTTCGGTTCAATGCCAGTTCGGTACGGTGTTGGTGTTTTACCGATTTTCCCTTTAAATATCGTATTGGTATTTATGCCGTACCGGTACAGGTATCGGTACCGAGCATTTTTTGTATCGATACCGGTATCAAATTTTGGTGATTTTTGGGATCGATACTTTCGCTTCCGTACCGTATTGATACAGAGCTCATCCCTACTTCGAAGCAGGGTCGTAAATTTTCAGTTAAAAAAAACTATTCTAATGATTTATACAGAATATGTTCTAAATTCCAGCGACTAATTAAAAGGAAACAAAAAAAAAATATGCCATAGTTAATTTTTTACATTACTGAAAAATGGTAAATAGTTTCAACTAGTGTTAAGCCCCTCCGCGTTGCGGTTAGGGCATAAAACCATAGCAAGTAACACCAATAACACACCACCGTTAGTGTCAACCAACATCGAAAAAACTAATATTAAAAACAATAAAAAACAGTATCCACCAACATCGAAAAAACTAATATTAAAAACAATAAAAAAACATAAAAAGTAAAACCGAAACGAAAAAGTCTAGTTTTTTCCCGCGCTACGCGGTGGGAATTTTGTCGTTTTTCTTCGTACTATGTAGCGTTAGTGTGTTCGTTAGCGTTATGGCTTGTCGAAAAACATACATTCGAATACCGAAATCTTTAAATCGTCCCAGTAGCGTTAAACCACACCAAATATACAAAAACCACCCTCTCAAACAAAATAACTCGCAAAAAAAACCCAAAAAAATTACCAAAACCGCCCATAAAATATCAAAACGAACGAACCACCCTAAAAAATACAAAAACCGCCCAAAATATGCAAAGAAAACCGCTCAAAAAGACGAGTATACACAACGTACAACTCAAAATACATAACAAAGTTGGTAATTAGTATTATTTAAATTTTGACATGCTAGTAGTAAATAATTGATATCGGCAATTTATTCACTCTTTTAATGAAAAGGTTTCTAATTGCATTTGCTTTTCAGAAAGAAAAAAAAAGAAAATATTTTTATATCGATTTATTTAAAACGAGTAGAATAAGATAATATCGAACATAGGATGAGGTGTTGAGAGAAAGCGTGTGGCACATGCACAGCCACCTGCAAATGAGACAAATAATGCGTCCAAATTCACAACAACTATCCTAATACAATGTCCCCCATCGATTCTTCAAACAACAAATCTTTTGATTAATTTTTTATTTTATTATATACAATTTAGATAATGAGATTGTGTTCAGATAAATTAATATGAACTAATATAAAATCCGTATAATCCATTTATACATATTGTATGAGTAATTGAGTGGAGATATTATCATTGGCGAAGTATAGTTGAGACCGGTGGCTTATTTTTCGTTGGTAATGTTAAATTTTAGTTTGGTAGTGTAAATTTTTGTCCGGTAGTGTAAATTTTTATATAAAACTCGAGTTCGTTCCCCTTACGGAGTGTTCAAACTCCGCTACTGGATATTATCGAACTGAGGGACTGTTTGTTTGGGTCTGACCGAGCCTGGTCAGACGCTCGCGTCTGACTCGGTCAGACCTGGGGTGTTTGGTTGCTTGCCTCTTACCGGAGATCACGTCTGACCGGAGCTCCTACCCGGTCAGACCTCAACCATAGTCTGACCCGTGGTCAGACGTGAAGGTGGTGGTCGGCGGGTGCTTGCGGTGACGGGTGGGGGTGCTTGCGGTGACGGGTGGGGGTGCTTGCGGTGACGGGTGGGGGTGCTTGCGGTGACGGGTGGGGGTGCTTGCGGTGACGGGTGGTGGTGCTTGCGGTGGCTGAAGATGATGACGATGATGACGAAAGTGATGGTGGTCGGCGGTGGTGCTTGCGGTGGCTGAAGATGAGAGAGCCGAGAGGAGAGAACCGATCGGCGACGGGTGCTTGCGGTGGTGGTCGGCGGTGGTGGTCGGCGGTGGTGCTTGCGGTGGCTGAAGATGATGACGATGATGACGAAAGTGATGGTGGTCGGCGGTGGTGCTTGCGGTGGCTGAAGATGAGAGAACCGAGAGGAAAGTGACAAAGAGAGGCGAAAGTGAGAGAGAGAGAGACGAAAGTGAGAGAGACGAAAGCGAGAGAGACGGTGATATTTGTGGTTGTGGTGTTTGTGGTTGTGGTGTTAAGGTGTTTTAAAAACTTTCCTTTTTTACAACCAAACATAATTATTCGTTCAGACCTCTTACTGGTTCAGACCCTCTTATTCATTCAGCACTTATTCAATCAGATGTTGACAAACAGCTCCTGAGTATTTGTCTTGAAACAGCTTCTTATAATGAAATAAGCTAGTTTAAGGTTTGTCCTTTTATGGTCATCTTTAGACCTTTTGGTATGAGTAAGAAATAGGTTTTGTATAAACGGTTACGTAATCGTCTTATGTATCACAATCAAAACATAACATGTTTTTTTACTTCTTGGAATTCTTTTATTTAAAATTATCATGTTGTAAACGACCATAAGATATAATTAAAAGTTATTTTTATGTTGCATGTAATTTTATAAAAACCATCTTTTACCTTTAAAATTGTTTACATTATATTTAGTTTTCTTACATACGTTCATTTTCTTAAAATATACAAGAATACATCATGCTTTTTATATACCCAACCCTTATCTTAAATAGATGCTAGCACATCTATGTTATTTGACACTTTATTTTCTACACTTCTGTTTTTTGTTTATAAAAAACAAGTTTTATCAAACAATAAGTGTTTTATAATTAGTATAATATCAACTCAATCACACCTTTTAATGTCTATTTTTTAATGTATTTAAACTTGAATTTATTGCTATTGGTTTTTTATAGTTTCTTCAACACCGAATAAACACAGGCCACATGACGTTTGTATTCAAACGTACACGTTGGATGTGGGTTTTTTTTTTGCAAGCGTATGTTTGTTATTTTGTTCATGTGTGGATTTCCAAACACCAACAAACAGCAGGGCCGGTCCAACAGTAGTCTTGGCTCAAGCTAGGGCTTTGGGCCTCCCAAAACTATAGGGCCTCAAATTTTGACCCAAACTATATGACCTCTCAAGTCTCAAGCCCTAGAATTCTAATTTCTAAAGCAGCCAACTGGCCAAGCGGGAATTCAATACTTCAATCTGCATTCTGTTCAATTTTTCATCCTCATTTCCTTAATCGCGGCCCTAAGTCCTCAATCGGCTGGCAGATGAGTCGATCGACCTTCACCGCTTCACGAATTCACGGCTACGACTTTTCAGATTCACTCTCGAGAATCAAGCGACAAGCATTCTCGGTAATCATCACGCATTGACGCATCATGCATGACTTTTCGACAGCTTCAAGCATGGCTGCGAGTAGCCGTCTGCAGTCGACACTCGACCCCTTCGATTCAACCTACAAATAAGTCAGCCGCCATGCCCTGCTTGCGAACAGCGAACCCACGATTTGTGATTTGGATATTACGATTAAGAAGGTCAGAAGGGTTGTGTATCTATGTGATTCTGTGGTTAACCGGATGTCTGGATGTTACGATTAAGAAGGTCTACTCAGGTTATCGCTTTGTGCTTTAGTGATTCTGTGGTTATCTCTTCAGTCATCATGTTAGTATTATTGTTTCTTATTCAAGTGATTTATTTATTTGTTTCTGAATTTGCTATTTGGTTAATTGTTTTGCATCTGAATTGGTTATTAGTTTTCTTTTTTTAGATTAGTTTATTTCATTATCTTATTGCTTGAATTTGATTACTTGATTAGTTTACACTACATACTATAACTAGGAAGTAGGAATTGTAACTTGGTTGCTTAGAATTTAATCAATTTATAACAATATCAAACCGAATCCGTAAGTTTGAATTTGGTGCATATCAATTTATTGCCGGTCCCAAGCCCGGATAAAGGATGAGTGTTTATATCAATATTCTTTTGAGGGAATCATATTTTTTGTTCTCTTTGGGCCTCCAAAAAACATTAAGCCGGTCCTGACAAACAGTTATAGCGGGGTCAATATACATACGTACAAGGAAGTTGCGTTTGAGTAAAAATTAATAGTTTTATAGGATGAATGAAGATATGATATGACAGCTGATGTAAAAATATGACGTGCCAGTTAATGTCTCGTTTGTGAGGGCTTCTTTGGTATAACATAGGAGATGCTTTTATGCACCCATTATATAATAAAAAGTACATTTGTTTTTGAGTAAATTACGCTTTTCGTCCCTCGAGTTTGGTGTTTATAACCATTTTCATTCAATAGTTTAAAAACATCCGATTTAACCATTATGGTTTGAGATTTGTCACAATCAAGTCCAAACCCTTAACTCCATCCAATGTCACCGTTAAATATTTTAATAAAGACGATAATTCCCTTGGATTAAAATTGTTACTCTTAAATTAATCACCATACCATCACACCCCAACCCCACCCCCAGCATTATCAGACCACCACCATCACACACACATATATATACACACACACACACATGTATATATATATTTATATGTTTGTACTCTCTTAAAAACCAACAGCCAGCACCACCACCTCTACCACGACCACCACCACTAGGGGTGTAAACGAGCCAAGCCGGCTCGCAAGCTACTCGGGATCGGCTCGAAAAAAGCTCGAATCGAGTTGAGCTTAAAGCATGACTTTTCGACAGCTTCAAGCATGGCTGCGAGTAGCCGTCTGCAGTCGACACTCGACCCCTTCGATTCAACCTACAAATAAGTCAGCCGCCATGCCCTGCTTGCGAACAGCAAACCCACGATTTGTGATTTGGATATTACGATTAAGAAGGTCAGAAGGGTTGTGTATCTATGTGATTCTGTGGTTAACCGGATGTCTGGATGTTACGATTAAGAAGGTCTACTCAGGTTATCGCTTTGTGCTTTAGTGATTCTGTGGTTATCTCTTCAGTCATCATGTTAGTATTATTGTTTCTTATTCAAGTGATTTATTTATTTGTTTCTGAATTTGCTATTTGGTTAATTGTTTTGCATCTGAATTGGTTATTAGTTTTCTTTTTTAGATTAGTTTATTTCATTATCTTATTGCTTGAATTTGATTACTTGATTAGTTTACACTACATACTATAACTAGGAAGTAGGAATTGTAACTTGGTTGCTTAGAATTTAATCAATTTATAACAATATCAAACCGAATCCGTAAGTTTGAATTTGGTACATATCAATTTATTGCCGGTCCCAAGCCCGGATAAAGGATGAGTGTTTATATCAATATTCTTTTGAGGGAATCATATTTTTTGTTCGCTTTGGGCCTCCAAAAAACATTAAGCCGGTCCTGACAAACAGTTATAGCGGGGTCAATATACATACGTACAAGGAAGTTGCGTTTGAGTAAAAATTAATAGTTTTATAGGATGAATGAAGATATGATATGACAGCTGATGTAAAAATATGACGTGCCAGTTAATGTCTCGTTTGTGAGGGCTTCTTTGGTATAACATAGGAGATGCTTTTATGCACCCATTATATAATAAAAAATACATTTGTTTTTGAGTAAATTACGCTTTTCGTCCCTCGAGTTTGGTGTTTATAACCATTTTCATTCAATAGTTTAAAAACGTCCGATTTAACCATTATGGTTTGAGATTTGTCACAATCAAGTCCAAACCCTTAACTCCATCCAATGTCACCGTTAAATATTTTAATAAAGACGATAATTCCCTTGGATTAAAATTGTTACTCTTAAATTAATCACCATACCATCACACCCCAACCCCACCCCCAGCATTATCAGACCACCACCATCACACACACATATATATACACACACACACACATGTATATATATTTATATGTTTGTACTCTCTTAAAAACCAACAGCCAGCACCACCACCTCTACCACGACCACCACCACTAGGGGTGTAAACGAGCCAAGCCGGCTCGCAAGCTACTCGGGATCGGCTCGAAAAAAGCTCGAATCGAGTTGAGCTTAAAGCATGACTTTTCGACAGCTTCAAGCATGGCTGCGAGTAGCCGTCTGCAGTCGACACTCGACCCCTTCGATTCAACCTACAAATAAGTCAGCCGCCATGCCCTGCTTGCGAACAGCGAACCCACGATTTGTGATTTGGATATTACGATTAAGAAGGTCAGAAGGGTTGTGTATCTATGTGATTCTGTGGTTAACCGGATGTCTGGATGTTACGATTAAGAAGGTCTACTCAGGTTATCGCTTTGTGCTTTAGTGATTCTGTGGTTATCTCTTCAGTCATCATGTTAGTATTATTGTTTCTTATTCAAGTGATTTATTTATTTGTTTCTGAATTTGCTATTTGGTTAATTGTTTTGCATCTGAATTGGTTATTAGTTTTCTTTTTTAGATTAGTTTATTTCATTATCTTATTGCTTGAATTTGATTACTTGATTAGTTTACACTACATACTATAACTAGGAAGTAGGAATTGTAACTTGGTTGCTTAGAATTTAATCAATTTATAACAATATCAAACCGAATCCGTAAGTTTGAATTTGGTGCATATCAATTTATTGCCGGTCCCAAGCCCGGATAAAGGATGAGTGTTTATATCAATATTCTTTTGAGGGAATCATATTTTTTGTTCGCTTTGGGCCTCCAAAAAACATTAAGCCGGTCCTGACAAACAGTTATAGCGGGGTCAATATACATACGTACAAGGAAGTTGCGTTTGAGTAAAAATTAATAGTTTTATAGGATGAATGAAGATATGATATGACAGCTGATGTAAAAATATGACGTGCCAGTTAATGTCTCGTTTGTGAGGGCTTCTTTGGTATAACATAGGAGATGCTTTTATGCACCCATTATATAATAAAAAGTACATTTGTTTTTGAGTAAATTACGCTTTTCGTCC
Organism: Flaveria linearis; assembly: GCA_024085815.1. NCBI lineage: Eukaryota > Viridiplantae > Streptophyta > Magnoliopsida > Asterales > Asteraceae > Flaveria > Flaveria linearis. The sequence continues at coordinate 84,235,375 of CM044007.1, forward strand.
CTCGAGTTTGGTGTTTATAACCATTTTCATTCAATAGTTTAAAAACGTCCGATTTAACCATTATGGTTTGAGATTTGTCACAATCAAGTCCAAACCCTTAACTCCATCCAATGTCACCGTTAAATATTTTAATAAAGACGATAATTCCCTTGGATTAAAATTGTTACTCTTAAATTAATCACCATACCATCACACCCCAACCCCACCCCCAGCATTATCAGACCACCACCATCACACACACATATATATACACACACACACACATATATATATATATATTTATATGTTTGTACTCTCTTAAAAACCAACAGCCAGCACCACCACCTCTACCACGACCACCACCACTAGGGGTGTAAACGAGCCAAGCCGGCTCGCAAGCTACTCGGGATCGGCTCGAAAAAAGCTCGAATCGAGTTGAGCTTAAACGAGCTCGAGCTCAAATTATTACTCGTTTACTAAACGAGGTCGAGCTCGAGCTTCAGGATATCGAGCTCGAGCTGGCTCGCGAGCCTAAACGAGCTTTTTGTATATATGTATTTTTTACTTACATAGTAAATATATATAAATACATATTTACATAAATTATATTATTAAATATATTATTGTGATAAAAAATAGTTAAATAATATATATTGTGTTATATATAAAAAGTATGCTTATAAGTAATTATAAAAGTAATTATAAAAATATAAATTTAATAATTTAACAATAAACTAGCCGAGCTCGAGCTTGAAAATTTTCTAACGAGTCGAGCTCGAGCTTTATAAATAAAACTATAAACGAGCCGAGCTCGAGCTCGGGCTTCCTAAAACCAAAACGAGCCGAGCGCGAGCCTTAGCGAGCTCGGGCTCGGCTCGGCTCGTTTACACCCCTAACCACCACTGCCACCACAACCGTCGCCGCCACCGCCACCCCAACACCACCACTATCACCACTGCCACCACAACACCACCCACACCACCACCATAACACCACTGCTACCACACCATCACCACCACCACAACACCACCCTCGTCTCCACCACCACCAAAACACCACTGCCACCACACACCACCACCACAACAACAACACCACCGCCCCCGAAATCAAGCCTAAATCAAACCAACGACCGCCACCACCATCCGAGTTCCTTCATGATCTGACCGGCACAACCATAGCACCAGCACAACCAACATCACACCATCACCACATACATACATTGGAACAATAAAAAAATTAGAAACCCTAACAATAACCCAACCAATTTTGAATCCCAAATTCAAATCTCCATCTTCCAGATTCAAACCCTAAACCTCTTCACATTCGTACGCCCTCAATCGACGCCCTGATTAAAGGTCTGGTTCATGATTTTCAGGTGGTGATCTGTGCGATGCTTCTCAAATCCATCTACAACCTAAGATGCATCTTCGTTCGGTAGTCTCTGATGTTGCGTGTATAGAGGGAGAGAGAGATGGATACCAACGTTGGGAGGCGGAGATCGGCGGTGGGAGGCGGAGACCGGTGGTGGGAGGCGGAGACCGGCGGTGGGAGGTTTGGCCGGTGGGAGGTTTGGCAGGTGGTGGTTTGTGGGGTGTGTATACATACATGCATATAATCTCCAAGGGTATTTTTGTCTTTTTACGTACACTTAACGGAATAAATGGATGGAGGTTAGTGACCCGGACTTAAATCGTACTTTATTCTTTATTTTTTAGTTTTTTTTTACTTAAGATAAATACGTGGCTATTAACTCTTTGTTATAGATGTATATCTAATCTAATAAGCAAAATAATTATCAGACATAATGTCATTTTTTAACATGTTCACATCATTTACATCTGAACTCCACTTAGGATTTTCCGTGTGTTATCATAACAATAAATTTATAATTTTGGTAAAAATTTTTACTTCAAAAAGATATATAACATTCGATTAAAAGTAATCAAATAATTTATTTCTAGAAATATATAACATCTGGTAAAAAGAAACTTCACTTAGGATTATCCATTTAGTAACTCCATAAAAATAATTTGAGTTACCACTTGTCATAACATTAAACCTTTTAAAACTATTTTTTCCGCTTATTTCTCATATTAAATTTTATATTAATTACTAATTATACTATTTAGTTTTTTTTAAATTATAATAGTTTTTAATAATTTAAGAAAGCGTTCTTTTTATAAATATAACTTTTAAAGAAATAATCTTTTGTATAACATAAGTAATTTTTTAAAATATCAAACTTTTAAAAATATAAAATATTTAAAAACAATTTTTTTTTAAATCAAACTTTTTATGAACCATAAAAAATTAAAATTCAAAGTTATAATAAGAAATTTTTAGAAAATGACATTTAGAACGAAATTTTTAAATTTTTTTAGATAAATATTTTTCAAACAAAAGTTCAAAGAAAATAATATCAATGTTTTATTACTTATAGCCCTTACTTATACGTAATTTTAAATAAAATGTTTCAAATTATTATTTTATAATTTATGATTTTTCATTAATAGTTATTTAATATTTTTTTATTCAAGCCGTGTAATACACGGTGTACTAACCTAGTACTATAATAATCAAAATAATTTCTTTCTAGAAAAAATAACACTTGATTTAAAAGATATTTTAATAAGACTTAATTTTCTTAAAATATAATTTAATTTGTAGCTAATCATTGTTAAAACTAATATTTTCTTGAAAGATATATAAAAGGATTTATGTATATTTATGAATAACAAAATATTTTTCTCATTATATTATTATTTATACCTTAAATATGTTTGTTATACTAGAAGGGTGCCCGCACAATACGACGGGATGATATTTTACATGGCATGTGTTTTTAATATTTTATTATTCTTGTAGTATTTTTATAAAATTTCAGTATGTTTAATCTAAAATTTAAAACACCAAATAAATAGGTTCTATATAACTACTTGTAAATTTATGCATTAACTTATCGTACTTCATAAAATACTGGTCGGTTCAGCAAAAGTTTACACCAAGACGCTTAAAAAACACATGTTACAGTTGTAATCTTAATTTTTTTTTAAATGATAGATTAAAAGACATAGCTGAAATCTTTAAATAAATTAAGTCTTTTTTTGTTTATGGGTGAATAATATAAAATTTTGTGTAACAGTTAGTAAGTGTAGGTTATTATATAACTAATTGTAAGAGGTGATCTGTAATGTTATAAATATTGTTTTACCCTCGAAAGTTGTTGTATTTTATGCATTGAATAAAGTAATTGTTTTTAATTTTATGATATCTTAAAAATACCTATCTAATATGTTTTATATATATTATAGATATAATAAATTTATTGATATATTATTTATAATGAATATTAGATTATACATATATATAATCTATTTTTTTGAATGGTTGGTTAGTTGTTAGAAGCTAGTAACACCTAGTTAATAATAATTCACTAATCCCAAGTTTTGAACCTTGAACCTCCAAAAGAAGAGAAGCAAAACCTCCACCTCACTCTTGAACCAGTACATAATCTATTATCTATTATATAATATATAATTGTTTATTTTAACTCGTGTAACATACTAATATTTACCCTAATCTCTACGTAAAGCATCTCTTGTTTGCCACGATAGAAGAACTCATTTAAACAATAAAGTTTTCCCTATTTTGTGATTCTCTCTTAAAAGGAAATTATATACAATAGTTGTTAAATAAATTTAAAAATCGTCTGTCTTTTCTTTTAATGCATATTAACATCTACCTATTATAATAAAATAATAACTTGGTATGACATGTGTCATCACCATAATTTTCCTAATCAAAATTTTCTCGCCTCTCTCTCCTATTAAATAATTACCTTAATTATTAATAATGCTATTTAATATTTTTTAGATTAAAATACTTTTTATAAATTAAAAAAAAGATTTTTTGTTAATGCTATTTCTAAATAAACAAATGTTTATAAATAATATTTTTTCTAAAATATCAATCTTTTTTAAAAATATGATATATTATAAAATTAGTGTTTTTAAAGAGTAAACTATTTAAAAACCAAAATAATTTAATTTAGGAGTTATGATGATGAAATATTTTAAAAAATGATATTTTTATAAGTTTGTTTTAAAACAAAATGTTATTTTTTTTGAAAAAAATTAGAAACAAAGTTAAAAAAAGTTGATATCACTGTTTTATCACTTATAGTAATTATTCATACGTAATTTCATTATATCATATCTTGGAATATCATTTTATTTTTAATAAATTTTATTATATTAATATTTTATTTATTTAGCCCGTGTAATACGGGTTTTTTAAAGCTAGTACTATAAAAATACAGATAAGAAAAAGAGACATTTAGAAGGAAATTATTGATATCTTGTACACTTGCGCAGATAGTGGGGTGCCTCTTTTTTCGTCGGTAGTGTTAAATTTTAGTCCGGTAGTGTGAAATTTTAGTCCGGTAGTGTAAATTTTTATATAAAAATTGAGTTCGCCCCCTTAAAAAAATTGAATTAGCCACCGCCTCTCTCTACAGGAATGTTCAAGCTCTTGATATTGTAAATCATTGGATGTTTACGGTGTGATTCAGTAGATCGCTAACGATGCCTTTGTAAAACAACAAATTTAACCACCGGGTTGGTTCAACCGTTTGATCCGGCAATTTTGATAGGTTTAACGATTTTTAATGACCTTTTATTTATTGTTCCTAAAAAGAGTATTTTTTTAATTTATAAGAATGGTGTAAGGATAATACAATGTTTATAAAATGAAAGAAGATAAATATTAAATATTAAATGGTGACTCAGTTTATGCGTATTTTGTATTATCTCATAAATATTTTAATTTATTATTTTTTAATTCTTAAACTCCAATGAAATTTAAAAAACATCACCCAATTTTTAGAAATTTAAGTTGCTTTACAATCAAGTGATTATGGTTAAATCATGCAAAGTGTAATGTTTTTAAAACTACAGTAGACGTTTAGTAAAAAGTGTATGTGTTCGGCAACAAAAAAAATTTAATCACTTTTGTTAATAAACGTTAAGACGTTGTCTGACAGCATATAAATCAGGCTCTTAATGGTTCAGATGTTTGAATGTTTCGACTCTTAATGGTTCAGATGTTTAAATGGTTCGACACTTAATGGTTCAGACTGTTTGTTTCTCGTGTAAATGTCTGAATGGTTAAGACATTTGCCTCTAAATGATTAAGTATTATAGTAATGCTGAATGGTTAAGAGATCTAATGCTGAATGGTTAAGACTTCTTACCTGAATTGGTCAGACATTTGTGTTTGAATAGTTAAGCGATATACTAACTCTTAATGGTTCAGAATTCTTAATTGTTCAGCACTTAATGATTCAGACATTTTATTAATTGAATATTTAATCATTCAGAAATTACCGAACAACTACTTATTCTCTCACTTTACTAACCAAACAATATACACAATAAACTTATGAATCAAACATGTTATATAAACTACTTTCCCAAAATGCATATATCACATAAAATAAAAACCGATAGATTTGATGCTAATACTTTGTGAAGGTCCAATTTTGAAAAATAAAATAAAATAAACAAAAGTTTGAAATAAAAATGAAATGTGAATGATTGCTTGTTTTCTTTAATATTGGACTTTAGGATATAAAAGGAAAAAAGCAAAAAAAAGCAAAAAAAGGAAGTGTATAGAGGAACGTCTTGTCGCCACGTGACTTAGCGTCGGCCGCACGCGGATAACCATTTGTCATTTATGAGCTCTCAACCAACACTACGTCGTTTTCAACCTTTGTCTTATTTCCACATATTCCATATCATATACGGTCTATCATATAAATGTATTGTTTTAAGGGAAAATTACCAGATTGGCCATTTGACCAATCTGGTTTTGCATAACAGCCATTGACCGAACATAATACCAAAATAGACCGACCAATAACAAACTGACATGTGGCAAAATATCTCTTGCAGGTGATACGAAACCATAATATATCGCCAGAAGCGATATATAGGCGATACCAGCCCATGAAATCTCGCCCCGCGCTATATTATGCATATATCGCGCTTCCATCTCGCCAATATTTGAAAAAATCACAACAAAAGCGAGATTAGGACATGCAATCTCGCCAATATCGAGACAAAATCATGTGGTATCGCCGGTTATATGGATATGTATCGCCTGACAACGCGCCGGCGTCTCGCTTGACCCTTTAGTTTTGACGGGCGAGACAATGCGCCGGCTACTCGCTTGGCCCACTACACATTTTGACGGGCCTACGTCGTGGGCTAATAAATAAGGGCTTAAAATTTGGGCTGTGAACTTGAAGGGCTTTCGTAATATCAGCCCATTTAAGTTTCATAATATCAGCCCATGTTGTTTGATTCTAATGAAGCAGACTAGAAAGGCATCGGATCCCCTTGTGCAGCCCAATTAAGGGATACCAAAATTTATAAGTTTTATAATTAATATGTTATATCTACCATAATTAATGTTGTTACTAGTATATAATATGTGTTAACACATGAAAAATTGTAAGAGATTAAAGCTTTCTTATATCTACCAAACTTTCAAACATGTTTGTTAACATTGTTGTATGCAGCGGTGGAAAATGGGAGTTTAACAATGAAGTTGAAGAGTATGTTCCTATAAGAGTTCGGTGTAATCGACAGGCCATCTCTTTACCGGTCAATATTACATTTGTTGGTGTAAGGAGTTACACATTGAAGACATATTATTTGTTACTTGTAAATGAAGATATATTATTTGTTGGTGTAATTTTCTTTAATAAAAATTCTTTTATATTTACATTGAAATATTGATTGGTGTAATTTTCTTTTATATTAATAAAAATTCTTTTATATTTATATTGTATTAATAACTAGAGTTGCATTTTTTGCTCTAGGGAAAAAGAGATTGATTAGAAGTTGTCGTCCATAGATTGATTAGAAGTTGTTTGGTAGTTTTATTGATGGTGCTTGATTTTTTACATTATTAAATGGACGCTTAACTGTAAGCATGTGTAGTTTATGGATTTATAAATAATTGTTAGCTTTTAGTTTATACCTATCCAAATTACTCGAAAAATAAAACTGTATCTTTTAGTTTTTTGGTACGTTAATCGAAACACAAATTAATTACTTTTTGTAATGTTTTAGTAAACTGATATCTTTATAATCATGAACAAAATAACTTTTTAAATCTATACGATTATGAAAAAATACCTTACAAGTATTAGTGATAAAATACTTGTAAGAACTTATGGTTAAAAGTACAATTTTTATCGAAACACAAATTAATAACTTTTTTTATTAAAATAACAAAAAACTATTGAGAAAATAATATATCATTCTATGGACAGCAAGAAATAATTATTTGAGTTGTTTTAAATTGGTTTGTTTCTTATGCATTGTTGTTACCTTTAGTCCTTTCAACACACTGCATAAAACAATATTCTGGTTGGGGGCCAAGAGAGTGAAAAGCTTTGACATTGAGTGTAGTGTAATATGTACAGGATATGAAAAAAAAATAATAACGTGAATAACCGAAATAAATCTAATAATAAAAGACAACTTTAATAAACGTCCATTAACTTTGTGTTTTTTTCATGTTTAATATGCATCCACGCTTTATTACTTCTGTTTATCCTTAAAGTGATAACAATTAATAAAACTGATATTCATCCCCTTAAAACTAAACAACCAACTAACTGGTAGTTTATTATAATGACAACTTTAATACTAAGAGTTCTTTATGCATCTTTTCCTTTTTATCGTTAAATTCCATAAACTACCATAAGAGTTCTTTATGCATCTTTTCCTTATTCATGCAATTGATATCGTCTATTTTGGTGAGAAATCTAACGTTTTTATTAAAATAAAAGAAATCACAAATTATATTATAATAAAACCATAATATTATAATAAAAGCATTTAAACTAATACAATAAAACTCTAATGCGGACGGGGTAAGCTACGCCAAAAATAAAATTGATCAGCCATGAACCGTCTATACAACTTACACGTCTCCTTAAAATTTTCACCACAATCTACGGGTTTCCCCGTAACCAAATGTTCCATCAGCATTGAAACGTAAACTCCTTCATTACCCCTTAAGTTTTGGGGAGATGTAACATAATCTTCATTTACTTCAATACCAAATGGTTTTTCGGGTTGTTTAGACTTTTTCCAAAAACGGAGATTTACTAATAGAGCGCCAAAATACACACAAATTTTCATTAACACCGGGTGAACCAGCCGACCAAATTTCTCACCACCTATTTCTTCACCACAAAAATCTCCAATTTTATTGTTCGCAGATTAACACGAACAAGTACCCATTCTTGACTCTGAATACAGAAAGGAAAATATACATAATCAATATCTAAAAAAGAGGGATACGGGTTGAATTTTCCATCTGCAAAAGAAACAGCATGCTTGCTACACGAGTCGGTTAAAAAATCATAAAATTGTGGAGGCAGTATACTCCAACGCATATCCGACAACGGATTCTTGTAAAGCTCTCTATGTCTCCAATTCATCATTCTTAATACCCAACCTTCAATGTGCTGAATAAAAATTATTATATTAATACAATTATAAAAATATAAGTGTAAAAAATAAAAAAAAAATATAAGTATAGCAATAATGGATACAAAACGTTACCACTGCGGTTAAACAACCGTTACGTCGTAGACCGAGTAAAATACCCCAAAAATTTTTGTCAAGCTTTGTTGGTGTCAAAAATATAGCAGAGTAACAAAAAGGTGCGTCCTCTTTATTATAAAAATCCATAACATTTGTTGACCATTTATCTGATTCATCATCTGGAATGGCCCATTTACGTACTAAAGAAGGCCTGCCTTGAACATCTTCTTGTGCATGAGGACGGTTTTCGAGGGGGTTTTCTTCCGGGTTTTGAACGTTCGAAGGTGAAGATTCATGTTGATTCCTTGGACGCCTCCATTTACTCATGATCCAAGATGAAGGTTTCGGTGCGGGTTGAGAGCAATATTGATTTTTATCCATAGAGCTATATTTTTTAAAGTAAGAGTGTTTTTAAGAGTGTAAATGAAGTAGGATAATGTAATGTCTATTTATACTAGTATTTAAAATTTAATTTTTATTTAATTTTTTATAAATATATAAATATTTTGTTACTGGGCTGAAATTTCTTTAAAATGTAGTGGGCTTAATTGGTGGGCCTTTACCACAGATTTAATACCCACTTTTCAAATAGGCCTTTACTACAGATTTTGTTACTGGGCTTAATCGGTGGCCCATTTAATACCCAATTTTTTTATAAATATATAAATATTTTGTTACTGGGCTTAATCGGTGGCCCATTTCAAATACCCACTTTTTTTTCCCGATGGGCCTTGTAACATTATAATCGGTGGCCCATTTCAAATACCCACTTTTTTCCCGATCGGCGCGAAATAAACCAAATTTCTCGCCATGGTCTCGCCGGTAATAGCGAGACGTCAGCGATAATGCATGCTTCTGTCTCGCCTGAAATTTAGTATCTCAGCGATAATGCATGCTTCTGTCTCGCCACTATCTCGCCTGATGGCTACTTTCGCATTATTTGTGGTCCATGGCTATTATGCAAAACCAGATTGGTCAAATGGCCAATCTGGTAATTTTCCCTTGTTTTAATACCCTTTATATCAGAAAGTATTATAATCTCACTTATGTATTTGGTTTCTACATGATTCTCAATATAGAACCACTTTTAAATAGATAACTATATGATTCATCTCATTTAATTATTAGAAAATATTATTAGGGTTATCATGTTAGGTTTTAGGGTTTGCATTATATTTTATATGTATTGTAACCAAACCTATCAATAATATTCAATTCGGTCTTTTATCATCTTACATGGTATCAGAGCCTTAAAGTTCTGATTACCTTCTTCTCCGCTGCACCACCACAAAAACATTCAAACCCTAGCCGTCGCCACCGAGTTCAAACCTAGACAGGGCGGTGTGCCGCCACCACCGCCGCCCTGTCCATCCTTCATCTTATGTTTCGTTTCTTATCTATTTTCTAATTTATGTTTAATAAAGTTTCGTTATCGGTTGAGGATTCAAACCTATTACCCATATTCATTCTCTTGGTTCGTTCACATCCATTCTCTTGGTTTGTTTCTGGATTATAGCTCCTAATTTACAGCGGTCACTATGTTTTCTTTATTCTTTTTATTTTTTTGTTTATCGGTGTTTTAGCCGAATCAAGGACCACGGTCCACGGCCATCTAAATATTTTTATTATTTTTAGATCTACGGATTTAAGAGACCGCCACCTGACCACGGTCACCGGTCTTGCTTTTTTATTTATTTACATCTATTTATGTCATCTATTGATCTACGGATCCAAGAGAGTGCCGCTTGCTAGCCTTGAAACATCGCCAACGACTACAAGACGCCAGGTCTCAACTTATGTCATCTATTATTAGGGTTATTAGTATGAACCCACGTGTCATGTTAGGTTTTAGGGTTTGTATTATATTCTATATATATTGTAACCAAACCTATCAGTAATATTCAATTCGGTCTTTTATCATCTTACATTAGTATGAAAGTCGATAAAAGTTTTTTTTAATGGTAAATGTACGATCCTGTTTCGGAGGATATGTGTTATCTTAATCGGGTCCACCTATCTGATTACTAGCCGGGACCACACCCCCAACCCCTTAGGAGGAAACCCACTGTTAAAAAAACCCCATAGCTTAACTGTGAGAATTTTAATTAAAGTGAGACTTGAATCAACGACCTCCAATATTTGCTTAGAGAATTTACGATGGACTTTATTCATCATATTTATAATTTATACTAAAATTTATTATTTATTTTTGTATTTTTAATTATATAATACTTTTTATATTTTATCATTATATTTTTTCTCTCTTACACCCACAATCACTTTAAAAAAATATTAAACGAGAAAACACACCTACACACTCACAACAACAATATTTTCCAAATATCAGATAAACAATAATATTTTATCATGCATTCACTAATAACCATTTTCTACTATAATATATAAAACATACTTACACATTTACAAAGAATCCACTATGAATGTCCTCAACCATAATGAGAAAAGAAAGAGATGTGCTTAAAAACGACTTATGATCACACTTAAAACAATGTATATAAGTGTTTATACGGTTATCGTAATTATTATGTTTTTCTTTTAATTATAATCAGTTGTTTATTCCTATTTACCATCATCACAAATGTTTATTGTAATCTAGAAGCATTCGTTTCATTACGTAGCATAGTTGATTTTAAGTAAAGATCTTTTGATCATTTTATATTGGTTAAACCTTTATTCCTTTGACTATTTTTATCTTAGTTAAATTATTGAACCTTTTTTAAATTTGAACTTGTTTATTTGTTTCATACAATTATTACACGATAGAATCCATTATTGAAAGATTCTTATATGATCGTATTGTTAATCTAATTATAAAATTCATATTATTAGCTACTTTTATATTTAACTTAGTTTACATTGACAAGACCTAATTAGATTGTTAAGACATTTGTTAGTTGCGCATTTGTCGTTTAACATGTACGATTTGTTTGTTTATTATCGTGTATGCAAACAAAGTATAATACGGATCGTAGGTAGTCCAACTTATGCTTAATGTCAAAAAATAACTTTATACTTATGAAAATGTTGCCATATGATACGTGTACACACTTTAATAACATATGATACATGCAATTTGGGTGAATTTGATTCATAAGTGACTCAAATTTGATTCTAAAATATGTGATTTGTAGTGGTTCATGTTTATGACACATCAAGATGTACGATATGTGATTCAAAGTGGTCCACTTATGATACCGAACTATATAATCTCACTATTGATTATTGGTTTAATAAATACACTTTATGATGACATTACATTTTGTTAATATTACTACCTAATTTTAAATTAAGTTCATTGTTAATATCAATTCATTTCATTCCACACATTTGTTGTACATTTGTAATGTTATATTTATGTTTATATACTTCATTTCATTTGATATCGCTACTCTAAGGCATATGTATATTTAGATACATATGTTTTCGTCTTGTGTTAAATGGTTTTTAGTTACTCTTTAAGTATGTGTGACTTTAGGAACTATAAAATTATCATTGAATTAATCAAAATGGGGTAAATTATGTTTGAGAGGCTGATAGTAAGTCGCTAACGTTGCATACTATTTTATGTTTTTTTATTTAAAAGTAAAAAAAACTATTATTCGAAAAAAATATTTACTGATTAATCATTTCATTCGTTTCTCTAAGTAATTAAAGTAAGTGTCTTTTATACCAGAATTAAGTGCACCTAATAGTTACGTACTTTTGCAGTGTTAACTTATGTAACGCATGGTTGAGTAGCTATTAAGTGATTGTACTTCAAAGAAAATGTTATAATTTACTGTTAGATAATTGATTGACTAACGATTAGTTTGATCATAATATCCATCAAACAAGTATGGAGGTGCGGAGCGCACACTTGTTTGAGTTTGTTATGATCTTTGAAATTGAAAACCTTTTCAAGGGTGAAACCTCTAAGCAATGGGGTTCCAAGAGGGCAACGCCCTTTGCGGGTCCAAGGGGCAGAGCCCCTGGCTGGTAAACATCGCTTTTTAAAAAACGCACGAAAATTTGATTTTATCAAAATTTCACATGTGAAACTTAAGGGTAAAAAGTGTAATATTTTGATATGGTGGCAGTTTTCTCCCCATTCCCTGCAAATATTGATTTTGAGACATATTAGTCATTTTCCATTCTTTCTTCTGGTACACGAATATCACAGAACAAAACATACTAATTCCAGATCTCGTTTGAGTTATATCCAATTGATTTATTCAGGTGAACCAACGAATAATTTCGATCTGAAAGTGATCTTCACGACTCTCAGATTATCCAAGTTTGATTTCAAGTATTCTACACTTACATAGTTTGCAACAAGAAACGTTTTTAACTTATGAAATAGGTTATCTCACATATACATGGTTTAGGTTTGCTAATATGATGTTACATATTGGCGGGCAACACATGTTAATGGTTTAGTTTGCTAAGATGATCTTACATATTGACAATACGTCTTTATATAAGATTTATATTTATATAAGAAGTAAAACCTCAAACGGTAAGATCATCCAATTAGAAAAATTGAAAAAAACTCCTTAGATTATATCTTTATATCTTTATCTTTATACTATAATAAAAGAGTAACTTGAAGTGCCACGTGGCAGCACCAAAACCATCCTCATCAAAATTTTCCCGTCTCTCTCTCATCTTAAATAATTATCTTAATTACTAATAATATTATTTAATATTCTTTTATATTAATAAATTAAAAAAGAGATCTACTTATTAATGTTATTTCACGGGTTCTATTAATAAATTTTAATATATATTTAAGTAAATTAAAATATTAAATAATATTATTAGTAAGTAATATTATTAGTAATTAAGGTAATTATAATTACATTAATAAGTAGATTAATAAATAGATCTCTTTTTTAATTTATTAATAAATTTTTAAAAATGATATTTTTATACAGTTTGTTTTACAACAAAATGTTTATTTTATTTTTTTTGAAAAAAAATTAAAAACTAAATTTTAAAAAGTTGATATCAATTTTTATTAGTAATAGTCATTTCTCATATGTAATTTCAGTCATATCATACCTTAGAATATCATTTTATAATTAATAAATTTTATTATTTTAATATTTTATTTATTCAACCCGTGTAATACACGGTTTTACTAAATCTAGTTTAACATATAACTAGATATGAAAACCCGCGCGTTGCCGCGGGATTATTCTGGGTTTGAGGTGTTTTTTCAAAAACTGTGATTATGGTGTTGACGCAGTTAAAAAAGGTATCAGTTAACACAAGCAGACCTTAACGCAAAAATAAGTGCACCAACATCATGGTAATACTATCCATGATGTTCCCAGCACCAACATCATGGTAATACTATCCATAAGTGCACTGTCAAAAATAAGATACTTGCAACATAAGTAATAAACATTTAAGCACTTAAGAAACACAGAATAAAAAATCAAGCATGCATCATAAACACACACACACATATGTATATCTTGCTAACATAGACCGACCTCCGCCTCCAGCAACATAGCCACCACCGCCGACCTCGGCTTCCAGCTTCTGCAATGAGTATTCGGTTGTCTGTGCTTCTTTTTGATAAAGATCTTATTTCAGAAACAGCGCTTCTTTGTTCTTCAATAGACGGGCTTGAGAGGTTATGAACAATTGCTTCAATTACATCAAGAAATGATTTGTCAATGTTCTTCAGTCTTGGGTTTGTTAGTAAAGTTGGGTGGTCAACGTTGTGAAGTGTACACCATTGAGTGATTAAACTTCTCAAGACATAGTTAGGAGTAAGTGTGAGGTTTTGAAGTTTTTGCTGAGTTTTTGGGCATGTTGAATTCCCACAGTTTATCCATCTTTGTATGTATGATCTCTCATAAGTCTGCAAAATAATATAAATATTTGAATACATACACGTGGCTCTCATATATGTTTTTGATGTTTGGATAAACAACTTCTGTTTCTATCTATTATATAATTCAAGTTCAAATATACAGTTTTCAAAAATCGACGTACCTATCCTGTGGACACAATAACAGGATCTCTGAGGAGCTCTAGTGAAATCGGAGAAAGAAAGTCATCTGGAATCAAAGGCTTCTTGTTCTCCTCAGCATTGTTTGCTGCATCATCAGTAGGTTTCAACAGACATGGTGCCTCAGATGAAGCAGTAGCAGACTCGTATATCATTTCATCTGGGTCACTTAAAAGGCTTTCATTTGAAACACTTCCCACTTTTGATTCAACTTCATGATGATTATGTTTGATTGGATGAAGAATATCAGACTCTTTCGCCAATGACTCGGAAAAACCACTAGATAAAATGGTCAAATCCTGTGATCCACCATATCGTTCTGTGGCTCTTTTTAACTGAGCTCTCACTAAATCAACCTATAAAACCAGATGCATTGAGAATAAAACTCCTAGAAGATAAGCATACGAACATAGAATCATGTTTGCATTTCTTACTTGTTCTTTCACTTCCTCTGATATGTCAAAACGATCATACGGCAAGCTGCCTAACGTCTTTTCCAGTTTCCATGTAACAAATTGGAACTGAAACGTGATTTGCTGTGCTGTTCCGTCCTTTATTTAAAAGTAAAAAACTATAATTAATGAAAAGTTTGAAGTTCTAGCAAATGCAATGCCTAATTTGCAAGAACACTGCTAGTAGGAATGTATGCTGGTCAGAGAACTAATTCACTTGTAAGTAAACGGATATGCTAATTAGGCTTTTCCTATACCAACATCTACACATCTAATCTACTCCTATTAACTAACACGACCAAACCTACACACCGCAGAATTTTAACCCTCACTTGTTGGTGACACCAACACAAACCCTATGAAATTATATCCCTATGAAAGAGTGATATGTTAATTAGCTCATACATGCAATTGCTGAGAGATGATAATGTAGATGGATTATTATGGAGTTATAGCTAGAACTGAAGAATATAAATTTATAAATAATCAGTTGAAAATTGAAATCTATTCAATTGAGCAACAGATTCAACAAATAGACAAAATTGGAGATGCATATACCGGGGAGATACTGTGATCGAAGCTTCCTGCAAACAGAATGAGTTTTTTAGCAGCTTTGAGAGCCTCCGTGAGCTGACATAACGAAGACGAAGACGATGAAGAAGAAGCGAACAAATCCAACGGCCTAAAATCGCCTTGCAAACCCTCGGATTACTTCACCGCTATCAGATTGATCCTCCCGAACCTCGATAGAGAGCGAGGGTCCTACGGCTTGAAGGAGTCTGTGCTCGCCACTTGCATCATCAGAGTCTGCCGATCCATCAACTCCTCTAACGCCACCTTCAGTTTCTCGTTCTCCTCCATGAGCATCAGCCTTCCCCAACCTCCTTCCGCTCTTGGAGAAATCGAAGTTGAGCGATGAAGCGAAGCTCGCAATCGGAACCGTTGGTGGGTGGTGCGTCTTGTACTGGTGGTGGTGGTGACCGGCCGACGACCGGTGGTGGTGAATTGGTGGTGAATTTGGGGTTGGGATTAGGGGATTAGGGGATTAGGGTTTTGTTGTTAGGTGGTGATTCTGTTCACCACCGACATTTTAGATTAAATAGAATAGAATACCAACACATAAGATCACTCCATCAAAACTAAATCACATAAATATTATATCATTACTTTTGAGTGTAATGTACACATTATAATCTTGTATTCCTGCAAAAGATTGTTTTCACACATTCTTATTATTACTTCGAGATTCACCTCTTAAAATATTTATATGTGGTAACACTATCATCATACAAAGCATCTTCCTGCTCTAATAAAAAGGTAAATAAGAGCACACTTATCAGCACCATATTAATTTTCATCAAACTTTTCCCGCTTCTATCTCCTATTAAATAACTACATTAATAACTAATATTATTTATTTATTTTTACATTATAATTAGTTTTTTAATAAATTAAGAAAGAGATCTTTTTAATAATGTTATTTCTATAGAAATGTTTTTTATTTAAAAATTTTCTAAAAAATAAACTATTTTTACGTAATATTTTAAAATTCGTTTTTCACAGGTAAAATTTTATAAAACAAAAATAACTAAAATAAGGAGTTATGGTACGGACATTTTTAATAATGAAAATTTTTTAAAACGTTATTTTAAAACAATATGTTTAATTTATCTTTGAAGAAAACAAAAAAAAAATAAAAAATTGTTATTGTTTTATTACTTATAGTTATTACTCATACGTAATTCTAATGATATAATGTATTATTATATCGTTTTATAAATAATACTTTTTGTTCTATTTAATATTTTATTTTTTCAACCCGTGTAATACACGGGTTTATTAAAGCTAGTTTATTATAAACACAATGAACTCGTGAGCAAATAAAAAACACTTGCGAAGGTATATGAATATCGCATGTTATTAAACCTTTATTAAAAAATGTTTTAGCAATGGGAGGTGCTTTTTAGTTTTTACTAACCAAAAGTGGTGTTTGGACAAAAAGAAAAAGAACTATGTTTAACACAAGTTTGTCAATAATTTACAAATAACTTAATCTTCCTATTCTAATAAAAAGGTATCTGAAATAACACGTGTCAACATCACAATCATTCTCAATAAAATTTTCCCGCCTATCTCTCCTATTAAATAATTACCTTAATTACTAATAATACTATTTAACACTTTTTTAGATTTAATAAATTAATAAAGAGATCTATTTATTAATGTTATTTCTAAATAAACAATCTTTTTATAAAATAATAAATTTATTTAAAGCATAAGACTTTTTTTAAAAATACGAAATATTTAAAATTGGTATTTTTAAAAAGTTATTTTTTTAAAACCAAAAATAATTAAATTTAAAAGTTATAATAAGAAAATTTTTAAAAATGACATTTTTATACGGTTTGTTTTAGAACAAAACATTTATTTATTTTTTTAAAAATAAAGTTTTAAAAAGTTGATATCACTATTTTATAACTTACAGTAATTTCTAATACATAAATTTTAGTGATATTATATCTTAAAATATTATTTTATAATTAATAAATTTTATTATATTAATTTTTATTTATTCAACCCGTGTAACACACGGGTTACTATAGCTAGTTTGTATATATAATTGTATCTAAGTTGTTATATCTTATGATGGTAAGTCTGAAATAACAAAAAGTTGATGACGTGATATTAAAATGAAAAATATCAATGACTTTAAATAAAAACAAAATAAAAGTTAGTTATCGTATATACTACTAAGGCAGAGAGACATAATTTGTTTATCGTGTTTGAATGTTATAAATAGTATTATAAGTTTTTTTTCGAACAGAAAATATATAATATATAATGGAATAACAGAGTTAACAATAAGCTAAAAACCCTAGATGTCTACAGAAAAAAAACATACATAAATAAATATTTAGTAATACACTAGGGCGGATCGAATAGAAAATAATATTATAAATCATCTTTGAAAATTAGGCATGCGTATTTAGTAAGTTGGGAAATGCTTGGGAAATGGCTGACAAATGACAGATATCTACCTATTATAATAAAAGAGTAACTTGGTATGACATGTGTTATCACCATAATTCTCCTCATCAAAATTTTCTCGCATCTCTCTCCTATTAAATAATTACCTTAATTACTAATAAATAAATGTTTATAAATAATATTTTTTTAGATTAAAATACTTTCTATAAATTAAGAAACAGATTTTTTATTAATGTTATTTCTAAATAAATAAATGTTTATAAATATTTTTTTCTAAAATATTGAACTTTTTAAAAAATATAATATATTATAAAATTAGTGTTTTTAAAAAGTAAATTATTTAAAAACCAAAATAATTTAATTTAGGAGTTATGATAATGAAATATTTTAAAAAATAATATTTTTATACAGTTTGTTTTAAAATAAAATGTTATTTTTTTTGAAAAAATTTAAAAACAAAGTTAAAAAGGTTGATATCTATGTTTTATTACTTATAGTACTTACTCATACGTAATTTTATTCATATCATATCTTAAAATATTATTTTATTTTCCGTAAATTTTATTATATTAATATTTTATTTATTCAACTCGTGTATTACACGGGTTTTCTAAAGCTAGTAGTTTATAATAATTGGGTTGAGTGTAAATGTCGAACAAGAAAGGTTGTTTGGTCGATACACACTTTGTGTACTAATTTCTTAGCTTTACAATAATAATTTATTAATTATTAGAGCATTCATATTAGGTTCGACAACTTCTACTGATAACAAAAAGTAGAATAGATGGAGGAGAGAGAGGGCTCGTCAACTGATAATTCTTTAGCAAATGGATTCATCGCTAAGTTCCACACACTTGCATGCTATGCATATACGTTGTGTTATTTCTTTCTATAAAACCTTATTGTAGTCATAGATACATGACACACACACACTAAAAATGATGTACTATGTTTACAAAGGTTCTTAACATAATACGCACCATTTATATAGAAAATTTACTTTTGTACCATAATAATTTTAGTTTGGACCGTTTAAATTGAAGCAAAAAGGTACGAGTTTCACTCTATATTTCATTAATATTTAGTTTCGGATGATAGTAAAAATACGAGAGTTGTATACGTTTTATCATAAACTCAGCAGGACAGTCTTGATAGTCATGTTGGGGCATATCTCATCATACCAAAGTTAGAGTTTGGCTGAAGCATCAAAGTAAACCGTTAGAAATCATAAGATCAGATATTCGAGGCATCCTCCTACGAATTATGTCAAATCCCAGTAGCCTAGTGAGCGGAACCAAGAGCCTAAGACTATAAAGGAACTAAGAATGGGCTCAACTACTACATACAACTAAACCAAACATTAAGGACTTTTTTTTTTCAAACAGCAAACATTAAGGACTTTTTGATATTTAGCTAGCATAAACTTTGAAACAGATTGTTGGACCATTGAATTGAAGTTTGGTTAATGAAAACTCTAAATGAAGTTTGGTTGATGAAAACTTTAAATTACATAATTTAAAAAGAATGCTTTTGGGTACAAAAATTAAGATAATGATGGTGAGAATGTACGATTGTACATGATTATATATGGCAATAGTATTTCCTTCTAGTTGCTTTCAAGAGACAATAGACTATTTGTGAATAGATTTTCAATTGAGGGGTTCAAATTTGACAAAGGTGAGAACTAAATACAACAAAATCACATCTTTTGGATAATTAAAGGACCACGTTGTAAATGATATAAACAAGTTTCTCAATCCGCACATCGAAGAGGAGGTGTAAACTTGTTAGAAAAAAACAACGTTGAAATGTGGCCAAGGTGCGAATTTTGTTGCATGTGTTTGTGACGGTGTTATTAACATTATTAATTGACAAAAGAAAATGTATAAAGTTGTTGTAAATAGGTTTTAAAGATTGAAACAACAGTATAATATTTTGCATGTTGTGATTTGATAATTTTAAATGAAGTAATCTACATAAAAAAAGAAAAAACCCCCCAAAAAAGAAAAAAGTTACTGGGCTCAACATACGAATGTGCGTCAACCAATGTTTTCAGAACCGGATCGGACATTGAACCGGACGCTTAACTGGTTTGGTGATCGGACCGGTCAGACCGGATTTAAAAACCGGATGACGTCATAATTATATATATAATATATATATATATATATAATTAAATATAAGTAATTTATATATGTATTTTATAGTTATATATAAAACTTAACTATATTTGTGTATCTAACACACTATATTTATGGTTTAACATACCGTTTTTACCTATAAAAATCAAAAGAAAAAAAAATCAAATTTTGGTACGAACCGGTCCGTTTCCCAGTCCGACCACCGGTTCGTAACGAACCGGCCGGTTTGACTAGCCCAAAACGATTCATAAGGAACCGGACCGGCCACCTAGCCGATCCCCGGTCGGACCAGTTGGACCGACTGGTCCGATCCGGTCCCAACAACATTGGCGTCAACTACAACTCAAGTCATGCCTCGAACCAACTACTCTAGGTCCACTTTGAGTTACAAATAGAAACAAACATATTATACAGTAATAACATTCAGGTAAAAATCAATCAATCAATAAATAAAAAACAAAAAGTTTTGTGAAACCACTAAGAAATGAAACGTGGCAAGACATTGGGCAAATACACCGACCTTGCTAAAGGAGTTGTATATAATATGGAGCAACCAAATAAATCTCGATACATAAACACTCCTGGTTTTTTTGTTATGTCGTATATACGTATGTATGTAATTTTTAATAATCAAAAAAACAAAAGTATACAATATATCAATCAACAAAGTCGGTTTATGTCGCCTTTTTTACCAAGTTACAACACTCTATTGACCAACAAAGTTTTTTTATTTTTCACTTTTCACGCTTCACGCTTCACGCTTCGACCACAACTCATACCAAGTTACAACACTCTATAACCGCCACCCAGGTTCACGTCTTGGTGATGCCACTTTCCTTTTCCTTTAACAATTTTAAACTTTTCTTACAAACTTGATTTTTCTCGCATTTTGCTTTAAATCTTAGTCATGAACCAAAATCCACCACACACGCAAAGTTAAAAACTCAATATTTATTCACTTTCAATAAAGGAAAAATTATCAAAATAGTCAATTAACCAAATCAGTATAAAATAATACCCGTTGACCAATGAATTTGTAATCTAGTCATCATATTGGCAAGTGACGATACAAATTCATGTGGTATCGCTCACGTGGCTTTTATTTATTTTTTTGTGTTCTGCGATATACCGGAGATACACCAACCATGGTGTATTCTGTCACACCCTCATTTTCACGTACGGGGTTTTACCGTCAGGCGTGTGACATAACCAGGATCTCAGATAAGCATTAGTTACACCAAACGACTCGATAATTACAAATCATATAAGTTGCTTAATTTTAAGGAAACAGACCAATGTATTTAAGTAATGCGGAAGCGAATACAGTGAAACATTCAACAATAGTTTTGAAACACACAAACATGTGTCCAAACCAGTTTACGTAAAGTAAATGCAAAATTAAATCTTGAAAACAGTTTGTAGTGAATACAGAATGACATGCTGTAGATGCTGTGCTCTTAAACGTGCCACATCATTGTCCTGAGAGAAAACATGCAAAAATCTCAGTACAAGACTGGTGAGTTCACAGGTTTATCAGAAAACAGTAATTATCAGTAATGAAGTTCCCGGATTATAAAGTCCGTCAAGTATGTAATTCCCGGATTATGTAATCCGTCAAGTATGTAATCCCCGGATTATATAATCCGTCAAGTATAATGAAATCCCCGGATTTATTAATCCGGTCAGTATAAATGTAATCCCCGGATTATATAAATAAAGCATATAATGGGTAGCTAGTCCATAATGATCACTATGTGTATGAAGGCGCGGCCGAACTGACATGTAATCAAATAAATAAACAGGCCCGGATGTGGATCACACACCACAACACTTGTAATTAGGCTAACCGTTCACCCGTTTGACGTACGTTGTGCTAGCGCGACTAGCCCGGGTGGGGTATGTCAATCCCAGTAGTACTACTAACAATTACCTCGTTAAGTCCATATTAACGGTCCGTTGGGCAAGTATACACCATAGTATCAAGTATATGCAATATTACAAAAATCCAATGTAATATAAGTTTATAAAAACAGCATGTTTCTCTCCCCCAAAAAGAGTATAAAGTAAAAGTGGGGCTGTAAACTCACCTTGAGTTGATGTAATGAAAGCAACAAAAGCTTCAAAGAATAAGGCAATGCACGGTCAAGCACGATCGATACCTATTATTAATTATAACTAAGTCTTTAAAATGTGTTTATTGCGAATTAATATATTTGTAAGGTTCGGGTTGGTTTGGTTTAACACGCACAAATAGGTGTATATATGTTACAAGATTTAAGTTTGAAATTAACGTTAAATCAAGGATTAGGATTATGGGGTTTTTAATAGGTATTAAGTTTACAAAGTATTTATTTGTATTTTGATTCCATTAGAAGAATTATACACGTATGTTTAAATATTTTAGAATAACATATAGATTAATATTAATAATATTAATCTAAACCAATTGTGATGGTAATTTGTTATAAGTAATAATATTTGTAAATATCTTGGCGAGATAATATGATTTCTATAATTACTATGACGAAGCCTTTAATTAATATAACGTTCTTTACTTTTATAAAGGTTTATTGTTTTCGAATCCCTTATTATCTAAAAAGAAATAATTTATAATGATAGCGTTAAATATAATTTTAAACAATTATTTTAGGCAACCACGATTTTAAAATAATTGTTTGAACCGAAGTTATTTTCTTAGTTGTAACTCATTTTTTTAGTAAGGTTTAAACAAGAATAATATTTATTAACATATTTTTAAAACAATTATTTAACTAAGAAAAATCCAGAAAATTATTTGGTGTTCAAAAATATAAACTAGGTTTATAAAAATTATTTTTATAATTTTTATAATTTTTCTGAAATTTAAAAAGCTTTAAAGGGCTTTAAAAAAATAAAAGAAGGTGCCCGGGTTCGAACCCGGGACCTCCAATCCGCCCACCCACATGCATGCCAGTAAACCAAGGCTCAAGGCCGCGTTAAGACACAGCTTTTAATTCCTTTAAACACAAACCCAATCGATCACAATTCCCATTCGTGCCCTAGTTCGAACCTCACCCAAATTGAGGTTCGATTCGATTTAGAAAGCATCTGCAATCATGGGGCTTTCATTCCCCATGTTAAAACGAGTGTGTAGGTGTAACTAATTACCTGATTGGTGATGAATTGATGATGAATGGATTATGAACAGGTCGCGACAACAATGAGGATCGATTGATGTGCAAACGATGATAGAAATCAAATTAAACTCGTGGAAAGCTTCGAATAAGGTTCTTGATGCAAAGCCCTTTGTCAATTTCGGTTTATAATGCCTATATAACCACTGTCGACTATGTTGCAGATCGCGACCGAGAGAGGTATCCGAATACGGGGTTTGTGATTGTTTTATCTTCAATAAATGGTACAATGGATTCAGAACAGATGATGGTCCATTTATAGTTAGTTAATTTTGATTATTATAGTCGTTAATGGTGATCGTGGCTCGATTATTTGGCCGACAATGGAGAGGGTCGGTTTCAGTGGAATTCGCACTCGAATTATTGAATTGGAAGTTGCCCCACGTTCGAATAGTCCACTGAGAGGTGTCGGGAACTTTAATTAGGTAAAAACCGTGTCCATTTGGGTGTTGAAAGGTCGCCGGAGTTGGCCGGGGGGGCTCGCCGGACGGCGAGAGGGTCGACGGGGGGGGGAAATGGGTTGGGTTTTAGTTAATTACAGAAATGGCCCCTGTGGTTTGAACTTGTATTTATTTTGTGCCAAAACTCATTTTTAAAGTTTTAAAAATAACAATACAAACCCTCAACTTTATTATTACTATTATTATTATTATTATTATTATTATTATTATTATTATTATTATTATTATTATTATTATTCTTAAATAAAAATAAATTGGTTCAATTTATGATAAACGGTGAAAATTTGTTTAATAGTATTTACCGAAAACTCGGGTTGTCACATTATCCCCTTGTTGCAGGAATTTTCGTCCCGAAAATTGAAACACCGGGGTTAACAAACATGTATACGGAGAATTCGATTAAACGATAAATGGACTATGAAAGCATATGAGAACAGTTAATACGCACAATGAGTTAATGAGCTTAACGCTAACTGACATACTAGTTAGTGACAGATGTCACACACCATCACATTTACCACATGATCTTCAACAAGAAGAATCTTAGGTTTCCTTTCTGATTTGGGAATATCTTGAATGTTTCTAGTTCTTTTGTTTATCCGAAGGTGACCATGAAACCATCTATATTATCTGAGCTATCACACAAACATGAAACTTTATGAGATAGAACAAATGTGAAAATAGACCCACAATGTTCTTTGCTTGATATCGTGAGATATCACAGTATCCCTTAGTTGAGAAAATTTCATTCTAAACTTCAGTTGGAGTTAGGTTCTGAAAGTGTATCCACGAATAAGTGCGGATATTTAGACTTCATCTGATCCTCCCGTTCCCATGTAAATTCTGGTCCCCGTTTAGAGTTCCATCTTACGCGCACAATGGGAATTTGCTACGCTTAGTGTCTTGACCTCTCGATCCATGATCTCTACTGGTTCTTCGATGAAATGTAGTTGATCATCTATCTTTAATTCCTCCAAAGGCACGATCAATGATTCATCCGACAGACATTTCCTCAGATTGGATAC
This sequence comes from Flaveria linearis, assembly GCA_024085815.1. Lineage (NCBI taxonomy): Eukaryota > Viridiplantae > Streptophyta > Magnoliopsida > Asterales > Asteraceae > Flaveria > Flaveria linearis. Next base: position 84,260,240 of record CM044007.1, read on the forward strand.
GTGAAATACATCATGTATCCCCTGAGTTCTTCAGGTAAATTCAACTGATAGGCTACTGGGCCAACCCGTTTTACAATCTCGAATGGCCCCACGTATCTTGGGCTTAACTTCCCACGCTTTCCAAAGCGTATTACACCTTTCCAGGGTGAGACTTTCAACAGTACTTTGTCACCCACCCGAAACTCCAACGGTTACGACGCTTGTCAGCGTAACTCTTTTGTCGATCACGTGCTGCTGCCATACGGTTACGAATTTGCACGATCTTCTCAGTCGTTCGTGCACAAGTTCGGGTCCTGTAAGTTGACTTTCTCCTACTTCTGCCCAACAGATAGGTGATCGGCACTTACGTCCATACAATGCCTCAAATGGAGCTGCCTTGATCGAGGTGTGATAACTGTTATTATAGGAGAATTCAACTAATGGTAGATGAGTTTCCCAACTGCTGCCAAAATCGATCACACAGGCTCGCAACATGTCTTCCAGTGTTTGGATTGTACGCTCACTTTGACCATCGGTCTGCGGGTGGTATGCAGTACTCATATCCAGCCGCGTTCCTAATGATCGTTGTAATGACTGCCAGAAGTGAGAAGTGAACCGAGCGTCACGATCAGAAATGATAGATATTGGTACGCCATGCCGGGAGACTATTTCCCTTAAATAGATACGTGTTAGCTTCTCCATTCGATCAGTCTCTCGGATTGCCAGAAAGTGTGCGGATTTCGTTAAGCGATCTACTATAACCCAAATGGTATCGCATCCGCTGGGAGTCCTAGGTAACTTCGTGATGAAGTCCATTGAGATCTGCTCCCATTTCCACACTGGAATTTCGGTTGTTGGAGTAAAACGGATGGTCTCTGGTATTCCACTTTAACCTTGGAACAAGTTAGGCATCGGCTTACGTACGTGGCTATCTCCGCCTTCATTTTCGGCCACCAGTAAAATTCTTTCAGGTCCTGATACATCTTGTCTGAACCTGGATGGATCGAGTAACGTGACTTATGAGCTTCATCCATTATCAGCTCTCGCAAGTTCCCGTACTGTGGTACCCAGATACGTTTCATAAAGTAGCGG
>CM044007.1:84266410-84371410 GCA_024085815.1 Flaveria linearis
TATAGCACATCCATTTCGGAGAAACTCTTGTCATGCGTCAGATAAGATGAACGGATCTACTCGAAGACTGAGGTTCTGATATACAAAACCGTTCCGGAAAGGGATGCATACTAGAAAAAGCACGGAGTGGAAGAAAGGACTTAACCCCTTAAGATGAAATCATAGAAGGAAGTTGAGAACTAAAAGTAGGCTTTGAAAGCTGAAAACCTTGTGCATGACCTAATCTCTCTGTTCTTAGAAGTCGTGAAAACTTCTTAGTCTTAGCTTCATAGAAATGGTCGTGCGATGCCTAGATATTCATTGTACTCGTTGGGAAAACCCAAATCCTTCTTGATTGAAACCTTTAATCTATTGTATCACGACTATCCTGTCTAATTAATGGCATTCACGCTAATATCCTCTTCTTTTCAATCGTTCTTAAGATTCTTAGTGAGGACGGTAACACCGTTGAGATTTTTGGAATCGTCTCCTTGCTAGATCTATTTTGTAGGTCGGTGTATTGAACCACAGTGGAGAGTCTCTTCTTGTTAATTCTGTACGATTGTTAAATGATCTGATTATGAAACCAAAAACCTCTTCATACCTTGACTCACTGATCCTGTCAAGCATGATTCTAACGTTCGAATAGTTACTCCAATTCAAATCAAACCTGATTATTTGACACCTAATCATCAATATTTGTCCTGGAGTGATCAACTAAATAACTCTAAATCCTCAAGATTCATACCATGATTGTATCACACTTGGAAACAAATATTAGCGATACTAAAATTTCGAGGGCGAAATTCTAAAGGGGGGGGAATGTGACACCTCTGAAATATGACCCAATTGAAAACCTATAAATGTTATAAAACTCAATAAAGGTCCGGATTGATTTGGGCTTACCAAAGAAATCTTGCAAAACGAAACTAGCTTTTTGGGCCCAATAAGCCCAATAAGGGCCCGAACACATAAACAAGGCCCATTTAAGGCCAAATGCACGTTACGAACTAATCGAACGAGAAATCATGAAACAAAGAATTCTTATGTGATTTGGAACAACTATGGAAAGATCCAAACTGAAAACGGATTCAAAACCCATACCGGGTAAAATCCGGCAATTTACCGCGTACTACGTCTGAATTCCATCAGGAATTCTTATAAGGGCTCGTCGCCCAATCTAAATCATTGTTAACCTCAACTAATACCATGAATAAGGATCTCTAGAAGATTTTTCATCAATCATGCATAAACAATAGAATGTCATCACCGAAACGCGAATACCGGTTTTCACCGGCATTTACTGATATCTGATACGTCAACCGAACCTCGTAGCTCCGTAATTATTCATCTAATCATCGTTTATTATCATATCATATTAAATTTGATGAATGGTACGTTGTCCGGAATAACTGCGTTCCGAAACGCGATCGTGACACGAACCGGGTTACGATCAGGTAAAACCCGAGAATTCGTCAGATAAGGTTTTAACGTGACCAACATGGGGAAATAACGCTCAAAATATCATTCTAACACTTAATTGCATGCATTTAGATATCAAAATAATAATAATAGCGCTCGTTCGAGGAAAAACGCGTAAAACCGATAACGTGTCGATGTCGCGGTATCGTTTACTGTTCTGTACGTTTTAAATACAATAAAATATTAATCTCTGGTTACTTATGACGTTTTCTATAACCGAGTCTAACGATAAATGAAATTTATTACGTCACGCAAAGATTGACTCGAACGCGTTAGGAACCGAACTGTTTATGAACCCATTTCATTTAACCTAGTATTTAACAAACCTAATATTCCATTTAGGGTTTTAAAACCCAAAATCTGAGAAAGAGAGAGAGGCGGTCGCACATCCCTCTCCCCCTTCCCCCTGCTTCTCCTCGATCCGGCAAAACACCGGCCGGAGGTGGCCGATTCCGGCGAGTGCCGGCGTGTGACTAGTCTCATTCGACTCCCCTCGACGCCCTGATCTCGATGGCGGCTTTGATTTCTCTAAAACACAACAAGATGACAGGAATCGAAGGCGAGAGAGAGTGACGATTATAGGTCGGATTTGAAGGTGATGGTGGGGTTCAGACGCTGGGTTGCGGTCGCGATGGTGGTGGTACTGTCGTGGTGTTCCCACACCACAGGCGACGGTGGCTGAAGGTGGCCTAGGCCACCCCACTGCTTTTTCTCTCGGTAAGGTTTCCCTAGAACCGATCAGTCCATTCATCCTTGTTTTCTTGGGCTACAAACCGCAATTACTATGATTGTGGGCTGCATGTTGTTTGTGGTTGTGGTTTGGGGCTGTGCTGGGGTGTGACTAGTCTCATTCGACTCCCCTCGACGCCCTGATCTCGATGGCGGCTTTGATTTCTCTAAAACACAACAAGATGACTGGAATCGAAGGCGAGGGTGACGATTATAGGTCGGATTTGAAGGTGATGGTGGGGTTCAGACGGCTGGGCTACGGTCGCGATGGTGGTGGTACTGTCGTGGTGTTCCCGCACCACAGGCGACGGTGGCCGAAGGTGGCCTAGGCCACCCCACTGTTTTTTCTCTCGGTAAGGTTTCCCTAGAACGATCAGTCCATTCATCCTTGTTTTCTTGGGCTACAAACCGCAAATTATTATGATTGTGGGCTGCATGTTGCTGTGGTTGTGGTTTTGGGGCTGTTGATGACCGTGGAACAGTATGCATGAGGCCGTGGTTTAGTGTTTGGGGACGGGTGTGACGACAGTGGTGATGGCGGAGGTAGTTATTGGCCGTGGTGGTGACTGCGTTGATGATGGTTTTGGCGATGGTTGCGATGGGTGCAGGTTGTCGGTGATGGTTGTGGCTGGGAAGACGATGACTGTGATGGTGGTGGTAAGGCGACATTGGTAGTGATAGGGGTTGTTTTGAAAATGGTTGTTGTTGGTTGTTGTGGATAGTTGTGGCTGTGATAGTGGTGTGAGGCTAGGTGACAGTGGTGTGTTGGCGGGTGTTGATAACTGTGGTTGTGTTTGCTGTTGAACAAAGGCTATGGTGGTCATGTTGACTGTGGTGAACGATTGTGGCTGTAGTTGTTAAACAGCCGTGGTAATAGCGACGGTGGTGGTCGATTTAGGGCACCCGAAGGCTGCCCAATATGGCTGCGATAAGTAATAAGTTGTTGTGTTGGTTAAAAACGGTCAAAGTGGTCGATTTGGTGGCGGTTAGTGGCGGCCCATGGTGAAGGGTGGCTGCATGTGGTGGACGTTGGTGGTAAAAGCTTTAACTAAGGTGGTTGGTAACGTATAATGAGATTATGGTTGCGTTGGTTATGAGACCACAATAGAAGGGTTGTATATAATTTTTAGTGTGTTTTGGTTAGGTTAAACCTTGGTCAAAGCTGGTCAAACTGGGGACGGGACAGTCAACGCGATGCGGGTCGGCACAAGCAAGTTCTAGGATGTGAAACGGGAACGCTAGGTATAACCGTGCATTAAACATTCTTACACATATAAATATGGAAATTACATATTAACTTGCGTGTGAGTTGAGCTATAAATATGTTTAAAATGTTAACTAGTTTATAGAATCATCAAGGATGAATATGTAATTTGGAAATAACGAGAGCACATCGCATAATGAAATTGAATTATAATTTGCATAAGTGTTATTGAGCTCTAATTAAGCGAAGGTGTAAATTATTAAACGTAGGTGAACATCACTTGTAATTACTTGGTCTAAATGGATGGTTTGGACTCGAGATCTAATTACCGACGATACGTTATTAGAAATCAACCTAGATAAAATATATGAAGCATGACATGTTAGGAAATGGTTATGACATGTTAATTAAACAAATAAGTTGGTATCATGTCACGTTAAATCATTACAAGACTTAGAGATGTAACATACATTCAAATACGATTGTGCATTTGTATATATATATAACAATAGGTATTTAGGTTAATCGGCATCTACACGTTTTATTTAAAGTAAAAGACCTAAATTGCGTTAATGATACATCATCTTGTTGTTATTAATAGTTGGTAACCTCATTGCTATTGAAATAAATATATTTGGTATCACCCTTTTTATTAAAAATATCGTCAACTGTTACCAATAATTGGAGTATTTAGCGTCAACCAAGTTAACAAACATGATCTGAACGTGAACATTATAAACCTCACTTGAAACATTATATAATACTTACATCGTCAATGCAAGTTATTTATAAAAATTTGGAACCCATGATATAAATTGGTTTTCTACATTATTTAAGCTAAGACTCAATTCTTGATTAAATATATTAATTAACCTAATGTTCACGAGTTAACCCATGACACTTAACAAATACACAAGAAGCTAAGATACATTAAGGATACTAATCACCAACATTAAGTTAACTAAAGAGCTCAACTGCACGTATGTAATAACATCATGCTAAATCTAAATGTGAATCTTATATGTTTTAGTTAGGATGGCTTTGTTGATGGTCATCACTTTTCCTTATCGAGCTCTGAATTTATATAAGGACACCAGGTGAGTTCTCGTGTTCCCCTTTTTTTACTTTTGTTTTGGGGATGAAGCATGCTCCTTTTAAACTGAAACTCTTATGTGTGATACTGTTTACCGCTTTGCATGATCTTATGTTTTATGAACTTTGATTGTGCTTACTTGTATGTGGGACTTTTGGATACCTGCTGATACTTTAGTCATAATCATTAATTCTTTTGTGAACCGCTTGTCTTTACGTGAATAGATCTATTTGGGAATCCCCCACGCACAGTGGCTCCCGCCACAGGGAGGTACCCCACTGAGATCCTGAGGGGTCGTTGTGGTATGTAACAGGTTTTGAATAAGATACTATGGTGAACCATCCTAGCAGGAATGGTTCACTGTTCTGAGGCTTGGTTCCTCCCCTACGGGGGATATCCGGTTAAACACAAGTTTAGAAGAGGCCAACCGGGGACCAAGTGCAGGGTTGATTGTGATACCCCACGATGACTGATACTATGATGATGCTTTTAAAATCGAGTGAGATTTTTATAAACTATCACACTAGACTCTAAAACCTTTACTGTGGACTCTTGTAGTTCCTTTTAAATTGTTTTGAAACTTAACCACTTGAACTCACCAACATTATGTTGACACAATTCTTTTTGAGCATGTCTTCAGGTACAGCTAGGGAAATAGTTGAGCTATAGAAGTTACCCAAATCCAAAGCAAGTTATGGGTAGGTGTTTGAAGACAAAAGTCAAGCCTAGAAGCTTTCTTTACTGAAGCATCAAGATACCTTTACCAAAAGATTGATCATAACACCTATAGACTGTAGACTTAGGCACCTTGTGAATTGAAACAGAGTAATACTCTGATGTAAATGTTGAAAGTTGTAATGTATTAAACCATTTAGTTTCCGCTGCATTTTGGTTGTTGTTTACTAATCGTGACGTCCCGCCTCTCTAGCCCGGGGTGTGACAGATTGGTATCAGAGCCAAGGTTGTAGCGAAGTAGTCTGCATCGCGAGACCTAACTACAACCTATGAACCTCATAGGACCACCTTAGTAAGAAGACTCTTCTGAGCTTTGCTGAACCAATGGTGTAGAAATACGGGTTTGCTTTGCAATACCCAAGGTAACCATAAATAGGACCAGCCTAATAGGTTGTTTCCATGATACAATGAATCAAAGTTTGTAGCAAGAATAGTTCCTATAAAACTCCCTCTTAACCTGTATACCTAAGGTTACATATCCTATTAAGAATTCTCTACCCATAAGAAACCTGATACATTAGGGTATTACCTATGATAGGTGCACCCAGTAACCATGAAGGTATGGAACCTCTTGGAGTTGACTCTTAGGATTACTAAATGTCAAGTACTGAGAACGTTAGAAACCAAAGATGTGCGTATAAATTAGGACTTAAATCCTGAGAGATACTTATCTGATTGCACAGTTGACTTTTGTCACTATATGAAACAACTGTTGTTAGCTATACACTCGATACGACTTGTGTCATTACAAGGAGCAACTATTATACTGATACTTGTTTGAAATGATGATACTTGCTATTATGCCTCATTTTTAAGATGATACATGTTGGAATTTAGTGATAAGAGTTAACCATGATGCCTTTTTTGTTTGTTCTGCTCCCTAGGATAGCATGTACCTGAATGCTCATTTATTGCTTGATTTGCTTAAACATACTTTGAAACATTTCTGGGTTAACTTGAATGATTAGCAGAGTTGGAATCTAAGTGTGCTTAATTGCAGATGATGACTAAATGAGAATTATTAACTCCAGGACCTAAATACACAAAACTTGGAACTTATGATGGGAATGACTAGAATGATAGTGTAAGGTAAATGACGATTACGGGTGCACACGTATGGTGAATTTACAGGTACACTTGAATTCTGGTGGCCCCATCATGAAAACTAATATCCAGGTATAACACTTAAAGAACCAATAAATGCAAGAATGAACACCTATTTGGAATATATTCAATAATTTCAGGTTCAAAACTTTCATGCTGGGCGAAAACCATTTTGACACTTGAAGAGCTACCAAGGACGATGTTGCAGTAACTATTTCTTTTCTTCTTCTTCTCTTTTCCTTTATTCTACTCTCCTATTGGAATTATGATGATAAGACCCATCACTCTGAAGATCACTAATGAGGTTCTCAAACTTAACTGGTCTCGTGCTGAGTATGGGCACTCCACCTCGTTGTGCGTGTACTTAGCCATACCATTTTTAGCGATGCCTGAAATTTCCTTCCTACCCAATATTGAATTCGTCAAACTTCCTTAACATAGTGAAAGACACTCTAACAAGCTTGTGCATCGGAGAACATACCAGAATAATAAATTTCCGAGACACCCTCTTGTGGTCAATGACATAGAAAACTTGTCACTTCTTTCTTTCTTTCTTAGTAGTTCACATTTCATATGATAGATCTTCCGGATTCTAGAATTCCTCTGATCATTTTCTCAGAGCCTTTGAGGAATATGACTTCTCTCTACACCTATTCATTGTAATGTAACCACCTAACTCAAAGGAATATCTTATATCAGCTCCGATTGTGATTGATAATCACCTTTCTTAATACTACGTTCGTGAAATCTTTCATCATCACTTCAACCATTAGTCACCTAATGACAATCTTCACTCGAAAACTTAAGTTGAGTTATCTTAACCATGCGTTTAACCGACCTTGTTGTTGGTAAATTTCTGAGCACCATTTCGCAGGAAATGAATCCCGTTCTAAAAATCCAGATCTTCAGATAAAGATTCAAGTGCTAGAGATAATTGCCGAAAAGCTAACCTTTGAGATTCAAGACAAAAATCTGAACTTACAACTTATTTGGATCCCCGATTTTCCACTCACCCTCTGTTCTCAATTTATTGCCTTACGAGTAGTGCTACTTACCTAAGCCCTATAGCATAACCCTCATCTTTGGAAACACGTGATAGCCCATGCGGAAAACTTTAAACCTTGTAAGTCATCTCTACTCGGAGATCTCTACTAGTTGAGTGATAGTTCGTGATTCGAGCGCAAGATCTGAAGTAGAATACGATCTCGAACTATCGATAAGTTATTAGAGTGGTAGTTAACTTTCTTGTACTAGCGGCACCTCGATAAAGTCCTAAACTTGTTCGAATAGATGCGTCGATAATAATGAAGAATTCATGGGGAAGACCTCATGGTCGAACTTAAAGGATGGTATTGCTCAAAAGATGTATTAAGAAGCATAGAAGATCAGCTACAAGAAGTCTCATGTGTTAAAACACTTGAGATCAACTACAACGAAGTGATAAACATGCAGCAGACTGTAGACAAAGAAAGTCTGCATAATCATCCTTATCGTAAGCGTTGGTGTTATTCCCTCTAAATTTTCAAACCTCTCCTAAATTGATTCTCTAATACCTTACCCCAGAACGCATCGTACCGGTTACCGTCGTAATTCGAGCAAAAGTCTTACTCCCATATCTCGTTGGAACAATCGGTATGATCATAAGGATGGAATCTAAACAGAGCTACTTGCTTCACGAATAGACCCTCTACAGGCACAGTTACCTTGGAGAATATGGACCCGAGGAAGAGGTCATCTAGAAGGTTGGCCTTAATTAGGAAGCATTATGAAGAAATTAGTGGGAACGTTTGCAGCAAATTCTGTAGCTTAAGACAACAGTTGAGGTTGCTCTTAAGGAAATTGAGTCGGAGAATAGAAGCAAAATATATATATATATATGGAGGTACTGGACTTGAAGCTTATATTAGGAGCTGGTGGAAGGAAAGCAGATTCGATAGCTGTTAGATAAACAGTTCATAGACCTAGTATGTCGTCTTGAGAAACTTAATGCTCTTTGCGGAAGGAAAATAGAATGCTCCAGTTATGGATGGACTATAAGAGTTTAAATAAGTCACCAAGATAAGTGATACCGTCTTTCTAGAGGTGATACCTACTTAACCAATTTCAAGATGCTACCTAAATCTTAATTGTTATCAGTCGTGTTTATAAGGAAGACGACACTACACAAATAATAGTTGAACCAGATATGGCAAGTACAAGGTTGTGGTCAAGCCCGTGTGGGAGGACCTACACATCTCATGTAATCAGAGTCTCATGGCTAGGATCTGTAAGACATAATTAGACATGTCTGTCATTTTGCCACTACTACTAAGCACGAAATTCGAGACAAATCGCTATAGTTGAAGCTATAAAATTTCGGGAAGAAGTAAAAACCCATTGAGACGCGTCAATGCTTAGGGTTAGGAGAAAGTTTAAAGGATTGACAGAAACTTTGATTCGTATAGCTATACGACTGGCATTGTTATCCTTGGAGAAAAGCGGAATTCGTTTTTGGCGCATATAAGAAAGTTTCAGATGTGTGTTGATGCAACAGTATAAGACAATTTCTAGTCGCCCGATTGAAGCCGAGAAATATATGGAGAGCTACATTAAACATGAACTGGAAACTTCCGTAAAATAAAAGGATGCACCTGGATACATTATCGATGCGACACTACCCAATTACACATCAGAATACTAGATCAAGCACATAGGGTTATCGACAATCGGTAATGACAACCGCATTGACAGTGTGGATAAGTAGCTTCCGTCCGCATTGTCCTAAGACATCCATATTTCCAATGAAAGAGAACGAGTGGAGTCCTGACCGCATTTGTATCTGCTTCCCTCATTGACGAATGCAGATAGCCTACAGTTAGACTTTCCTTCTATTACCTACACCGTATCATTTCTTGAACTTGTGATTCTACCAGCGTCAGTTCATGTGATATGTATAATATCACATCCCATTTCGGGGAAACTCTTGTCATCGTCAGATAAGATGAACGATCTACTCGAAGACTGAGGTTCTGATATACAAAACCGTTCCGGAAAGGGATGCATACTAGAAAAAGCACGGAGTGGAAGAAGGACTTAACCCCTTAAGATGAAATCACAGAAGAAGTTGAGAACTAAAAGTAGGCTTTGAAAGCTGAAAACCTTGTGCATGACCTAATCTCTCTGTTCTTAGAAATCGTGAAAACTTCTTAGTCTTAGCTTCATAGAAATGGTCGTGCGATGCCTAGATATTCATCTGTACTCGTTGGGAAAACCCAAATCCTTCTTGATTGAAACCTTTAATCTATTGTATCACGACTATCCTGTCTAATTAATGGCATTCACGCTAATATCCTCTTCTTTTCAATCGTTCTTAATATTCTCAGTGAGGACGGTAACACCGTTGAGATTTTTGGAATCGTCTCCTTGCTAGATCTATTTTGTAGGTCGGTGTATTGAACCACAGTGGAGAGTCTCTTCTTGTTAATTCTGTACGATTGTTAAATGATCTGATTGTGAAACCAAAAACCTCTTCATACCTTGACTCACTGATCCTGTCAAGCATGATTCTAACGTTCGAATAGTTACTCCAATTCAAATCAAATCTGATTATTTGACACCTAATCATCAACATTTGTCCTGGAGTGCTCAACTAAATAACTCTAAATCCTCAAGATTCATACCATGAGTGTATCACACTTGGAAACAAATATTAGCGATACTAAAATTTCGAGGGCGAAATTTCTAAAAGGAGGGGAGAATGTGACACCTCTGAAATATGACCCAATTGAAAACCTATAAATGTTATAAAACTCAATAAAGGTCCGGATTGATTTGGTCTTACCAAAGAAATCTTGCAAAACGAAACTAGCTTTTTGGGCCCAATAAGCCTAATAAGGGCCCGAACACATAAACAAGGCCCATTTAAGGCCCAAATGCACGTTACGAACTAATCGAACGAGAAATCATGAAACAAAGAATTCTTATGTGATTTGGAACAACTATGGAAAGATCCAAACTGAAAACGGATTCAAAACCCATACCGGGTAAAATCCGGCAATTTACGCGTACTACGTCTGAATTCCATCAGGATTCTTATAAGGGCTCGTCGCCCAATCTAAATCATTGTTAACCTCAACTAATACCATGAATAAGGATCTCTAGAAGATTTTTCATCAATCATGCATAAACAATAGAATTTCGTCACCGAAACGCGAATACCGGTTTTCACCGGCATTTACTGATATCTGATACGTCAACCGAACCTCGTAGCTCCGTAATTATTCATCTAATCATCGTTATTATCATATCATATTAAATTTGATGAATGGTACGTTGTCCGGAATAACTGCGTTCCGAAACGCGATCGTGACACGAACCGGGTTACGATCAGGTAAAACCCGAGAATTCATCAGTTAAGGTTTTAACGTGACCAACATGGGGAAATAACGCTCAAAATATCATTCTAACGCTTAATTGCATGCATTTAGATATCAAAATAATAATAATAGCGCTCGTTCGAGGAAACGCGTAAAACCGATAACGTGTCGATTTAAGTTTTACGTCACGCAAAGATTGACTCGAACGCGTTAGGAACCGAACTGTTTATGAACCCATTTCATTTAACCTAGTATTTAAACAACCTAATATTCCATTTTAGGGTTTTAAAACCCAAAATCTGAGAAAGAGAGAGAGGTGGTCGCACATCCCTCTCCCCCTTCCCCCCTGCTTCTCCTCGATCCGGCCAAACCACCGGCCGGAGGTGGCCGATTCCGGCGAGTGCCGGCGTGTGACTAGTCTCATTCGACTCCCCTCGACGCCCTGATCTCGATGGCGGCTTTGATTTCTCTAAAACACAACAAGATGACTGGAATCGAAGGCGAGAGTGACGATTATAGGTCGGATTTGAAGGTGATGGTGGGGTTCAGACGACTGGGTTGCGGTCGCGATGGTGGTGGTACTGTCGTGGTGTTCCCACACCACAGGCGACGGTGGCCGAAGGTGGCCTAGGCCACCCACTGCTTTTTCTCTCGGTAAGGTTTCTCTAGAACCGATCAGTCTATTCATCCTTGTTTTCTTGGGCTACAAACCGCAAATTACTATGATTGTGGGCTGCATGTTGTTGTGGTTGTGGTTTTGGGGCTGTGCTGGCGTGTGACTAGTCTCATTCGACTCCCCTCGACGCCCTGATCTCGATGGCGGCTTTGATTTCTCTAAAACACAACAAGATGACTGGAATCGAAGGCGAGGGTGACGATTATAGGTCGGATTTGAAGGTGATGGTGGGGTTCAGACGGCTGGGCTACGGTCGCGATGGTGGTGGTACTGTCGTGGTGTTCCCACACCACAGGCGACGGTGGCCGAAGGTGGCCTAGGCCACCCCACTGCTTTTTTCTCTCGGTAAGGTTTCCCTAGAACCGATCAGTCCATTCATCCTTGTTTTCTTGGGCTACAAACCGCAAATTACTATGATTGTGGGCTGCATGTTGCTATGGTTGTGGTTTTGGGGCTGTTGATGACCGTGGAACAGTATGCATGAGGCCGTGGTTAGTGTTTGGGGACGGGTGTGACGACAGTGGTGATGGCGGAGGTAGTTATTGGCCGTGGTGGTGATTGCGTTGATGATGGTTTTGGCGATGGTTGCGATGTGGGTGCAGGTTGTCGGTGATGGTTGTGGCTGGGAAGACGATGACTGTGATGGTGGTGGTAAGGCGACATTGGTAGTGATAGGGGTTGTTTTGAAATGGTTGTTGTTGGTTGTTATGGATAGTTGTGGCTGTGATAGTGGTGTGAGGCTAGGTGACAGTGGTGATGTTGGCGGGTGTTGATAACTGTGGTTGTGTTTGCTGTTGAACAAAGCTATGGTGGTCATGTTGACTGTGGTGAACGATTGTGGTTGTAGTTGTTAAACAGTCGTGGTAATAGCGACGGTGGTGGTCGATTTAGGGCACCCGAAGGCTGCCCAATATGGCTGCGATAAGTAATAAGTTGTTGTGTTGGTTAAAGACGGTCAAAATGGTCGATTTGGTGGCGGTTAGTGGCGGCCCATGGTGAAGGGTGGCTGCATGTGGTGGACGTTGGTGGTAAAAGCTTTAACTAAGGTGGTTGGTAACGTATAATGAGATTATGGTTGCGTTTGATTATGAGACCACAATATAGAAGGGTTGTATATAATTTTTAGTGTGTTTTGGTTAGGTTAAACCTTGGTCAAAGCTGGTCAAACTGGGGACGGGACAGTCAACGCGATGCGGGTCGGCACAAGCAAGTTCTAGGATGTGAAACGGGAACGCTAGGTATAACCGTGCATTAAACATTCTTACACATATAAATATGGAAATTACATATTAACTTGCATGTGAGTTGAGCTATAAATATGTTTAAAATGTTAACTAGTTTATAGAATCATCAAGGATGAATATGTAATTTGGAAATAACGAGAGCACATCGCATAATGAAATTGAATTATAATTTGCATAAGTGTTATTGAGCTCTAATTAAGCGAAGGTGTAAATTATTAAACGTAGGTGAACATCACTTGTATAATTACTTGGTCTAAATGGATGGTTTGGACTCGAGATCTAATTACCGACGATACGCTATTAGAAATCAACCTAGATAAAATATATGAAGCATGACATGTTAGGAAATGGTTATGACATGTTAATTAAACAAATAAGTTGGTATCATTTCACGTTAAATCATTACAAGACTTAGAGATGTAACATACATTCAAATACGATTGTGTATTTGTATATATATATATACAATAGGTATTTAGGTTAATCGGCATCTACACGTTTTATTTAAAGTAAAAGACCTAAATTGCGTTAATGATACATCATCTTGTTGTTATTAATAGTTGGTAACCTCATTGCTATTGAAATAAATATATTTGGTATCACCCTTTTTATTAAAAATATCGTCAACTGTTACCAATAATTGGAGTATTTAGCGTCAACCAAGTTAACAAACATGATCTGAACGTGAACATTATAAACCTCACTTGAAACATTATATAATACTTACATCGTCAATGCAAGTTATTTATAAAAATTTGGAACCCATGATATAAATTGGTTTTCTACATTATTTAAGCTAAGACTCAATTCTTGATTAAATATATTAATTAACCTAATGTTCACGAGTTAACCCATGACACTTAACAAATACACAAGAAGCTAAGATACATTAAGGATACTAATCACCAACATTAAGTTAACTAAAGAGCTCAACTGCACGTATGTAATAACATCATGCTAATCTAAATGTGAATCTTATATGTTTTAGTTAGGATGGCTTTGTTGATGGTCATCACTTTTCCTTATCGAGCTCTGAATTTATATAAGGACACCAGGTGAGTTCTCGTGTTCCCTTTTTTTTTACTTTTGTTTTGGGGATGAAGCATGCTCCTTTTAAACTGAAACTCTTATGTGTGATACTGTTTACCGCTTTGCATGATCTTATGTTTTATGAACTTTGATTGTGCTTACTTGTATGTAGGACTTTTTGGATACCTGCTGATACTTTAGTCATAATCATTAATTCTTTTGTGAACCGCTTGTCTTTACGTGAAAAGATCTATTTGGGAATCCCCCACGCACAGTGGCTCCCGCCACAGGGAGGTACCCCACTGAGATCCTGAGGGGTCGTTTGTGGCATGTAACAGGTTTTGAATAAGATACTATGGTGAACCATCCTAGCAGGAATGGTTCACTGTTCTGAGGCTTGGTTCCTCCCCTACGGGGGATATCCGGTTAAACACAAGTTTAGAAGAGGCCAACCGGGGACCAAGTGCAGGGTTGATTGTGATACCCCACGATGACTGATACTATGATGATGCTTTTAAAATCGAGTGAGATTTTTATAAACTATCACACTAGACTCTAAAACCTTTACTGTGGACTCTTGTAGTTCCTTTTAAATTGTTTTGAAACTTTAACCACTTGAACTCACCAACTTTATGTTGACACAATTCTTTTTGAGCATGTCTTCAGGTACAGCTAGGGAGAATAGTTGAGCTATAGAAGTTACCCAAATCCGAAGCAAGTTACGAGGGTAGGTGTTGAAGACAAAAGTCGAGCCTAGAAGCTTTAGTTACTGAAGCATCAAGATACATTTACCAAAAGATTGATCATAACACCTATAGACTGTAGACTTAGGCACCTTGTGAATTGAAACAGAGCTAATACTCTGATGTAAATGTTGAAAGTTGTAATGTATTAAACCATTTAGTTTCCGCTGCATTTTGGTTGTTGTTTACTAATCGTGACGTCCCGCCTCTCTGGGCCCGGGGTGTGACAGTCACCGTCGTCATCGTCATCGTCGTCATCGTCATCGTCGTCATCGTCATCGTCATCGTCATCGTCGTCGTCGTCCTCGTCGTCGTCGTCCTCGTCGTCGTCATCCTCGTCGTCGTCATCCTCGTCATCCTCATCCTCGTCATCCTCATCATCGTCATCCTCATCATCGTCATCCTCATCATCGTCATCCTCATCATCGTCATCCTCATCATCGTCGTCATCATCGTCGTCATCATCATCGTCGTCATCATCATCGTCGTCATCATCATCGTCGTCATCATCATCGTCGTCATCATGATCGTCGTCATCATCATCGTCATCATCATCGTCGTCGTCATCATCATCGTCATCGTCATCATCATCATCGTCATCATCATCATCATCATCATCATCCTCATCATCATCATCATCATCATCCTCATCATCATCATCGTCGTAAAAGTATTTAGTTAAGTATTCAAAGAAGATAATACTTATTGATAAATTTAAATATTAATTTAAATATTATAAATATATTAAATTAAATAATCTTACATTATTAAATAATGTATTAATAATATGTATTTATCAATGTATTAATTACAAGAAGTTTATTAGTGAGGGGTCAAATAGAAATAATTGCATTGAGCACTTGTACTTGATGCTTAGAAATTTGTATTAGGTGTCTTAACTTTTTATAAAATTACATTGTGTCTTAAGGTTTTGCTTTATATAGTAGTATAGATTAATCTATTGATTGATGTATGTTACAGTGTCATGTATGTATAAATATCCTGATATCACACTTATCTAGAGTAGAGGGCATTAGTTCAAGACATGACAAAATCGATAAACCTCAATCATATACAAAAAGAAAAAAGTTGTTTGTCATCTAACTAAAGGGTTGTTTGGTTGGGTCTGAGTGATTCAAGTCAGACGTGCACATCTGACTCGATCAGACATGGAATGTTTGGTTGGTTACCTCTTATTAGAGAAGTGGTCTGACTGAACCATTTATTCAGTCAGACCTAAACCAAAATATGACTCGAGTCAAGCGTGAAGGCGGAGGTTAGCCGACAACGGTGAGGGTCTGGTCTACGACGGCGAGGGTCCTCCTGGTCGTCCTGCGACGGTGAGGGTCCTCCTGGTACTGGTCCTCCTACGACGGCGAGGGCGATGACGGGGGTCTGGTCGGTGGTGTTGTCGACGGTGAAGCCGAGAGGAAGGGGAGACCGAAGACGGTGATCATAATTTTGGCTTTGAAAAGGACTGGGGTTTGATTTTACCGATGATCTTCGAGTTTCAGAGATAGCTTCATGGTTACTCGATGAAGATTGAAAGATCCGTCTTTTCTATGGAAGATTTTGAAGAAAATTTGACCCCTTTTTGATGGATGAAAAAAAACAAAGACTGTGATTGAACTATTAGCAAGACATAAATCACTGCATAACCACCTCGTGATATTTTCAAAAGAATCCTAAGATTTCGGATTGATGGAAGATTGTAATCACAGATTGATTGAAGACTTTATTGTATGATTATCTTTTTCTATACTTAGAATAGGAAACTCATGTATATAAGTCAACACATTGAGAGGAATGACATCATCAAAAAAACCATACATTTTCATGCTATCAGAGCTCCTCTCTCTGAGCACAATTCCTCTCTAAATCATCTTCTTTCTCAGCTCTCATACTCTTATCCTTCCTCCCTCTCAATGTCAATTCCCTTAATAGAAAACAAAACTCACCCTACTTTGATGATCACAAATATCCGAAACTTTGTCCCTTTTACCCTTGAAATGGAGAGCGGTTAACCATAATGGATCAAACTAAGCTAACTTAACCATAATGGATCTAACCGTTCACAACTCCACTCCATGGTAATGACCCCAGTACCTACTAAGTTTGATAGTCGTTACAAGTTCATAATAAAAATAGAAACCATGGTACTTACAATTATATTACTCTTTATTTCACTTTCGTGACCGCAAAAACATTATGATTATGTTGCCAAAGTTAAAATAGCTATCTTGGATCATTATTGGCCCGTTAGTTTAAATATTGGAAATTATTTTAAATTATCTTAATAACTAGAATTTGGGTTTTAATGGAATAAATTAAAAATCATATCTTAATATTATTGGTACTGATTTGTCACTATATGATGTCGTGTTATACTGACTTACCGACACAATTTGACTTATTCTAAAAGTTCTTCTAGATATTTTTCCTCTTTTCTCATCTAAAAAAATTATACTGTATAACTAAAATTTTGAATTTATATAGTAAATGTGATATCTTATTTTATAGTTATTCATACCACAATATGATAATAACACTTCTAATTCATAAAAGTAAAGAGCTATTTGGTAACATTTGAATAACTAAATGTAAATCCAACAAGTGTTGTTTATTTGAATCTTTATACTGTGAAGAATGACTATTTTACTCGTTTAAACTATAGAATGACTATTTTACTCGTTTAAACTATCTTGTATTGAAAGAAATTATTTGATTGGTTAGATGTCTAAATTGGTAGCCAATTAATACATGGTTCGCTGACAAATAGAGATTATCAAAGATCGCGAGAGCATCGAACAGGTAGGAATAGCAGCACTTCGGCTTCAGACGGTGGTGGGATAAGAGGTGGCAACCAATGAAGGCAGTGGGGGAGATGGTCGATGAATGTGATAGGAGGTGGCAACCAATGAGGGGTGGCGTCGGAGAGGGGTGGTGACGGCAAGGGGGTGGTGACAGTGAAGTAGCTAAAGACAGTAGGGTGGGTGGGTGGTGGTGGGGGTGGGGGTGGGGGTGGGGGGGGTTGATGAATGTGATGATCGATAGTGAGGTAGGGTTTTGTTTGGGGGATGGGTAAACTAGCCATGTTTTTATTTAATATTTTTTTAACTTAACCATTCAGAGTCAAATGAAATGATTAATAGGTTTCATTTTTCTGAGACAAACACTTCAACATTTTACCAATTTGATGTGACCTCTTAATCGAACCATTAAAAGGTTACCAAACAATCCCTAACTTTATCGGTTCACGTGACATTTTACGTGTCAATGACGTGACATTTTACGTGTCAATGATGTGACATATAAACGGTGTTACTACTTTGTCACAATGGACAGATGCATTTATTTCTTCTTTAAAATGAGATTGTGATTCTTAAAGAAATGTCAAAAATAATAACTAGAAGTATTATAGATCATAATTATAGAGCGTATTAGTATCGGAAAAAAACATTATAATTTGTATTATTTAAATCTAATATGTCAGTCACACAAAATTAAGCATCAAAGCTAACAAAAGATAGTTAACTAATGTAATGTAGTTTATATGATCAAAAGCATATTAACTATAGTTATATTCCCATGTAATTTTGGATTAAAAACTTTTTCATGAAATTTCAAGTCCCATAGACTATTTTGTAGTGATATACACATATAAAGTGAACACCCCATCACCAATAAAGATTAAAAACTTTAATTGTATGACACAAACATTAACATATAAATATACTCAAATATACTTTTCTATAATATTTTTTTAAAGATAATTAGAAGCATCACGAAACTGCCTACATGTTGGGCAAAGTCAAATTCAAAGATTCCACTGCTGCTTAATACTAGATGCCATTCAAAACAGTCCCTTAATTAAATTATTAACCACTTTAATCAACATAATTAATTAATTACTTAATTAGCGTGTTGTAGGGTCAAACATTAACTAAGTCTTGCTTACGTCATGTGTCCGTACTACATATTTATATCAAACCCTCATACACTCACTCTCAAGTCTCAACCACACCGAACCACTGAACCACCGGTTAACCGCACCCATGGACCGGTTGGTCAAGCCAGATGTCAAGGAACTGAACCTTGTGTTCAACAAGAACCACATGGCTCGAACCACATTTAAGTTAACCAACTTGATGCACACACTACCGGTTGCTGTTTTTCTTGATACAACTAACCCATGTCTCTTTTCATTCACTAACCGGTTTTCGGTTATTCCGCCTCTCGGTACCGCGTGTTTCACCCTCTGGTGTCAGCCGACCGACGAGCCGCTGCTCTCGGACCCGGCTGCCGAGGTTCTTGTCCGATCGTCGATGGTTCTCGCACCGAAAACCGATCAAGAAAGCCTACGTACCATGTTTTCCAAGCCCGGGCCACGTATATTTAAAGATGCAACGATCCCCGTATCGTTTGTCGGGCCCGAAGTGGTCGAGTTCCTCATCTCGACGCCTCGAGTGTCTAAAAACGTTGATGTCCCGTTAATTCTGTCAAAATCGGCTCGGTTTTGCAGTCAGTTTGATCTTAGCTCTTTGCTAAAATCAGCTGCCATGTTTGGGGATTATTATGTTGTTACTTTTTTGATAAATAATAATGCGGATGTAAATATTCGCGGTGTGAACGGAAGCTCAGTGATGTCGTTGGCGATCGCGTCGGGAAATATGGATGTAGTTAGGGCTATAGTCGAGTCGAATTTTGTGGTTGACCATAAGGTAGACCGGTTCTTACACGAAGCGGCTACGGTCAACGGGGTGGATATAATGGAAGTGTTGTGTATGAGTTATTTAGATCTAGATATAAACTCGGTTGATTCGAGAGGTCAAACGCCTCTACATATAAGTGCGTATCGTGGTCACATCGAGGTGCTAGAGTTTCTAGTTACATTAGGGAGTGACCCTAATGTTGTTGATAATGAGGGGTGGACCCCGCTTCACTACGCGTCTAGTGAAGGGCACGTAGCGGTTGTGGAGTTTTTGCTAAACTCGTGTACTTACGTGAAGTACGCGTTGACCAAAGAGGGAAAGTCGGCGATAGCACTAGCATATGAAAACGATCATAAGGATTTATATGATATGTTGTATTTAGGAGACGTATTACATAAAGCTGCAACAATAAACGATGTTAATGGACTAGAGAAATGCTTAGCTGAAGGTGCGAGGGTGGATGGGAAAGACCAAAATGGATGGACTGCTTTACATAGAGCGGCTTTTAAAGGCCACGGTGAGAGCGTGGAACTTTTGTTAGATCATGGTGCGCGTGTTGATCTAGTGGACAACACTGGGTACACAGCTCTGCATCGAGCCATAGACATGGGCCACACTCAAGTGGTCGAGCTGCTATTGTCTCGAGGTGCTAGGGCTAACATGAAGTCTCTTATCGATCGTATTGATTTTGATATCGATTGTGTTAAGAATCATCATTACCCTCTGGATTCACTTTGCTAAAGGACATTTTCGTAAATAATATGTAGAGTTAATATCTTTGTATGTTGTATGTAGAGTCAATAGTATAGTTAGTTGGTTACGAATAAAATCTTGATCGTAAAAATACTATTATAATTTATAACTGTTATTATATTTTTAAATATTCCTTAAAATAATTAAATAATTACAAGTGCTGTAAAAAAAAGAATCTGAGCTTAGCCGAGTCAGGTTAACCAGCTTGAGCTTGAAATTAAGATTTTGGCTTTAATTTATACGATCAATGAGCGAACCAATAAGCCAGTTATCTTTGCTTAGGTTCGACTTGGTTTACAAACCGAGCTGGTTCTTTTAAGCTTTATGATGCGAGCCGTGAGCCATACGCTTTGTGAAGACAGAAAACAAAGTCTAACACACCTTTAAAATTTTATAAAATCCAGTCATTGACAGCCCATAGTAATGTACTCGTGTTGTTTATGTAGTTGGTTTATTAGGCCCAATATTTATTATTAGCCCATTTTACAAGAACTGGCCCAATGTCTTCTGAAAACCTACTTAGAGCATTCACAACCCGTGCCCTATAATCATGTGAGTGTGTTTGGTATATTATATGGAATGATTTTGAGTGGTTGTGAGTGAAGGAGAGAGAAAATGTTATTGTGGATTGGTATATTTGAAGAATCACTGTACAATCCTTATAAATTTTTTAATATTTTTTAAAGTGGTTGTGAGTGAATGAGAGAGAAAAGTAATGATAAGGGTATAAAAAGTATTATTTAATTGAAAGGAGAGAGAAGAAGTAGTGATTTTTAGTGTAATTATATAGATAAAGATAAGGAATGGGATGTGAATGCTCTTAGAAAGTTAGAAGCCTGTTGTGTAAATCTATGGTGATCGTGTTGAAACTGTAAAGAATATTATACGTAGTTGTGTTGAAATTTTATAAAAGAAAAAAATTGTTTATGTAACTTAAAAATATAACGCTGATTAATATGTAAGGTAGTTTCAAAATAAAACTAATTCTAACACAGAGGTGATTTCTTAATTTGATTTGTCTTGCATGGATTTTCATTTTCTCCCCAATTAAACAATTTGACATTTCTGTTTGTTTCATTTCTGTATCAAACCCCTTCGGAAACATATAATAACAATTTCAAAACTGATTTGCAATGATAATAAATATAAGTTAATGATAGTAATCTTGGTTGAATTCTAGATGTCTCTATGAGGTTTTGGTAAACTAAAACGGTGAGTTTGAGAGTAAAATGGTAAGTTATATGAAATTAAAAGAAAAACTAATCCATGTTAAGCATATGGACCATATATTGAAAGCAAACAATGAAATTAGGGACCAAATCCATAAGAACCGTCCGTGTAATTATACTATACGTTAAAACCTAAATTTGAAAGACGTAAGACATAATGTACAACCGTCCGTGTGTGTGTGTGTTACCTTGTACTTATTTCATCCTTCAATATTTAAAATATAATTTTTATAAAATACAAATCTGCACATGCTTATTAACATTTTTTTCTTTTTATAAAGCTTCAAATATCATCAACAGTCTCGGAGCAACACACAAATTTGTAACGTTTTTTTATAAAGTTCGAATGCATCCAACAATGTTTTTCGCTTTTCTTACCTTTACTGTGCAAGTTCGCGACAACGTTTCAACTTAGTTTTTTCACGGTTTTACGCCCCACAACAACACAAACGCTTAATTCTAGTATTAGTGGATGAAACCCGTACGATACGACGGATGTATAAATACTTTTAGGACTGTGTCTTTAGCTTGCTCTCTCTTATTGTGTAACTCTCATTTTGCTTTTTTATTTGATTCATGTGAGATATCAAACATATTTATATTACTATATGGATGAGCAGACTTGTAAATAGCAAGTTGTTTATGCATATTCATTTGTATCAAATGTAACAAAATTATTCTTAAGTGTCTTAAAAATGAATTAAAATTACAATGTTGTTCAAAAAGCTGTATTATATAATAGTATAAATATACATAGATTAAGATAACATTAAATATAATAATCATACTTTAAATTTAATTAAAAATGATATAGTACAAGTATTTAATTTAAAGCTTAAAAAAAAGTATAATAGGAATAAATCTTTTGATATTACATATTAAAACTTATTACTTTTTATTGATCGTAAAATTACAAATCTAATCATAATTTCTTTATTATATAATAGTATATACCATTTTATAACTTCTCAACAAGAAAACACAACACAAGTTTGTTATTTGTAAGATGTAACCTTCCAATAAGATGACAATAACATTCATAATTCTCACTCTTGTCTCCTTTCACTTTATTCGTTGACAACTTTCCAGATTGTTACTTCGAGGAAACACAAAAAGCACTTCTTCACTTATCCACGGACACCCTTTCAAACTTCAATTCAAACCCACTTTCTACTACTCTTTGCAGCTGACCTACTTTCATCTTCAATCTCATCGTCGTTGATCCATTCATCATCACCAAACACCTCAAATTCACCTCACGATTCCATCAATCAACATCTTCAGTATCATCAATTCAATCGATACACTGATTGATTACCGATTCAGATCAAAACGCCGTAATCTCCGCCACCGCACCTCCGCCGTGGCTCCGCCCCCTCCGATCCGTTTTCCGATGAGTAGGTTGTTGATCGAGATTCGTTTTTGGTAGTTTTTCACCTGTGTGAAGCGAATTTGTGATCGGTGAGAATTTGGGGTTTAGGGTTTGATGGGCTCAAACTCGAAGCCGTGGCTGCAACCTGCTCCGACGTATCACTCGTTGGAGACGTATTGGGATACGGAAGAGGATGCTCCTGGGCCTAGGTGTGCGCATACACTTACTGCAGTTGCTCCGACGAAATCTCATGGCCCTCGGTTGATCCTGTTCGGTGGCGCCACCGCGATCGAGGGTGGCGCGTCGTCTACGGTCCCTGGCATCAGTAATTTCGTGAACTTGTGTTGGTTGTTATGTGATTGGTGTTTGCTAGATGAAAGTTGATTGGTTTTTGTTGGTTTTGTAATGTAGGGTTGGCTGGTGTGACAAACTCTGTTCATTCATATGATGTTATAACTAGGAAATGGACCAGGTGATTCTGGTTTATTAATCTTGTTGTGGTGAAGTTTCTTAATTCGCTTAGAAGTTGAGTGCTGATTGTGAATTTTTTTTACAGAATTCGGCCTGTTGGAGAACCGCCTTCGCCCAGGGCTGCTCATGCGGCTGCTGCTGTCGGAACCATGGTTGTTTTTCAGGTAGTGTTAGACTATGTTTACGAGCTTTTGATTTTGAAGATTAATGAATAAGGATTTGATGGTTTGATGTTGCGTGACTAGGGTGGTATTGGTCCGGCTGGGCATTCGACGGATGATCTTTATGTGCTTGACATGAGTAATGACAAATATAAATGGCACAGGTAACATTTTGTTGGAGTTTCACTTTTTGCGCTTTTTGTTTGATACTTACTTTTTATTTGAAGTGTTGACTTGATTGACTTCTTGTTTCTGGAGTGCAGACTTGTTGTTCAGGGACCAGGACCGGGCCCTCGATATGGACATGTCATGGACTTGGTTGCCCAACGATACCTTGTTACTGTTAGTGGCAATGACGGTGAGGATGTTTCTAAATTCTAATACGTTTATCACTTTATTGTTAGAATTATATAATCAAGCTTTATCTGATTACCAACCCTGGGTAAGTTAAGATGAGAGAACCTAGCCTCTCAAGAGCAGGCATGTTCTGCATTTAGTTTGTATCTTCTTTTTCATTAAATATTTCACCGGTGATTGGGTCTTATACATGAAAGACATCAAGTTTAAGTTCCCAAAGCTTTAGTAGAATGCTGAAGTGCTGTCTTTTTGGATATCAAATTATTTGTCTTATATTTCGGCAATGACCAGAAGTACCTCTAACATGGTAAAATAATTAATCTAACTCGTATTAGCATCCTGTATCCTTTTTCTATAGGAAAGAGAGTACTGTCAGATGCCTGGGCTCTGGATACTGCTAAAAAACCATATGCATGGCAGAAGCTGAATCCCGAAGGTGATAAACCCTCTGCTAGAATGTAAGTGAATTTTGCAGTTGTGTTAAACTACACCAATCTCTTTATTATACCTTCTTACATTAGTTCTTTTTCTTGTTTTTAGAAAATAGTATTGAGTTGTTTAATTGCATGAATTCAGATCTTGGTTTGACTGATACGGTGATACCAGACCACACCAAACTGAACATGGTGTGTATTATATATATTTTTTGATAAGTGAGATTTTTTTTTGCAGGTATGCAACAGCTAGTGCCCGTTCAGATGGTATGTTTTTGCTTTGTGGTGGAAGAGACACCTCCGGCACGGTATGGGCTATCTTAAATATACATACAGCATAATAATGTTATGAATTACTTCATGATATTCTGATTTTAGTTCCAAAGTCTTAGTTATCCTCCATTTGCTTTTATTAGGAGTTTAGGACTCATGTTACTATTACTACCACTCCATTCTTGCACACTACTTTGCTGTATCTCAGTTAGTGATAAAAAGATGTGGTGGCACTTTAACGTGCTGTATTTGATGTCTGCTGAAGTGCTGATTAATACATTACATTTCTCTTTTTAGTAATGGCATACATGAAACACTCGTTGCATATCTTATTATATATTTATATGCAAGTAGTGTTTGCATTTTTGAAATAAGATAGAAGTAAAGATTTGGTAATGTAATTGGTTGAAATTAAGATTATGAATCTTGTAAATAATTGGTAATGCTTACCAATATTGACATATTTGTTTCTGATTTACATGCTAATTTCAGCCATTAGCAGATGCTTATGGACTGCTCATGCATAGGAATGGCCAATGGGAATGGACTCTTGCACCTGGAGTTGCTCCTTCATCAAGGTACCAACATGCCTCGGTAAGTGAATTGGATTTATATTATTATGTAATAATATTTTTGTTGGCCACAATAAAAACATTAACTATCTTGAGTTGCATCTTTTGGCACATGACTCTTTATCTCTCTCCTTTGATTTGTTTTTACCCCATCCATCATAATTATCTAGCTTCAAATTGAGTAATTGTTAATTACTATTTTTTTCTTAAATTTGACCTATGGTTACCTTTATGGCTTTATCATAATTAAAGCATGTGAAATGGTATATTACATTCCTTAAGGTTAATGTAATATTAGCATAATTACGTTCCTCTATTTTATTTTATTTTTTCTTTTGTTTGTGGTTAACTATTTTGGACAAAAGTAGTAATTAGTGGTAAGTAGAGATGGCAGTTTCAACCTATTTACTTATGAATGGGTTGCCTGGTTTAAAGAAGTGTGCTTGAGGCGCTAGGCGGAAGAGGCAAACTGGGAAGTGCTTTAAGGTGGATGTGGGGAGTGATCCATGATTCATGAAGCAGCTTGAGGTAGTCTCTTTTAGCTGAGGCATTGCTTCAGTGACTTTGTGTATAAGGTGCCTTAAGACACCATGACAAGATCTGTATATCACCCTCAAGAGAGCATAGGGGTACCTACCACTGAGAGATAGCTGCGTGCCAAGTTGAGAGGTGTTATGTTGTGGGCTCCGACCCATCTCGGGTGGGCCCGGTGGGCCCGGTATTAGCTAGCAGTAGACAGAATTAGGAAAGATGTAAACCCTAATTGTCTAGTTAGTATAAATACTTATCTCTTGTACTTGTAAAGATTAACACCTCAATAAAAAGAAAACCCCAGTTGCCCCAAGTGGACGTAGGTTACACAACGTAACCGAACCACTATAAATCTCGTGTCTTGTTTATTGCTTTCGATAGTTGTTCTCGTGTTTGTGTTCGTGTATTCGCGTGTTTGAGCAATCTGATCCTAACAAGAGGGGCCAAAGAGAATTACAACAATAGGGAAAATTGTCAAAACCAAGAGCTTTGTCGGTTAGTTGGTTGTTGTGGAGGTAGGAGGACATCATGATTCTTCTATTTACTTTAAGGTGTTGTAAGAAAAGAAACAAAGAAAAGATAAAATAGAAGAGAGAGGGAGGCAGATATAGAGCGTGTCGGTGTCTTGGTTTTAAAGCGCGCCTTAGGTGCGCCTAGGCGCAAAGCGACCCTTGAGGCGAGGGTTGGGGCTTTTTGTAACACAAGGCACATGCTGTACAAGAAGCGCAAGAAAAGCGCGATTTTTTGGGAAAAAATCCCTCCGAGGCGCGCGCTTCTTGTATAGGGGGTGATTTTTTGCTTCAAAGTGCTATAAATGTTGCTAAAGAAGTTATACATACATGTAATTTATACATTAAAGCATATATAAACATTATTTATAGCTATATTTTGGGTGGGGTTGCTAAAAACCTAAAGGATTATATTAAAAAATTATATAAACACTTAGCGCTTCGCGTACGAAAAGCCCTCCGCTTTTGCGCTTTGCGCTACGGTTTTTCGCCTTGGAGCGCTTCTCGCTTTTTAAAACCAAGGTCGGTGTCGGTGCACATAGAGATTAGTAATACTTTGTACGAGTGGGTTTGAGTCTGGTTGTAAATAGAGCTTATTTGGTTGTACATTGAGATAAGAAATACTTTGTTTCCATGAGCTTCTTTCGTTGTACATAGAGATAAGAAAATCCCACACATAGGATAGTTCATTCTTTTTATATTATTAAATTGTGTGTATTTCTTTTAATAACTTAGTTTTGCGCGTTTAAAGATTAACAAGGTAGAAAGCACTATATAGAACTAGTTTATAAGCGTTTTATGAATATAAGATGCCTTGCGTATCTTCGGCTTGCGCCTCAGCTTCCAAGACCCTAAGCGCCTCAAAGCATTTGTGCCTTTTAAAACCAAGATGGTTTGATTTTTGTTATCTCAAGCTGGCCAAATGGCTTGAAACTGTCCCAAGACTATTTTTATGAATACAAGATATTAAATCATTATCCAAGGATTTTAGTCATAAACAAGAATCATTATCCAAGGATTTTAGTTATCATTACAATATTATTGTTCTTAACAATAATAATAAACACACCAACTATTTATCAAAAATAAAAAATAGATAATATTAGTGTTCCTACTTATCAGTTCATCTGCTGGTAAATCAGGTATTTGTTGGGGCCCGATTGCATGTCACAGGAGGTGTTGTGAGGGGAGGCCGGGCAGTAGACGGTGAAGCGGCTGTTGCAGGTTAACTATAGTTCAGTTGGTAACCTTTTATTATTAACAGATGATAAATTATATTATATTTACAATGTGGATTTACAGTTTTGGACACTGCTGCTGGTGTTTGGTTGGATAGACATGGGTTAGTAACTGCACCACGTGGTAACAAGGGCCAATCAGAAGATCCTTCTTTAGAGCTTATGCGTCGTTGCCGGCATGCTGCTGCATCTGTTGGTGTGCGGTTATATGTCTATGGCGGTCTTAGGGGCGGTAAGGGTACTTTAGTAGATCATAATTTCGTTGTCCCAAAATAGCTGTCCGCAAACAAAAAACATGTAATATAAAATATGTACATTTATTGCAGTTTTTACCTTGCATGATTACAATCTCTAATGTTAATGCATTTAAGATACCCCAAGTGACTTGTAAAACTTGTAAGATTTAGTTATAAGGGTAAAATGGGAAAATTAATAAGTTATAGAAATCCATATTTTTTAAATGGGGAGAATCACTTGGGACAAATTAAAATTGAAAGGGGGACTATAATTATGGGACAGAAGCAGTAGCACCCATAATTTTTCTTATCCTAAGCATGATTGTCAAAACAGTAAATCAGGGTATTTGGATCCATAGAATAGTTAATTTCAAGTCATAATAATCAGGTCTAAATGTTTGGAGCTTTGGATAAACAAATTCTGCTTCAGATTGTATAGGGGTCAGATAAGCAGTACATGACTTTTTCCGTTCATGCACCTTTTCACCTAATTTAGACTTTTGCTCCTATTTCACAAAATGTCTACAACTCTACAGTCTTCACAAAATATCTATTTTGGTCGTTCCATAAAATATGTCTAAGAAAAAATGACACTGTTTTAGCTATAGTTTTATATAATAGATAAATGTTAATTTTTCCCTCTTGAAATGTTACATGGTTTTAGAAATGTACAATTAGCAGTTTTGTGATAGTGTAATTAAGGGTAGAATGGGATGTTGGTAGATTATCTTGGAAGTGGACCTTCCTTTGGAACAAGCTAAAATAATAAAAAAATGAACATATATTTTGGGACGGAGGAATTAATTAATAATCAGAAACTGGGACATTATATTATTACAACTTCAATTAACGAGGCACATTCAAACACCCTATTTTGTACAGCACTCTATATTACTACTGATTATCTGGTTTTGATTAGTTATTATCCCATCTAGTGCCATGTAATTTAAACAATCTATGCTTCAGTTCTTTTGCTTCCGTGAATTAAGATAATAATTTTTTTACTCTTATGTGATGCAGAGGTGTTGTTAGATGATTTCCTTGTAGCAGAGAATTCTCCTTTTCAATCTGATGTCAATACTCCTGTACTATCAACGGAGAGGTCATCCAATGTGAGCAGTCCCAGGATGAATAGTTTGAACCCATTTGATCCTTTATCTTCAGATAATGGCTCTGAGAGTCCCTCAACTACAGGCTTAAGGTTATCCTGTTTTTCCTTTTGGCCCTACTAACTCTTTCTTTTTGAAGCTAGAGGTGGCTCTTAGGACCCGTTTACCTAATGTGTTTTATAGGATGGAAGTCGGCCATAGTTTTTTTATTGAACATTACCTTCTAAGTTGTTTTGTTAAAATGTTTAGGTTATTTTGTAATCACAATAAGCACATTAATTGTTTATTGAAAGGGATGAAAAGTGTTTGCCCAAACCCGCCCTACTCGTTTCAACATGCTAAAAATTAGTGGAGGCAATTCATGTGGGGTTCAGTTGGCTGCCTTCGGGATTTGTTTAAACCAAGCTGAATATGACCTGATTAACTAATCGTGTCAAGATGGTGGACCCTATCCCAGACACCCTACGGACCTTGTGATTTCATTATATTAATGGGTTAAATGGGTTGGTGGGTCAACCTGTTCTAGAGAACAAAAAAAGCTTAAACAAAAGCAGTTTGGCTGGTTTGAAACGGGTTGGTCAGGTCAACCAAAACCCAGAATTAATAACTAAACAGGTCATGTTTATGACCCCTTCTATATAGCCATTACCTTTAATCAGTTTACTTCGTGTTGGATCGGAAATGGCCACCCCTGATAAAATTGACCCTTTTCTACACATCCAGCTTGACCTGTTAAGTGACACATCATTATTGTCACAGCGTTACCTCTAGTTGAAGTAATTTCATCTGTGTCTTTCTTCTCAAGTATGGAAGTTTTTCTTTTGCCAGCATGGACAGAGAATCTATGGAGAAGCTGGTTGAAGCTTCTGCTGCTGAAGCTGAAGCTGCAAATGCTGTCTGGCAAGCTGCGCAGGCACAAGCTGCTAATGCTGAGCAATCTGTAGCAGATGATAACTCACAACCTGCAGAGAGCCATTCAGAGGATAGTGATGGAGAGGGAGATGTTCGACTTCATCCAAGAGCTGTATGTTTTCTCGTCATTAAAATTTTGTATTTTAATTTTATTTTGCTCTTCTATAGGCTTACCGCTCATATACATGTTATAGGTGGCAAAATGAGTAGGTAATAGGCCGGGTTGAGTTGACTTGCACACACTTCTTGTCCTCTTTTTTTAAAAGTGTGAAAAATGTTTAATATGATTACTAAAAACTACATTATTACTCCCTCCGTGATTCCGTCCCAAAAAGTTATTCATAGTGACCTTTCTATTTTAGTTAGTCTCAAAATGAATGTGCACTTCCAAGATATTTTTCAAGTTATTTGTTCTGACCGTAATTATTATCGTAAAACTGCATGTTTACTCCTAAAACTATGAAATTCAAAAGGGTAATTCGACTTTTGCTATTATATTCGCCCTCCGTCCCAAAAAGTTATCGTAGCGACCTTTTTAAACTGATGTTAATATAAACAATAATGCAGGTTGTGGTTGCTAAAGAGGCAGTAGGTAACCTTGGTGGATTGGTAAGACAGCTGTCATTGGATCAATTTGAAAACGAGAGTAGACGAATGATTCCTTTGCAAAATGACATGCCATATTCTGCTAAAAAATTTACTAGACAAAAGTCACCACAAGGCTTGCATAAGAAGGTAAAATTTGACTAATTTATTAAGGAGGTGTTGGGATTTGCATTTAGATCTGAGTATTATCAGTTTTTTATATTTGGATAAATATATCATGCTTTTGATTATTTGTTATTTAAGGGGCAAATAATCAGTTCTCATACCAGCTTCAACAGAACTGATTCCATAGGGTGAAATAGAAGTTCTTGTTTATCACTTTATGAGTTTTGTAATTTTATTTAAAAGAATTCTGGTTCTATTACGCAAACCATCCCTTTAAAAAAGATGCCTTTTGTCATGTTCTTATTAGAAATATGTTTGGCACACAACTTTTAGGAGCTTAAGCTTTTGTTTTAGAAAAAATCAGCTTCCATTAATAAAAGGCCTTGTATTAATGACAAACTTTAGCACCTTTAAACAACAAAAGCACATTCTAATTCCCAAGACCATCTCTAATTTTGATTTTTAATGCCACGTAATCATTGTCAAAACACACATCCAAACACCCTCTAATTATAGTCCATCTTTTTCTTGATCTTTTTGTTGTTGTAATGGAGAACATAGTGAAAGATAAACTTTATGTGATGGTAGATAATAAGATTTCATCTATTTGCAGGTCATTTCTACTTTACTTAGGCCTAGAATCTGGAAACCCCCAGTTAATAGGAGGTTTTTTCTTGATTCCTATGAAGTTGGAGAGCTTTGTAATGCTGCTGAACAGATATTTTCGCAAGAGCCAACAGTACTTCAGTTAAAAGCTCCTATTAAAGTTTTTGGTGATCTACATGGTCAATTTGGTGATTTGATGCGTTTGTTCGATGAATATGGATATCCTTCCACTGCTGGAGACATTACGTATGTCTAAAACCCAATCAAAAGTTATATTTTATAGTTTTAGTTGATTTCTGTTCTATGCACTCAGATGAAGTTTGGTTTGGGCCTTGAGGATGTGGATTTGATACGCATACGATAGGGTGTCCTCTATATCCACCTAAAGGGTTGGGCTTTGAAGTTCATTCCCATTTCCATTCCCACTCCATCCTATTATTATATCTATACTCTTATCGACTCCCGAGTTCAAACCAAACGCCGCCTTAATATGTATCTTTGGCGTTAGTCTTTTTATTAATATTCAAGCTTTAAGGCTGAGGTACTATACAAGCTGAAATTTGCAAGTTTAACACAAATCTTTATCATAATGTTATCGATAACTATTGAAGTCATTAATATTTTTGTTTTGGCGTTAAGTCTTTTTATTAATATACAAGCTTTAAGGTGATCATCTTTGAACAGACAATAATTAGTACAGGACTAAACGTGCCAAATCGGGCTGGGTTGCCCAACAAATTTTTTTTGGGTTTTTTTCTTTTCAATTCTTTTTATAACTAGACAGCACGTTAAATATGATAGAAATAGTAATCTAAATATTTGGTCAGCTTTCAGCCACTTTGACCCTGTTCCCTGTAAACTAAATTTTATATCCGAGTCGTTCATAAATGGGTCAATATTCGCACCTCTAGTTTTAGCCTTGTTTGCGGTATATGATTTAGAGTCAGCAAAAAGGTCTGTCTTGTGGTGGGGGGATGCTAGTTGGTCCTGTATAAACCTTCATTTAAATTTATATAGCACTACTTGATTATTGACAAACAAGATTTTAAAGTTAAAATCATTTCTAAAAAATTGAAAAGCACTTTTTTATTCACTTATATTTTTATATTGTTATATGATAATTTTGCTTTTATGCTCAACCTTCTAATGTTGTATTGGGAGATTAGTGTTTCAATTTGTTGGTAATATGTTAATTTTGAAATAGGTACTAGACATAATAAGACTAAAATTGACTGGAAGTTTTATTTGAACATCCCTTTTTGTTTGCATTTAGGTATATTGACTATTTATTCCTTGGAGATTATGTTGACCGCGGACAACATAGTTTGGAGACCATCACTCTGCTTCTTGCTCTAAAGGTGTCATTTTTTCTTTTTCTTTTATATTTTTGGAAAGAAGAGTCTCAAACCAACTTTATGATTCAACGTAATATTGAAGCTTTACTCTTTTTTCTTTTCTTTTTTTAATTACTTATCAGATTCAGTATCCCGAGAATATCCACTTGATACGTGGGAATCATGAGGCTGCTGATATAAACGCACTCTTTGGCTTCCGTCTTGAATGCATTGAAAGAATGGTATGGGTCAATGCTTCATTTTGTTTTTCCTCTTTTGTGGATGTTTGTGAGATGTCAATTTTATCCGTTAGCTTGTGTCATATTTTTTTCTAATGTGTAAAATATAAAAAGTCGCTTAAAAGGAAATGGACAAATGGTGTATATAACTTCCTAAATTATTTTATTCAATAGTTTAACAGGAAAGTGTTCAGGTCAACCAAATGCAGCCGATATCAAGCACTGCCCAATTTGGCTGGTTACCTGACCCGCACATGTTGGCACATCAATTTTTTTTAGTCTTCTTACAGATTTTGTATGACGTATAGGGAGAAAATGATGGGATCTGGGCTTGGACTCGGTTCAATCAACTGTTTAACCACCTCCCACTTGCAGCACTTATTGAAAAAAAGATTATCTGTATGCATGGTGGCATAGGGAGATCAATACATTTAGTTGAGCAAATAGAAAAAATTGAAAGACCCATAACTATGGATGCAGGATCTCTTGTGTTGATGGATTTGCTATGGTAACTTCCTTTTGTTTTTGAAATTTTATATGTTCTAATTTACCAACATGCCTTGGCCTAATAGTACCAGGGTGTAGATTAGGTAAAAAGTTCAAGGTCTGGTCTCTTTTCAAGATTTCTGATAGGAGTTTTATTTATTTATTGTAGGTCTGACCCCACAGAAAATGACAGCGTAGAAGGTCTGAGACCAAACGCTAGGGGACCTGGACTTGTTACTTTTGGGGTATGCATGCCATTTGTTTATGTTAGCAATATGCAGAATTGGTACTTCATGTGTCCCAAAATCATTGTCTGCGTTTTTATCTTAGTGTGTCCCAAAGACCCAAAATATGTCTACTTGCCAAAATGGATACAATCTACTAGTTTTTCCATTTTACTATTATATGAGGGTAAAATTGGCATTTTGTTAATTAAAATCTATGGATTGTATACATGTTCTTAAGTCACCCGAAGGACATCCCGATGCTTACAGCCTCATGAATCGTTTATTCGAAGAAGTATATTACTGACTTAATAGTACAGTTATGCTAATTATAATCTATACATTAGTTATTGATAGAACTCGAAAAAGGACAAAGAAGTATTAGACGAGTCAATCCAACTCAACCTAGCTGTTTTCACAATCTATAAATTACTTGTTTTGACCTGTTGCTCAACCTTCCAATTATTCAGTTTGTCACCTCTACTTAACAGTAACACTTATTTACATAAATTTTGTAAATGAATGTTCTGTTAAATATGACTACAGAATTATATTATTGCTATAAGTCTATAATGATCTAACCTTTTTAAGTGAGAACATGAATCATTGGTGCTGAACATGACTACAGAACCATATTATTACAATAATAATAATTCAACTTAAATAAATGTTTTAGCAGGTTTCGTGCATTCGAATACATCTCAGATGACTTTCAGCCATTCAATAGATACAGCATGAACCAAATTGACCCATTTTGTATGAATAGGTCATAATTCTATCACCTCTAGATTACATTTCGTACTAATGAATTTATAACCGCTTGCAGCCTGACAGGGTTTCAGATTTTTGTAAGAAGAATAAACTTCAGCTTATTATAAGAGCACATGAATGTGTAATGGATGGATTTGAAAGATTTGCTCAAGGACAATTAATTACCCTTTTTTCTGCAACCAATTATTGTGGTAAGATTTCTAACTTTATCATGCAAGAAAGGACTTTTTGTTAATAAGGACTTCATTGTTGGGCTTGTAAAAAGTTAAAGGATTTAGTCATAAAAAATAAAGTCCATAGGATTTTATCGACAGTTGCTCTTTTGTTGTATATTTTGGTCTAATTGTGATTTAAAAACAAAATTCAGGGACCGCCAACAACGCTGGTGCTATATTGGTGATTGGCAGAGGATTAATGATTGTTCCAAAACTAATTCATCCATTACCACCACCACTTCAATCACCAGAAACTTCTCCAGAGCGTATCCAAGATGATACCTGGATGCAGGTAAACCTCTCATTCGTGGTGGCATTGCAAGAGACGGGTTGAAAGGGCCGGGTTGGTAATGGGTCAAATTGGGTTTCAAGTTGAAACGGGTCATTTTGATCTTTATTAAGTTTTAGAAAAGTAATTAATGTGCTAATTGTGATTGTTATGGTGGTTATGGTTACCGCCTTTGTTAACGAGTCGGGGGTCTCTTCGGAAGCGGTCTCTCTATCTCTCAGGATAGAGGAAAGACTTGCCACCACATACCCCTCCCAGACCCTGCTCTTCAGCGGGATACACCGGGTATGTTTGTTTGTTTGTAATTAATGTGCTAATTGTGATTGCAGATGTAATATTCTTAATAAAGCAACTCCAGAAATTTTAGACCCCTTTTAACTATTTTTTTATGTGACCCGTTTGAGATCAATACAAACCAAACCCTGCCCCTGCCCCTGCCCCTTCATAAGAAAATCAATCAAAAGCACAAGGGTTAAAAAAAATTATGATTAGACTATAGTGTAATAATTAGATTTTTACCATGTTTGTCATCTCTAGTCATGGATAAGGGTTAACTGTTTGAAATTTTGTCGCTCGTTAATGAAGCATGAAGCGGGCTGTTTACCATCTTATATTAAAAGATAAATTATCATCAAAATCATAAACTCTGTTGTAGGAGCTTAATATTCAAAGACCACCTACTCCCACAAGGGGTCGTCCTCAAGATCATGATAGGAACTCGCTCGCATATATATGATCAAAGACCGGCTTGCAGCATTTTTGCAGTAGTTGTAACTTGTACGCTTCCATCCGAGTCCAAAACTTGAAATTTACAAACTGGAGAACCAATTGGTTTTGTAATTTATAGAGGAGAATTATTTTGTGTGTTTGTATGGTCCAAGGGGATTTGGTTTATGAGTTAGTGCAGTATGAGTCTCTGTTTATATATTTATTTGTAAATTCTGATATACATCACTAGTTCACTACATTGATGGTTAGACAGTAAGGAATTCCAACTCTTTGCACTTAGTGATCTACTTTCATATGGTAAACTGATTGTGATTGTAGTTTCAGTGTATTGTGTCATCGTTAAACTTATTCGAGCTTGAGCTCTAAAATTGTGTTCATGTTGAATTGTTTTTGTTTGTGCATGGTTTGAAATATCATCAAGCTAGTCTAAGCTTTTCCCAGGTTCAAACACTTAAGGACTTTTGAGTGCATCAGAGCGTTTATAACGTTATGAACACGCCCAATACTATCACATCGCCTGTGTTATCCTTAGCTTGTGCTTTGGCCATGTTCAACCTATACTTACACGGTCTTGGTTGAGCCATCAACATGCTCTCAAAACAGTTACAGCAATAATTATCCAACCTAAGACTTGATATAAAGCCCTGAGTGACATATAGAGTCTTTAAACACCAACATCACATTAAAGAGAACACATGTAAAAAAAAAAAGGTTGTCCTAAACATTTAAGACCTAGAGAACTAATAGACTCAAGATATCATAATGTTACATGGTGAACAACAAACTACATATCTTTCTACATTCAACACATCAACTTTGACCGTCCTTAGCTTTCTACCCCTGCAGAAGCAAAATACATCATTAAAATTTAGAAACCCTACATATTTATAACAGAAACAGAGAAGTACAAGATGAACATATAATGGGTCAAATCAAACAAAAGGAGGAGAAGACAGGTCAAATGCATGCATGTATGTATGTACGCACGCACCTGATATCCTTGATGTCTGCTGTCTGTTTTCATCTCTTGAAACTCTTAGGGCCCTGAGTTTAGCAGAAGCCCTAATTGACTGTATTAAAGGCAGCTGTTCATCTTCATCCACTTGATTGTCTTCAGCATCGTCATGATGGGATGCGTTTATTTCATCCTCTTCCTCACTTGAACTTTTCTCATCAAACAGTTTCTTCCCTTCGATCTTTGGTTGCTTACGAGGCCGACCACGACCCCTTTTAACTGTCGTTCCTTCCCTCTCATCTGAGAATCATAAAACTAAAGATTTGTCAAGGTCTTGAAATTAGAAACAGGAATCAACACATTCACGAGTAAATTGCATCTGTAAAACAGCCAGGGGTGGGTCAGTTAAACCTGAAACACATAACCTTTTTGAAATTTAAAAAATAAACAAAGAATTGTGTTTTAAGTATGACTAGTAGTACAAAAAGAATATCATCACAATACTAATTTTACTTTTTTCAGCAAGGCAATTTAATAGGTTTGGTGTGTTATATAAATAAACAATTTGGAAGATTTTTTATCCCTTGGCATTTGACTCCCTCAAAAAACATAACATGAACTTCAACTTAAGTCAAGCATTTACAGAATCTAACCAACCTTCAACTTTTGAGGATTTCTCACGCAAGCTCTCTACAAATGTCAAATAGGGGCGCCAACCACTTGGATCTTCATCTGTGTTTACATTCCTTGTTAGATCTTGAAGATACTTCAACCTGCATACAATTGTAATAAATATTAGTGCTGGGGAGTAATAAACTTCCAAGTATAACAGTATAACTCGTCTAAAGTTTAAAAGATGAGGTACTTACATGTTAAATATATCATTCTTAAAAAGTTTGAATGCAAATACCATAACAGCACATGTCAAGAAAGACAGACGTTTTGGGACATCCATGAAGGCATAATCCACTCCCTCTTTCACTATCTTTAAAATTACTGTTCTTGAATTTTCAAGTGCAGTAGTACCAACAAAGAAGCTAGAAAGCCGACTTGCCAAATCTTTACATTCCTTGAGTCTTCTGGCAGATAAGGCTTCATCATTAGAAGTATAAACTACAGTCAGGTAGCGTACATGTGCCTGGTAAAAAGGTAATAACTAATTAGGATCATAATGGAAAAACCAACAAAAGGATAAATTATAACAATAATAATAATAATAATAATGACAAGCTAGTAGTGCAAATTTCAAGCGTGATTATTTTCAACTCAGACTAGTTGTATAAAAAGATTAGCTAAAAAGTGAATGAGTCACTAACTGGTTTAGATTTGTCCAAAGTGTATTTTTAATGGACAAAACATTTTATATAACTTTATTCAAAGATTCAAATTGTATGATCATGTTGTTTATGTAGTCATGTTTAATGGATTAATTATTTATATTAAAAAAAACGGGGAAAAGGTTTACGAGTCAACAAACCCAACCCAATCCATTTCAACTGAGACTAAAGTATGACTCATTTTGACCAGAACCCATTGGACCTGTTACTAAACCTGCCCATAGTGACGCCTTTAATGAAAACCTACAATGAAAATCTGCCACAAACATGCTTCAAATATGCAATGAATTTGTTCATTATTGTGCATTCCTATTCATCTCAAAATAAAGGTTATCCACAAATGGTATAAAAAGAGAGAAACAAATTAACATCAACTTACTAAGGGTTAAAAGGTGTACTTTAGTATTTACATTGAACCATTTCTTTCCTTGTCTTCTCTTGAGTTAGTGGACTCCCAAAAACAACATTTACTACTGATTAACTTAAACAAACAAACAAACAAACATACCCAGTAAGTCCCACTCAAGAGCAGGGTCTGGGAGGGGTAGGTGGCGGCGAGTCTTTCCTCTATCTTGGGAGATAGAGAGACTGCTTCCGAAGAGACCCCCGACTCGGTAACGTTACTACTGATTAACTTACTAGAATAA
The DNA here is from genome assembly GCA_024085815.1 of Flaveria linearis. Lineage (NCBI taxonomy): Eukaryota > Viridiplantae > Streptophyta > Magnoliopsida > Asterales > Asteraceae > Flaveria > Flaveria linearis. The sequence goes on from CM044007.1 coordinate 84,304,196, forward strand.
AAAAAGTATTATGTTTAGTAAATGATGAGTGTTAGTGTGTTACCTGTTTCAGTGCCTTCAGAAATATATCAGAGACATCCTCGTCCTTTTTTCTAAGATTGACAATCAGAAATTTAACCACTTCAGCAACACTTGCTCCATGCATTGTATAATGAGAAATGATATCTGGGGCAAGATCCTCCTGGAGTAAAAGCCATAAAGAATATGAGAAAAATGGTGGGAGTTTGTAAGGAGAAATTAATAAAAGAGCACAGGTCAAAAGTCACCAATAGTGTATTCTTTTAATCCAAATAAATTATATCTTCCTGAGATGATATATTAATCATAAATGGTCCTAACGTTTATCAACCCAACCCTCCCACCATCTCTATGCCATTATACATGTAAACAACTAACAATAACAACCGAGGTTAAAACATATGCATCCAAGTAATAGATTTCTATTAAAATTTTGTAAGAATATTATTCCTAGCCAAAATTAGAACTACAATCACGAATAAGTACAAGGAAGTAACCTTAGGAACAGCTCCAGTTGCAACTAATTTAGCAGCAGCAATCATTACAGCATCTCGATTTAACTCTTCCACATACTCTTTGTTAGCATCTTCATCTTCGGTCTCATCTGCAGGTTTGTTCAAGGATCCCTTCATACAGGTGGCATTGTGGAAACTAAATAAAGGGGGGAAATTTCAACTCACTTACTTGAAACTGGGACGTTTTGGGCATACTTTTTTCTCCAAGGGATCAAATATAAAAACATAACTAAAAAAACACTTCAAGTGGGCCAAACAGGTTGAAAGTCATCTTAAAGTAATACTTAAATGTTTGTGGTCTCTTAAAATCACTTTAGTTGAATAAACTTAAAAGTACGCACATAACACATCACTTATCCATAAAAATACTTAAAAAAAACTAGACAAAAAATAGTTAAACAAAACCCAACATCCCGTTGGGTCAGTCCAACACCATCCATTTTGCCAACTCGCATAGGAGAAAAAGAAAGTTCACTGCTTACATTTACACATAAAAACAGTTTTATGCAAAACTTCAAACAGCTGTCACCTGAAATATCAAGTTGTTGCTCACAAAGTTTCCAGAATTTTCCAAGGGTAGAAATGTCAGGATGGTATCCTAAGCTTTCCACCTTTGTTGAATCGTAGTTTGACTTTCTAAACAAACACCATGATTCTGCAAGCATTACACAGACCTTGGAAAAATAGAAGATTTTAGTAAATTGCTTTAAACAGTTCAGACAAGCAATATTATTAAGAGGCTATTTCATAGATATTCTCGTAAAAGTTCAAAGATGCATATTTATTCTGAGATTCATAGTATCATATTTACCCTCTCAAAACACTATACATATTGTACTTAACCCACTCCAAACTTGATAAAACAGAACCACAAGCTTGCTTTATTGAACAAACACATTGCACATTATGCATTAACATCAATTGAAGAAATAATGTTGTTTCCGAATCTGTTTATCAAGTGAAACGAACTCTTATAAAGATTTTATATTATATACTATTATAATGGGTAAATATCTAGAAGGATATATTAAATTTTAAACTTTAGAAGGATGTATGTAAAAAATAAATCCTATAATAAATTTCAAAAGATCTAAAGCATAAATATGCTCACCCTACACGCGAGGTTTCGAGAAATTCCCTTTCCTTGAGCTTCAAGTGGAATTTGTAAATAGTGCTCGAGTTCATCAAATAAAGCATTCCGTTTGGATATAAGAGAAAATAAAGATGCCTCAGAGACAACATTGTTTTTCATGATTGACTCTAAGCACCAATTAACATGCAAATACATGTTGAGAAGCAGAAAACTAGCAACCTACAGTACAACAAGATAAAAGCATGAACCACAGTATAAGAAAACTTGTAAGTTCACTGTAAAGCATTTCGATTCCACACCTCATCATCTATGTTCCGGATTTTTTTTAGAACCATAATGATGTCATCATACAAGCTTTCAATTGGTACAGGTCTTGTTAACTGCAGCTCGTACAGCCTTTTCATATTTACAAGAAGTAAGTACTCATCATCACCATCCTACAAGGAAAATCCATGTCATGCATTATAAGTTAATTACAAAGATAGAGATATTGTTACTTAAATTGTTAATACGATCATACCACTACTTCTCTTATTGCAGTTTTCAGTTTACTAATAAGCTCATCTTCAAGCTCCTTCAATTTATTTTGGGCAAAATCTTGTAACTCTCCCTGACTTCTAGTGGTACAATAATTAATCGCCTTAACACAAGATCTTAGAGCGTCTTTGTCACCATGTTTAAAGAATGTCTCTTTCATCAGCTGAAGAAGTGTTCTGAATTTCTGAAAAAATATAAATACATATTTATTAATATGGTAGGACTTTACTCTATATATTCCCTCCGTCGGAATATTATCATCCACATTTTGCCCTTTACCGATAAATAAATGCAAGCTTCCAAGTCAATGGTGTCTTAAATGCAAGGGTAAACTTGGCATTCTACTGGCACTAACTAAAAACCGCATTACTTACACACATCTTAAATTGAGTTGTTTTTGTTGTTTGTGGAGAATAATTTTGGGACGGATGGAATATCATAGTTAAAGTTTTAGCCTAAATACCTGATCTTGACTCTGTAGGGAGTAGAGGTCAAGGTCCATGTGACAGATAATTTCAAGAAGTGATGGGACTTTTATTTTGTCAGCCATATATTTGCGCATAAGCTGGGGGTAATTCTTCATCATCGTAACAGTTATATCCTTCTTGCTGCTTTGGATTGTATCCTGGCAATAAAGAAATAAACAGTTGGCACCAAATGTTTGCACCATTTGTGCAGACATCGCATATATTTGAAATATGCTTGCATCAAATTTATTTCAATACCTATGTAAATTATTTTTGATACAAACAAAAACAAATGATTTTGTTTTAATATTTAACTAGCTTGTCAATTTTTTAAAGTTCAACATATTTAATTAACTATTTAACTTAAGGGTGAGGTTATTCTACAAAGTGTATTTTTGCTACAAAGTATGAGAAGACGCGATAAGGCTAAAAAAGTCACAAAAAAATTATATCTCACAATCTAAATCGAATTTCAAAAAAGTACTTCGGAGTCTCTGTTCCTCTCGTCGCCCTCTTTCAGGAAAAAAATAAAATAAAACATAAAAAATAAATTAATTGCGTCTTTTATGACACAATGACGTCATTGTGTCTTTCATAATGACACAATGGCGTCGTTGTGTCTTTCATAATGACGCAATGACGTCGTTGTGTCTTTCATAATGACACAATAAAAAACGTTAAATTTTTTTTATTTTTTATTTTTCATTTATTTTTTTTCTTAGTGAGGACGGCTAGGGAAACAAAAGCTCAAAATTACTTTTTTGAAATTCGATTTAGATTGTGAGATGTAATTTTTTTGTGACTTTTTTTACTCATTGTGTCTTCTCACACTTTGTAGCAAAAATACACTTTGTATTTGAACCTCTTTCTTAACTTATTTATGAATAATAACAATTGTAAAAAATTAAAAAATCTTAAAAACCATACTATATATGGTACTCGTTTAAAGGTCTCAATGAGATTGTTTTAATAGTATACATTCTTTATAATTTAATTATTATGCTTTATGTTAAATATTTAAAATATATGTAATATTGTAAATTATGCAAATTTTGTGTAATGGATATAGTTGAACCATTATGATGTACACATTAAATACAGTCCAACAAACCAAGAAATAAGCATGCAACATGAAAAACACATGCTCGTATCAAATGGAAATATAAAGAAGCTCAATTACCCGCTGAGCTTTGGTGTGGTTCTGCTTCCTATGGTCAGTAGCAGGAACAATTTTCTCCCCAACAGCTTTTTTCACAGATGCACAAAACAATCGAGTCAAATTTGTAGCATCGTCATCTGTAAGCTCAATTGAGGGATTTTCATCCAAGAGCATAGAGGTTATACGCTTCCAGTCCTGCAAAACATGATTAAATTATTTTTATTTATTTCTGTAAATTAAAGTTTGTTATATTTTATTAAAGTAGACATTAATCAAACCTAAAGGATACAAATAATATAAGGCCATTCCATTCCTATAGCCAACCAACCATGTAGAACAAAAGGAATGGATCAATTTATTACATGCTCATTCTATTACCATGATTATTTCATTCATTTGCCTGCCAATATGTCCAACTAAACAGATCCTAAGAGAATCAAATATGAGATATACAACTTACCTTCATGGCATCCATAAACTCCCAAATGTCATCGATGACATAGAGGCTCAGTACTTGATCAGTTGAGAACTCTCTTAGTATTTGCAGCATCCTAAGAAGGTGAATCTGTGATGTATCTCCTTCATCGCCTGCAAGAATCAATTGCAAAAGGGCGAAGCCAAGTCAGTGTTTTCACAAATTATATAAAAATAAAAATTGATGTCAACAGGTAGACCTGATGAACGAGACTGTGAGCTATTAAACTTCTGAGCAATCACATGATCATACACAAGTGCCCCAATGGCACGCCTGATTTCAGGTGGATCGTCAATTAGTAGATCATATAACGAGCCTAAATCATCATCAGGAACCAACTGATGTCTGCAATGCGCCATAAAATAAAAAAAATTATTGACATTTAACTCGTTAAAAAATAAACAAAAGGTGTGCCGACTGCCGACACATACCTCAATAGTTGTTTTACAAGGCTGATGGCACATACTGCAACGGAGATGTCAACATCATCAGCAAGGTCCAGCATCCTTTTGTAAAATCTTTCAGTAAATAGTCCAAGAGATGGCACATTGTCATCCACATCATATAGATTTTGCAATGCAAGTACTGAAGCTTTTCTTACACCAGCACTCTTTACAAAATAAAAAGTATATATAAATATACTGACAAGAAAATATCTATCACTAACAGTACTCACTGGCTGGATACAACTTACTTTGTCATTCAATGTCCATCCAAGATACTTCAAATACAGATCCTGCAAGAACAGGGATGGATATGAAACAATCCATGTTCCTAGTGATTGTATGCATGACATGCGGATTTCAGGATCTATGTCTCGATAACGATGCATGAACAACCTTGAAAAGAAAGATCAGAGAAACTATAAAGATTATGAAAGACATATAAGTTAAAGTGAATGATATTTCCCCTCACACTACACAAAAAACTCCCCACCACACCAGCACTTCAAACGATCTGTGGACATTAACTTTCTGTGTGAAACAAGCCACTAAACATGGTACTGTGCATTATTAACTCCTTTAACTTTAAAGTTTTAAAGGTAAGTTCATCTATGAATCACAACAAAATGTCATGATTGAATCCAATTAACTTGTTAAGTTTAACAGAAAAGTCCTTTTTATGCATGATCAGATCCCGTAACTTGTTACTTGTTAGAAAGGGCTTTTCCTTTTAATTTAATAATGCAAAAGACAAAGTTTAAAGACTCATCCGCACAAAAGGTGGGAGCCCATAAGTGTTTTCTGAATTTGGCATAAACATATAGGGAATAGTACCCTGTAAATGTTTTTCGCATCATCTCCTCTATCATTGTAATCTTTTCATGAGTCTCTGATAACCTCTTATTAAGTGATTCAACATGAGGCCCCTCAGAGTTTTTCTTCTTTTCAGCAGTTAACTGCCTTTGCGTAGTCTGCCTTTGGGCACCAAGAATCTTGGCGGCTCCTATGAAGGAAGTGACCAGCTGGAGGCCGACCAAAGAAGCAACCTGCCGAAAAACTCTGGGTGGCGTGCTGCAAAAAAAAGGAAAGAGAATTAGTTAATTAGCCAAATGAATTTATCTTGAGAAGGATGTGTATTTTGAAAACCACGTAAGATAATAGATAGGAATATTAACCATGACAAAGCAATAACATAGTCCATGCACTTGTCAAACAGAACTTGGTCAAACAAAGGTCCATTCTGGCACTCCGACACCAAATTATCCCAAAAAGATACAAGGTTCTCCTTAAAACTCCTAAGTTCCTTCTTCTTTGAACTCTGATGGTCCTCAATCTTACCCTAAATCGCATCATGTTAAGCAAAAAACATAGATATAGATGCCGCATAAACTACAATATTTTATAACAAACTCCCATTTCAAGATATTTATATTAAATAAACACAAATGTTAAACAACTTTGGATACTTGTGCAGCCAGATTTACAAGTGCAACAACAACATCATCAACATTTGTTTCATCCAAAAACTCTCCTTGGATGCGATATTTAGCTCCACATGCCTGTATAATTGAAAGGTCAATCAGTTGCATGCTCAAGTTAATAAAAGTCTCCTCTGTATACTAGAAAATGAAACCTAGTATTCAGTTATTCACAATGGGTTCTCCGTCTTCATCACTATAATTTAGATAAGAATCACTTTATCTCTAAATTGTTTTCGTCTTTTAAAAACCTCCTACATGTCATTTCCCCATTTCTATCACTATTCAACAAAATACTATTTTTTATTAATTTTTCTCTTTCTTGCACTCATAAAAATATGGGGGAAAATGCACTGTGAATAAACAGCGAGTCCCTAAATATAAGGAATGAGAAGCTACTTGAGTTTTATCCCCATTTTGTGGAATGGGATGGAGTGCCATATTAGGTGAAAACCTTAAATTTTTGGCCAAAATATATGGATTGGGTTGAGATGGGGAATGGAATGTGAGTGCTCCAAGAATGTACCAATCAAATTGGAAAGAAGGAAAACAAAAGTATAATTACCTCGAAAAGCATTGTTAAGAGTTCAACCATTGCGGGCTTTGAATCCTTCTCGTATTGTTCGACCCACGATTTCACCACTTGTGGAATAAGTTTCCCCTTGCTTTTAACCACCTCTAAAAAAAGGAGGATAAAAGATTAAATATGTAAAAAATAAAATCATTAGAGGTGAAAATATAACAGTGAGTATACCAACACCAATGGATAATGACATAGGAAAATAGTATATTGCCTTAAATGCTCATTTTCTTGTGTTTACTGAATTACATTTCTAAATGAATATCAGTATGAAACACTCTTTGTATTATAAAATTGTATATCAAGCGACTAAAAGAGATAATATCTTAACACATCCTTCATCACTTACAAAAGTTAGGTTCACACCCTCACCAATTTCAGGAAAAAATTGGTTTGCAACCTAAAGAGTACCAAAAAAAACAACCTTGAATTGAGATTTTGCACCACAAAAGACGAAACAACAGAACAAGATCGATTCTGGAATGTACACTGATGCATCACTACACTACAGCTACCAATAACAACGCAAAAAACTAATGACGGCTAACCATCTTACAAACTAGCACCAGTTCAACTTGCCACGGTAATTCAAAAGCTCAAAGTAAGAAACTACAGTATCATCAACATTACCTCTTACGTTTTCATCACAAACTCAACAATGAATCAAAAACCACAAGAAACAAAGCCTAATTCCACATTCACAATCGAGTTACTCATCTGACTCACCGATTAAGTTCTCAAACCCCGTAGCTCCCGTAGTACCAGCAGGAGCAGCTTCCGTACTTCGATTTCTGTTAGGTTTCCGACGACGTACGTCAAATTCATCACCGGACTCCTCCTCCGACTCCAAAACATCTCTAATCCTACTCGATTGCCCGTCATAAGCCTTCGCCGGAACCCTAGGCCGTTTCTATCGATCACAAACAAAGCAATTACACATATACACACAGATTAGACATAATTTAAGCTCGTAATCAAAATCAAAACCCTAGGTATCAATCAAATCGTAGTATAAACAGAAGTTGTGAACAGATTTGAATACTTACCGATCGACGAACGAGTTGCTCAGGAACATCAGGTTCGTCTTCCATAGCGTCAGTGTGTGTAGTGTGTGTGTGTGAAGATTGAGGATTCCCGCCACAAATGCAAATTATTTGGGGATTTTGGGGGTGAAATGGTTTATGTATGTATCTATAATGTATTGGTGAGTGCAGCCTTTGTGTTGGGACTTATGACTTGTGAGTTGATGATCATGGGATTGTTTGCAATGGATCTATATAATGTGTGATTTCATTTTGTGAAATTTATTGTTAGTGTTACATGTGTTACCATAAGTTTAAAAATGAAGTGGCAAGATCGATACCGTAAAATGGGTTGTGTTTTTGTAAGATGACGACGGAGAAGTTTTACAAATAGTGATTTCACTTGGGTTATTAGAAGTGGGTCATGTTGATCTCAGATCATATGATAGAAGACTTCCTTGTAGGTTTGGATTTGTGTACTGAGAATGCCAATAAAGGAAGAGTTGGAAGAGGCGATAACATTAGGTTTTGATTGGATACTTGGCTTAAGCCCCTTGAAATTATTTTCCCTAATCTATTCATAACTAATTTAGAAAAGGGTTGTACGAAGGCTTCTTGTTGTTATGTGTAGGATGGGGGTCGTATCATGCGCAGGGAGAAACCCGTAATTTCTTTTCCTTTGGGCTTGGTTTTTTTGTTCTCAAATGTTCCTCAACTTGATGTTGAACATTTTGGTTCAAGTCGAGTCGGGTCACACAGATAAAAGGTTATTAGTTTGCGTTTGGAAGAATCCAATGAAAGATATTTGTAGATCAATTTATTTTTCAGGAATACCGGTTAACAATAACGATTCAAGTAACTTTCTTTTCTAAAATGTTTTTGTGAGTCCTAAAGATAAAATCAATCACTATGTTTCAATATACATTTTTAATCATTTATTATTATTATTATTATTATTATTATGCATTTGAAAAACTAAAGACGATAAAACTTAAATTGTTAAATCGGAACACATATGTTATAAATGTGTGAGCATATAAGACAAAAATGATCAGAACATACGTCAATAATGTGATTGAAATACATGAAAAATAATCAATTGGAATCCATAATAAACACGTTTAAGCAAACTCGAGGTCATGCTTTGTGGCCGCACGAAGCAATTTATTAATATTCATTTCGCAAATGGCAAATTAACTTATAGAATGGTAGATTGGTAATGGGTTGATGAAAAATAAATTGAGCTTCGGATTAACAAAGTGTGCTTAATACATTTAATACAAAATAAACTTAATAGATTGTTACTTTCAGACGTATTAATAGCAAAATCGAACTCTTAACTTAATTACTAGTGGGTTAAATTTTTAAATAAAAATTTATTAGAGTTTAGGGGCCATGAAATTTTTCATAGGTCGTCATTCAAAAATCACGAGGTCGATTATACATATTAAATATAAAAAAAATTATCTCTGGTCAATTGATCCCTCCTTCTATATGATAAGTTCGCCCCTAATCATGTAGGTGGGAGTGGGATGTGGTTAATATGGATGAGGATAGGTGTGTTTCCCAGTTGCATAGCTGGAAAGTCTATTGAATTGGAGAATGTTAGTTTCATGGATCAGTGGGATAAATGGGTTTGTATGTATAATAAGTCGATATTTTAGCAGTGGCATCTATGAGAAATGTGTCAAGTTCAATTGATTATACTTCAAATACGAGACTGCTTGAATGCAATAGTTGTGATATGTTGAAGATAAACATGTCTGGGTGGAGGGTTATCTTTGGTGGTATGCATACGATGAACACTTTACGTATATGTAATATTTGGATGGAACATTGTGAACACTTTACGTATATGTAATATTTGGATGGAACATTATGTTTATAACTTAGTTTTGATGTATAATTCATGGGTTATGTTTAGTATATGATGATGATATAATCGTACTCAACGTATCATAGATATAATAACAAGACTTATATAAAAGTTGTGTTATTTATACTTTATTTACAAGTATTTTCCCCTAACTATTAAAATAAAAAAGCAAGGACCAATTTTTAATTAATTATTATTTTAATAATAAAATAAAAATCGAGGGTGTTACGAACCATATCCCCCCGGTCTTCGCATGGGTATGAGTGCATCACATGGACATAATGTCTTAAGGGACATTCGCCCCATTGAGTATTACCGACCAATGAACCCCCCCCCCCCCCTCCGGGGTTGTCACACCCATTAAGCACAAAAGAATGAAATTATATCCCCGCCAACATAATGTATATTGTGGTACTCTCGTTTATTACAAGTTGACATGACAAGTATATTATGTATGTAAAACAATCATGATAACTCACCTGAGTTCGTTTGGTCTTGGATATATGAGAGCAATTGTAATGATTGAACATATTAAATATCGAGACACACTTAGATGTTTAACTAGGAATTGTGAAAATTAATGATCATCACCAAGATTAGTGTTAAGTGAATACTCATAGTTTAAACATTGTTGATCAGGCTATGGACAATTCTAGACTATGTCACACACTGCATAACCTAGTCATGATCTCTAAACCCTGTTTTTGAACAAACCTTAATAACCAAATCGAACTTAAACCTTACATGAAGTTGCTAAATGCGAATTGAGATTCCGGGAACATTCAAGGGACTCCAGATATTATTTAAGAGTGAAAGTATTGCTAAGCGTTGTGAAAAAATGAGTTGAAACCGGGTTTCCATTTATATAACCAGATCGAGATCAGTTGTGGACCGCTACAGTAAATGGATGCAGTCCGTATTGCCTTAAGGTGGCTAAAGCTATCATGTGAAAGCTTCCCAACCACTCCTAAATTTCCACACCCATTGCGGCGAGCAACGATCCACATCATTATGGAGTCACCGACCACGTGTTAATCCGTTGATTTGTGTTGTCATGACACGTGCAGGACACTGATTGATTTCTTAGTCCCCATTATGCAGCATCCTCATACGATGCAGTCCACATCCTCTTTCTTTTTGTTGTGGCCCCCAACCTCTATCTATTATGATATGCATCGGCATTTAGAAAAACTTGGTTATTACATTTATCCGGCAGCTCGATCCCAGTCAGGGACTTTGCCCTTTGAACCCCACAACCAGGGGCACTGTCCCCAGACCCTCGTTTGCTTGTGAGGTTCGACTTAACTAGGGACATTACATCAACCCAAATAACCTATATTATAATGTACATATTTTAACACATTTATCAAAATGAGCCCACTCATTTTACCACTTCTAACCCTTTATAAGGGGTGATCAAAAGAATAAGTTACGTAACTCTTTAAACTGGTCATTTCAAATTGCTCCGACCCCATCAACTCAATTTTCATCAATTTTATTTGATATATAAATGATTAATATATCAAACAAGATCTAGAGTAATTGCTTAAAACAAGCTGGTTCACTTGAACATGCTTTGGACGACTTTAGTTTCGCCATCTAACTTTTTGTGAACTTTTTTTATCCATTTGTCTACTTATTAATAGAAAATAGAGTAAATCTCGATTTTGGTCCCTGTGTTTTGCAAATTGACTCCACTTGAGTACCAACGTTTATTTTGTCTCCATTTGAGTACCAAAGATTGAAAAAGTTCTCTGTTTCAGTCCAAATTTCTAACGGTGTTAACATTTTCTGTTAAATTTTATAAAAAGACCAAAATACCCCTAAGGGCTATAAAAATATCACCATCTCCACCAAACACCACATACCACCACCACCACCACACACCACCGCCACCACACACCACCGCCACCACACACCACCACCACCACACCACAGGCGACTGAACAACAGGCGGGATGATCAGATTTGAGGCAGTCGAGTGATTTAGCTTGTTTGATATGGAAGGGGCAACTGGGTCACTAGCTTTCAGCTTCTTCGATCTCTCAGGGCTCTGAATCTCCTCCCATGAACTGTTTTCATACTCATCAACAGCGGAAAACTCATTCACTTGGTTATGCGTCGTCAATTTCGCCTGAATCGGTCTAAAAAGCCCCTCAAATTGCGTAAGAAGCTGATCAGCCATCCCGTGAACCTCATCCGTTTTAGGGTTATACAGCATAGCATTCTCGAACACCAACCTCACATCAGAGGCAAAATCCAGTGGACTCGAATACACATTCTTTGACAAATTTGATTTAACAGAACCTAAATCCATCAGCCTCTTGATAATCTGATGATAATCATGAAGCCCTAAAGCTACAGCATCTACAGGCTTGTTAAACACCCAACTGAGCTTATGTTTCATCAATTTCGTCAACACTTGCCTGCACATCTTCATCATATTCTCATCGCTTTCACCTCCTCCAACACGCAAATGCTTCGGCTCTTTGTTACTAGATCCGAACGGCATCGAAGAAACCAACCGTTTATTACCCGACAATTTCTTGAATTTACCGTTGGATGACCTAGGGTAAAAATCACCACCCTGAATTCGATCATTGAGGCTCCGAATTCTCTCAAGATCCAAAGCTAATTTCTTTCGAAGCTCATTAATCTCGCTTCTAGAACACGAACCAACGTTGTAGGTCACATACGCCCCATGACCACCATGCCAGCGGTGGTGTGTGGTGGCGGTGGTGTGTGGTGGCGGTGGTGTGTGGTGGCGGTGGTGTGTGGTGGCGGTGGTGTGTGGTGGTGGTGGCGGTGGTGTGTGGTGGTGGTGGTGGTATGTGGTGTGTGGTGGAGATGGTGATATTTTTATAGCCCTTAGGGGTATTTTGGTCTTTTTTAAAAAAATTTAACAGAAAATGTTAACACCGTTAGTCAAAAGGACTGCAACAGACAACTTTTTTAAAATTTGGTACTCAAACAGACAACTTTTTTAAAATTTGGTACTCAAATGGAGACAAAATAAACGTTGGTACTCAATGGAGTCAATTTGCAAAACACAGGGACCAAACCGAGATTTACTCTAGAAAATAACAAAAAGTAACCATTCACATAGATGGTTATTTTATTATTTTGTTTTGGCCAGTAAGAATTATTTTATGGAACCCAGATAATGACTATCAACTAATAAAACGCAATTTACACTTCAAAAATCATTGGAAGATGGATTCTAATTTCACAAATGACTATTTTATATATTAAATACACAAAAAATGATGTAATTTTGGCTTTCAAGTAAAATTAGTTACTATTTACCATGAAATTGACAAGAATCTTTAGCTTTTAAGATAGAAGATTGTTAGTTTTTTTTTTTTTTAACGGCTGATTAGTTGTTAGTTGTTAGTATCACCAAGTTAGTAATAATCACCCATGCCAAGGTTTGAACCTTGGACCTCCAAGAGAGACAAAGCCTCCCACCTCCCCCTTAACCACTAGGCTAAAAAGATCATTGGTAGAAGATTGTTAGTTAATTAACTAAGCTGACTTTGATAAAATGGTTAGCATCGTATTAAATAATGTGTTTATTAGTGGGTGTTTTTTTCAACAGTTTAAGTAGGTGTTTAGTGGTGTGTTTTCACACTAATTCTCATGTTTGTATAGGATTAAAATTAGGGACATTCAAGTTATTGAACTTCATAACATGTTCTTACCGTCACTTTTTACCTCTTTAAATCTACTAATTTAACCTGACCAATCTAAAAATCAAAACCATAATCACTTAAAAAAACTGCTAATATACTTTTCTTAAAACATCATTATTCTAGTAATTGAGTTTGAGATGTTTATGGTTCTAAAAATGACAAACCCGACACGCTGGTTAAGTTAAAAAATCTGGCCAAAGTTGTTTTGTAGGACTGCTTGAACCTATTTTTTATCGATATTTTTCGAAATAAAATTGGTCTTTTGTAGTAAGCCTTTAGAAACGACGCAGGTGATTAATGAATATACTACATATGCATCAATGCATATTTTTGAAACATAACAACAAAGGTGATCTCAAACCGGTTGAACCTATTGATTTGCTTTAGTTTAACCGTTTGAACAATTTAGTTTGTTAAACAGTTTACTAACATCCATGATCAAAATTCACATCTCAGTTCTTATTTTTATTTTTCAATTTATTAATTAATTTTTCAGATGTCACACATGTTGAAATATTTACTATATACGGTACAAGTTATGAAATTACTCAAAACATTAATCGCAATATAACTTTAGATAGCATGAAAGGGCTAACCATAATGTGGGCCAAAAACCGCCAATGAAACATCAATCACAAAGAGATCCAAAAATTTCGGTGAATAGGGAGAAGCGTTAGAGGGACTCGAACGGTTAACACCACGCCACCTTCTTAAGAATTAATCTTGAACAATAAACTAAAAGATTTATTATTGGTGGAGCTAACTTTTTTTTTTATATATAAATTTGTTTGAATTTAAGCCCAAAAATAGCAACTCCAATACTCCATTCACACATATAAATTTATTTTTGAAAAAGATTAGGGCCCTATATAAATAATAGAAGGCCCATAAATAAAGCTTTAGTTGCTTAAGATTTAAGCACCATGTTGGGGTATTAGCGTTCCATTTCGTCTCAAACAAGAGACTTGTTTACCAACCGTCAATATTGTAACTAGCTTGTAAGAGAACTGTTAATTCATTTTTCTATTTTATTTTTCATTGTACATCAATACATATGAGTGTTTAGTGTTTTTTTATTACTTTATTTGGTTATGCATACACACCCCCTTAGAATTAAGCTGCATATAATATGATATTATAATCTATATTTATATATGTAATATACCTACGGGCCATGATTTCTTTTTATTTGTTAACTAGGTTAGATTGTTAGATATCCGTGTGTTTGATGTGTTGCAAAACACATATGTCTTCCATGCGATTTCTGTATATATTTTTAGTCTTTATTTCCCGTTTTTATTAGTTTTTGGTTTCTATTTATATATTTGTGTATTTGCAGGTATTTGTGGGTCAAGGAGCGTAAATGGTTGATTTTTGAAGAATAAACAAGCATGCGAGCTAAGGAACGGAAAAAGCTTGGTCAAATGGGAGATTTCTGAAAATCCTTATCTTGGCGCGTCGCCAAGATGATGACAGGATCTGAGAGACGCGCTAAGATTCCCGCGTCAGAAATCGACTATTTTGTTTTTAGCGCGTAGCGAAGATTTTGGGGGTTATTTTAGCGACGCGCCAAGATTTCTCAACCGAGAAATTTTGCCCTAAATCATTATTTAAGGTTTTATAAAAAAAACCTAAAGGAGAGGCAGACGGCAGAGGCGAAAAAAAGAGATTTTTGAGACGATTTTGGAGCATTGGGAAGGCCAAGAACAAGGTCCAAGCAAGAGAATCAAAGAACCTCGGGTGTTAATCATTCGGTTTTTAGTTTTCTTTCGTTTAATCTTTCCCTATCCATGTTTCGTACTTTTGATTTCTCTTTCGTCTCTGTTTGGATAATGGTTGTTGGCTAGAACTCTTGTATTACCTAGGTTGAGATGATTATGCTTGATTAACATGAATTTTATCGGTTTTATGGTTTGATCTTGTGATTTTGTAATAAACGAATGATTTAATATGAATGATCAGATGTATATGAGTAATAAAGTTCTGTTCTTGTGATTGATTTCCAGCTTTCATGTGATTTGGTGAATGTCTTTCATAGGATAATTGCATGCTAGATCGTGTACTTTGTGTTCTCGATTTGTGGATGGTTTGCTAGATGTAGTATTCCATTAAATTGGTAATCTTGAATTGAACTAAACTAATTATTCAACTAATCTAAAATCTGTGAAGTTGTTAGGTTATCGGTTGGTCTCGTGTGATTGAATTGCTATTCGAGAGTGTTCGTGAGAAAATCCCGTTTATTGTGTCCTTCACATCTTGTTAATCGAGTCTATCTATTCATCTTAGATCTATCCTCTTCACTTTAGGGTGTTGTGACAGTCGTGCCGTAAGGTAGATTGCTTTTCGGGAGTTTTATTACTAAGTTAGAAAACCTGTGAGGGAGATCTAGCTAAACCGGTAGTTAAACGGGCTTTAGGGTTTCTTAGTTGTCATCCTTGAGAAGGGTTGAGGATTCTCTAAGTCATCCTTTAGTTTAGAACCTTAAGATCCCGGTTCTCACAAATCATTCCATTAACGATAGAAGAAGTGTTAGTCAAGTATAGGATTCCAGCCTAGGTAGTATTTTAACATCATCTGAATTCAGTCTCAGCTTTCTCGTGTGTCTTCAGTTTGCTCTCATTTAAGTTCTTATTTTAAGTATTTTAGAATTAGTAACTAAATTTCCCCCCAATTCCAATTTTATTTGATCAAGTCAATTTTACGTTTTTCCTTAGAAGTCCCATGGTTCGATATCCGGACTTACTTAGCTTTACTAGAGTCGATAGGTACACTTGCCTGTCAGTAGTTTAGAAGTAGAGAGTCTAGAGTATTACTTCGTGTCTAGTTGTTGGTTATTTTTAATCATTTATTTGAACTACTTTTTAGGACATCAGTGTTACACGAGTTTAAATAAAAAGTATATAATAAATTATATATATGTATAATCTAATATATGTTATAGATAACATATCAAAGAAATTGTTATATATATATATATATATATATATATATATATATATATATATATATATATAGGGTTAGGATCATTACAGAACCACTTTTTATTTTCAAAACTACAGAACCATTGATTTACATAAATGTATATTAAGTCTGGTAATACTTGACCTGTTTTACATATGTGTATATCAGACATGAATAATAAACTATAAAAAAACAACTAAATATCACCAGGTTTAACTTACATCTATGTAAACCAATGGTTTATAATTTACATTTATGTAAGTCAATGATTCTTTTGGTTCTGAAAATAAAAAATGGTTCTGTAATGATCCTGATCCTTAGATATGTATATATATGTATATAATAAACACATTTAAGTCATAAACAATAGTCTTAAAACAAGATTTTATTATTCATAAATTCATAAATATCTATATACCTCTTTATATACCTTTTTGAAGTATATATTTTAATTTTAACAATTCTTAACTACAAATTAAACTATATTTTAACAAAGTTAATATCACACCCTCAAAATCCGCTAACGGGGTTTTACCGTCAGGCGTGTGACATACCAGGATCTCAGGTAGTATCAGTTACACCAGACACGGTAATTACAAAACGTCACATTAAGTAATTAGTTGTTTAAATCAAACATGAGTGTTTTAGACTTGCGGAAGCGTTTCAAAAGTAGAAATCAACAGTGAATCGTTTCAACATGCGTTTCAACCATAAGAATCAATAGCGTTTCAACAAATTAAACCAGTTGAGTAGTGATGTATGCCATGCATGCATCCTAGCTGAGTTCTTAACCTTGTGCGTTTTTGTGACCTGAGAAAACATGCTAAAATGTGTCAACATAAAGTTGATGAGTCCACAGGTTTTAATCAACAAGAAATGTGTCAGAAAAGCGTTTCACATGGTTTCATCAACCAGAACTGTGTTAGAAAAGCGTTTCACATGGTTTCATCAACCAGAACTGTGTCAGAAAAGCGTTTCACATGGTTTCATCAACCAGAACTGTGTTAGAAAAGCGTTTCACATGGTTTAGTATATAAAGCATATCGATAGGTAGCGAGCCTATAAACAAGTTAGTTAGTGTTTCAAACCGAAGCTGACTGTGTGTGTTTAGTGCCTTTCCACCACGTCTTAACCGACCGTGGCAATCGTTACAGGTCAATTTAGCACCCGTTCGACCTCCAATCAAGCTAGCGCGACTAGCCCGGGCAGGGTTTGTCAGACCCAGTAGTACTACTCAAAATTACCTCGCTAATCGCGTTACTAACGGTTTGATACTGTAAGGACTTTCAAATGCGTTTCCCACTAACATAACAGGCGATATCAATAATACTGGCAACCATAACAAAAATAGTGTTTGCATGTTTTCTCCCCCAAAAAGGAAAGAAAGTAAAATGGGGCCGTGAAACTCACCTCGAGTGTAGAGCAACAAGTAATTGTAAACACAAAGGATCAGGTTTCCAATTAACCTGTGTTTCATTCAGTATATATATATATATATAATTAATATCAATTATTAATTATAAATATAATAACTGTACGGTTTCGTGTCTCACGAATCGGTTCGGTGTCGAGTATATATATATATATATCCTCGTTATATACATTATATAATACCTAGTATTATATTCCCACGTATATATATTAAATACAAGTAACAAAATTTCATGATTCCATTTGTTTATAGTTTATTTTTACATAAATAAACTAATTATATCATTTGTTAATATTATTATACATAAATTTATTAAAATGTCACAAGAAATAATTTTACAGAAAATAATTAGTTACTTTTAAAATATACAGAGTTTATAAAAATTATTTTTATAATTTTTAGTAATTTTTCCGTATTTTTAAAAGGCTCAAAAGCTTTAAAAAAATAAATGTTGGAGGCCGGGTTCGAACCCGCGACCTCCTGTCCATACTCCCATACACAAACCAGTAAACCAAGGCTCACAGCCGCGGTTATTTTGGTTTCCAATTTGTTTTAACCCTTTTAATTCCATTTCCCCCAAATCCCTTAGAACCCTAGTTTGATTTGATCCAAATTGAATGTTAATTCGATGTTAACAATCAAATTAATGTTGGGGCTTTTAATCCCCATGAAAAACCGAGTCTGTGGACATACTTAATTACCCGAATGGATGTTTGAATGATAAGAACAATCGATGAACAAGCCGCGATGGTGTTTGAATCCAATTCGTGTGCAAACGTCAATGAAAATCAAATTAACTTCGTGTGTAGCTTCGTGTGATGTTGTAGTTGCAAAGCCCCATGTTTATTGCAAGTTATGAAGGCCGTAGGGTGGTGTTCAATAGAGTTGCAGGTCGCGGCCGAGAGAGGTAATCAAATCGATATGTTTGTGTGTTTTTAAATCAAATTGAGTTCGATGGTAGCTTTTAAATGTTTAGATGATCGTTAGTGCACAATTTCTTTTGATTATTATTATTGTTCAGTGCCCGAATTAGTGAGTGGGTCGGCTGAGTGTGTTAGGTAGATAAATCGCACCCAATCGAATATATTTTTCAAATCAAAGTGGGGGAACAGGTTCGAATCATCCTTACGAGTTTGTCGGTAGCATTTAATTGAGTTGAAACCGCGTGTTTTGGGTGTCGTGGCCTCGCCGGAGGGCCGCCGGAGGCCGGCCGGATCCGGTACCGGAAAAGCGGGGGGAATCGGGGATGGGTTTCAGAAATTACAGAAGTAGTCCCTGCGGTTTATTTGTTAACATTTTATGTTTGAAAGTTTTAATTTCAAGTTTCACAAATTACACATTCACCCCCTGAACTTTATTATTCTTATTATTATTTCAAAATTTAATAAACTTTTATAAATTACTATTATTATTATTGTTGTTATTATTAACAATATTATTATTATTATTATTATTATTATTTTTATTATTACGTTTAATTGTTTTTGATTTAATAATAAATATGTACTAATAATAATACCCGAAATATACGGGTTGTCACAGTTAATTCCTAATAAAATACTTTTAATAAAATATTATTTATTTATAGAAAGAAATTATCTTCATTAGTATGAGATTAAGTGGGAGTTATTAAAAAAATTGAAGTGAAAATTTTAGTAAAATTGTAACTTATTATGGTAGTGACACAAGGACAATCCTAGGTGACGTCTAGGTGGTGATGACGTGAACATACTATAAATTAGCCATGCTACACATAGAGATTTTGCTTTATTAGATTAGATTTTATGCGTTATTATACTACGTTTAAAGCAAAGAGTCCAAGATTGGCCCTTAGATAGTTTTTACTGTAGACAAACTTTATTTTATTTTGAAGATCAATATTTTGATAATCACTAATAATGATTTTCTCATTACAAGATCGTGTCTTACCGTAAAGTGTACCTCCGGATTTGATATACATTTGTGTTGAATTACTTTCTATATTAGGTTAGATACCCGTGTATTACACAGGATGAAATAAAATATTTATATAATAGATTATATATGTGTGTAATCTAATATATGGTATAGATAACATACCAATATAATTATTATATATAACAAACATATAAGGTATAAACAATACTATAAAAAGAAAAATATTTTATTATTCATAAATTTTAACAATGATTAGCTATAAATTAAACTATATTATTATTTCTAGAAAGAAATTATCTTGATCATTATATTATTAAATGAGATTTATTAAGAAAATTTTGTTGAAGTCACGATTTTTAACAAAATTATAAAATTATTGTGGTGGTGACACATAGACAATCCTAGGTGGCGTCTAGGTGGAGATGACATGTACATGCTAAAAGATAGCCATGTGGCTATAGTTATTTACTTATTTTGCTTTATGTAAAATATTAGACTTTTAATATTAGCCTGTAAATATTGATATAGATATTCACATCAACAAAACATGTTTTTCCTTTTGATCTCTAAGCGTTGTAGGCGTCACGCAAGTTTACGTTCATGAGTATGTACAAAATGTAAAAACTGATTCTATAGTTTATGTACATATAATTAAGTCTAAGCACATTTCTAAAGTCATTACTTCCGAATATTACTCGCATTTTCAAGAAATATTCATATAACAAACATTGAAGATGATAACATATATAAACCAAAAACATAAGATAAAACAGATGCACCAGTATCAACATGCAAGCAACCCTCTAGTTTATAATATAATATTCACGAATCACGATAAATAATTTTTACATTCTTTTATGTTCTAAGAAACTCATGGTTAAAAATACAATTATTTTTCTTCATTAGTGACTTACCATGTGACAAGAAAGCAATCGATGAGTAATTTGAATTTTTAGCCATCCTCAAACAAGAATAATATAAAATGTTTTAGTATATTTTTAATTTGTTTATATCAATGTATTAACTAGCTTTTATGAAATCTAACCTAGGTGGTTTTCAAGAGGAAAATGATATTTAATTATATGTGGAAGGGGATAAATAAAATCATAAAATTGTTTTTTTATAATATGTTCGAAACAAGGTAGAAATTATAAACTTTCAAAGAATTAATACTTGAAGATTTACTTAAACGAGTCAAAGAAGTATATGTAAGACCTAAGGAATTCATATTTTGGTGATCAATTAAGCCTTAAATTGTAAATATAGGTTAAAGAAATATATTTAGGAAGTACTGAAGTGTTGCTACAAGGATCTTGATCAAGTGATTAAGAACCAAGAGCAGTGCCAAGTGAAGTTTATGCTTTGGCTCAGGTTCAGATTATCAGTGGTGGATTTATTTTTGTGATGCCCTTCCCCTTGACTTCACTTGACATTTATATTGGCCATAAACAGATCTCATACTCTATTTTCGGTAACCTGCAGCTATCCTTTTGGTCCCAATCTTCCTATGGCAGAAGATCCAATCTTATTAATGCAAAGGGTTTTCTGACTTAATATAACTTCTTTTTGTCACTATAGTTGACTTTGACTTCTTCCTCTGTCTCAACCTCTGACTCACTTGTCTTATGTGCTTGTTGCTATTACCTTTTGCTTATGTTCTCTGCAGTGAGATGGATTTCCTATTACTTGGCATTGAATGAGGTCCAAGGGAATGTTTGTTTCTGTATTCCGTAGGATGATAGTGGGACTTGGACACGATATGGCCATGACTTATCAGCCATGGCTTGTATGTATGTGACTCGGCCGTGGTTTTCACATGTGTAGCTTTGTCGGGGCTTGCTCCGTGTTTCGGCCGCGGCTTATGCGTGTGATGGTCGTCCGGCCGCGGCTCATGCCCTTGTCCCTTCCGGCCGCGGCTCGTGCCCATGTCCCTTCCGGCCGCGGCTCGTGCTTGTTCTTAATTCGTGGTTTCAGCTTTCTTTTCTGATATTGATCCCGGGTTTGTGCTGGTACCTCTTCAAGTCCCCCCAGTCCAATGTTATGATGTTAATCATGATGTTGGACTGTTCCTTGGTTTTCTCTCGTCTTTTCAAATGTACTTTGACAGCTTGCCTCGAGTATTGTGTAGTCGCCCTACTCTTAACTTTTGATTACCCCATCTAGGGGTAGTGTGTACCGCGGCCGCCCCTACAACTCCTCGAGCCGCCACCTCGTAAACCGCCGACTCCTTTTTTGACATTGAGTCCCGTGCCTTGCCTTTTTCTTCTCCACTTCCACTATAAATGCAAGACCATCTCTTTCATTTGCATCCCCCCACTTCACTCAAGAATTTTCTCCCTTCCTTGTTGTTGTGTGCCGCGGCTGCTGCCCCTGTGCCGCGGCTGCTGCCCCGCCTTCGCTCTTGTGCCGCGGCCGCTGTCCCACGTTTGTTCTTTTTCTGCGGTAGCTGTCCGAGATTCGTTCCTGCGCCGTAGCTGCTGTCCGAGATCTGTTCTTGTGTCGCGGCTTCTGTCCGAGATTTGCTCTGCGCCGCGGCTGCTGTCCGAGGCGCCCATTGTGCCGCGACTTTTTTCTTTCTTTTGGCCGAGTTGCGGTATACTCGGTGGTTCGTGGGTGGTTTTCTCTCGAGGCTGTTTCCTCTTCTTCTTGAGTTGCGGCTGGCTCGTTGGTGGCAGCTGTGGCCGCGACATCTTCGGTTAGCAATTTGTAAGGTCAGTGCTTTTCCTTATCATTAGTTAGCTCCTTGCCTTGTTTCTTTATTTTCTTATGGAGTGTAGAAATGATATGTGCGTTCAAAGATCGGTTATTAGTGAGGATTACTTGAATAACTTTGTGACACGATATGGCATAGACCGTAGTTTGAACCCTTTAGTTCTACCTCCTCAGTCGTCGGTTAGGGATGTACCTCCCGGCATGATTGCTCTCTGCTGTTCGTTTTTTAGCTTTGATAACTTTAGGATTCCCGTTAGTCGGTTCCTGTGTGCTCTTTTACACTATTATGGCATACGTGTTTCGCAAGTAGTTCCGCTTGGTTTAACCAAGGTCTTTCACTTCGAGATATCATGTCGGGCCCATCAGTTAGTGCTTGAGATTGGTCTTTTTCGAGCTTTTTATAAGCTCGCTCATGTTGGTGATTGGGTTACCTTCGAGAAACGTAAAGCACCTCGTCCCTCTCTAGTGTCTCGATCGCTTACCAGCTTGAAACATTGGAAAGACCACTATTTCTTTATTTCCGCTAAGATAATCCCCTTTGAGATGAGTTGGTTTCCGGCTCAGAAAAGAATTGATGATCCGTTGCCTGAAGCCAAGGATTATGATGCTTCTGCCTATGACACCTTGAAAGCCATCCCTACAGCATTGCAATCTTTTTCTGAGCATTATCTTGTTATGGTCGGCATTAGCCGTAACTGGTCTGAGCCTAGTCTACTGCCGCGTATATCTTACAAGGGCCAACGTAAGTAATTTATTTTCTGTCGACATGCATCGTTTTTGCTAACTTTACTCGCTTTGATTTATTGTTCCTTTTCATAGGTATGGGGCTGTTTGATCGCATGAAGCTGTCTGCTAAAGATGACGTTACTGAACATACTGAGCCCCTTCCTCTGGGTTCCCCTCCGATTTTGGAAGCTACTAGTGATTTCGTGGTTCATGCCGGGGAATTTATTTCCGGTTTTCCAGAGAAACGTAAAGGTTGTGTTGAGGAAGGTTCTACATCCATGAAACGCGTCAAGACTGTTGTTAAGAGACAAGGTTTGGGTGCACCAGGCTTGAGGCCCCGAGGCTCTCCTCCTGTTGTGGCTGCGGCTGGGATGGCTGGTGCATCTTCGGCCGCGGCTGGGGGTTCCTCGACTGAGGAGTCGTCCTTCGACTCTTCTTCTTCTGACAGTGGTTCTGCTGAGTCAGGGGATGATTTGGTTTGGGATAAAACTATTGCTGACACTCATTGTGGCTTTACCGAGGCCACCGGCTTGAATCCTCGTGAGAAGTTTACACCTGATTGGAATCTGGTTAATAGCTCACTTCTGACGACTCCTGAGCTTAGTAGGGAGTATATGTACTGGGCACGTCCCCCGGCTGAATCTTTGAGGCTTGAAAATTTGAGCAGGAGAGAATTGTCTGACTCTGGTTGTTCTTCTCTTGTGAATAGTTTCTTATCTTTTGTTGAGATTCATAATCGTTGGCTTGTAAGCAATAAGGAAGCTCGGGAGACGAAGAGACAACTCTTACGTTTGACTGATGAGAATGCCTCACTGAAACTTCACTGTGAGTCGATTGAGAAGGAGAAGAAACATTTTTCCGAGATTTCTGATGAGGCTGGAAAGAATCTTTCTCTTCAAGTGGATGCTAACCGACGTCTGAATGCTGAGTTAAATGACCTCAAGAACTCCTCCTCAAAACGAATTGCTGAACTTGAGGCTATGGTTTCTTCTCAGAGATCCGATAGGGAATGGATTGTGTCTACCGGCATTGGCTTGGCCTTCAACAAGATCCGTAACAGCGAGGAGTATCTTGGTATACTGGCGGAGCTCTTCTCCCTTTCGGATAAAGTTGGTTATCATTCAGGTTTGTAGCTAGCAACAAATAATAGTTCATTCTGTTATCGTTAACTTCACTTTCTGATTAAGTTAAATGTGTTGCAGGTTTGCTGGATGGTGCGCGTCTTGTTGTCGAAGGAAAAAGACCTGAAGATGCACAGAATTATAACAAGAATGCTTTGAAGGAATTACACGATCTTTCCAAAAAGTTTGACGAAGCTTCTTTTCCTATGGCTGAATCCATTGCTGCCCTTGCTGCCTCTGATCTTGATGTTATCAAGGCTTTCCTTGCTTCGCCATGATGTAGGATTTACTTCTGCTTTTGTTAGTAGCCTTTTGTTGGCTTAAACTAGTTTCGCCTTATCTTTGTTGTCATGTCGTTCTGAATGCTATCGTAGTTTCTTTTGCTAGTTTATGGTTGTACCCAACTAAACTTGTATGCTTTGAAGTATGGTTTGCTTATTGTCTTATTAATCCTTGTTTTGTGTTAAGGATTTGTTCTTACTATTCATGATGTGTATGAAACGAATTTGACCTGAACGATATAAACCGGAGTATTTCCGGACTTGGCTGAAGAACAACATTACCCTGAGAAAGGGTTGGGCCGCGGCTGCCCCTCTTTAAGGAGGTTGGGCCGCGATAGCTTACCTAAATTTTTGGATCGGGATGTTACCGGATTGTCATGTTGACTTCTCAAGCTTTATTTCTTGCTTGATTTAACCCGAGTATTATCGAGTTATTATATTGATTTCCCCCAGCCTGGTTACTTGCCTGGGCCAACCCGAGCATTATCGGGTTATTACATCGATTTCACAAGCTTGGTTTCTTGCTTGAGCCAACCCAGGTGTCATCGGGTTGTCATGTTAATTTTTCAAGCTTGGTTACTTGCTTAAGCCAACCCGAGTGTTATCGGGTTATTACATTGATTTCTCAAGCTTGGTTACTTGCTTGAGCCAACCCGAGTGTTATCGGGTTGTCATGTTAATTTTTCAAGCTTGGTTACTTGCTTGAGCCAACCCGAGTGTTATCGGGTTATTACATTGATTTCTCAAGCTTGGTTACTTGCTTGAGCCAACCCGAGTGTTATCGGGTTATTACATTGATTTCTCAAGCTTGGTTACTTGCTTGAGCCAACCCGAGTGTTATCGGGTTATTACATTGATTTCTCAAGCTTGGTTACTTGCTTGAGCCAACCCGAGTGTTATCGGGTTGTCATGTTAATTTTTCAAGCTTGGTTACTTGCTTGAGCCAACCCGAGTGTTATCGGGTTATTACATTGATTTCTCAAGCTTGGTTACTTGCTTGAGCCAACCCGAGTGTTATCGGGTTATTACATTGATTTCTCAAGCTTGGTTATTTGCTTGAATTTTGTTATCATAAGTTATAATACACAAGCGCTTAGATGTAATTACTGGTGTTCGTTTACACCTTCTTTTTGAAAATTGAATTACATCGGTTACATCTTGGTTACCCCATGATTACATGTAGCATTTGCGGAGCTGTGCTCCATTCCATGTGCGTGGTACCTCCTTACCATCTAAACACTTGAGCCTGTACGCTCCATTTCTTCCAACCTCTATCACTTGGTATGGGCCTTCCCACCTTGGCCCCAACTTTCCTTGAGCTTGGACTCTGCTGGCTTCATTGCTTCTTAAGACGAACTCTCCCTCTTTGAACTCTTGTCTTTTCACACGAGCGTTGTAGTATTGCTCTATATTTTCTTGTATTTTGCTTCTCGTATGGCAGCTGACATCCTTCGCTCCTCCAACAGATTTAGATTAGACCGCAGCTCCTCTTCATTATTTATCTCCATAGCTTCCGTGACTCGAATTGTTGGTAAGCCTATCTCCGCTGGTATCACAGCCTCCGATCCATATGTTAAGCTGAAAGGCGTTTCTCCATGGCTTGTTTTTGGCATTGTCCTATGAGCCTAGAGGACGCTTGGTAACTCCTCCACCCAATTGCTTCCTTCGAAATCCAGTCGAGTTTTTATGCCCTCTACTATGCTTCTGTTGACTCTTTCTACCTGTCCATTGCCCTGCGGGTGTGCGACCGAAGTTAAGATTCGTTGGATCTTCAGCTCATCACACCAACCTTTGAATGGGTTTTCTGCGAACTGTTTGCCATTATCGGTCACTATGAACAATTGGAGCCCGAAACGACAAATGATATGTTCCCATACGAATTTCTTCACTTGCAGCCCTGTTATTGATGCCAGGGCCTTAGCTTCGACCCACTTGGTAAAGTAGTCAACGGCTACTAGTAGGAATTTCACCCTTCATACGGACTCCGGGAAAGGTCCCACAATGTCCATGGCCTATTTTTGAAAAGGCCATGCAGCATTGACTGGGATCATGTCATTCTTCGGCCGAAAACACATTGGCGCGTGTCTTTGGCAGCTTTCACACTTCCTGATTTCTTCCACGACACTCTGGTGCATCCCCAGCCAATAATACCTTGCACTCCTAGCTTTAGCTACCACCATCCTTGGCCCTGCATGTATCCCACATATACCCTCGTGTATCTCATGTACCACATACGTGGCCTGCTCTTTGGTTAAGCACCTTAAAGATGGCCCCAGGTATGACCTCCGGTATAAAATTCCATGCTGCATTTCATAATGCAAAGCCCTTGCCTGTATTGCTCGTGCTTCCCCTTTCTCTGCTGGTAGAACTCCTTCAGTCAAAAATCTGACTATCGGAGTCATCCATCCGTCTTCTTCTATTGCTTCAACTGATGATACTTCTGGTTCTTCGATGGAAGACCTTTGCAGCACCTCCACCTTAACCTCCTTTGCAAGATGGCTAAATGACACTGAAGCCAACTTACTCAATGCATCAGCCTTTTTGTTTTTACTTCGTGGGATGTGCGAGACGTCACACTTCTCGAAACTGTTCATTATTTGTTTTGCCTTGTCTAAGTATCTCTTCATGGTGTCTTCCTTTGCATCGTAGGATCCGTTAATCTGGTTGGCCACCAGTAGTGAGTCCACATGGGCGTGCAATTTCTTAATACCCATTTGCTTGGCTAGCCTTAATCCGGCTATTAAGGCCTCGTATTCTGCCTCATTGTTTGAACTCTTGAAGGCTAACCTTAAAGCATAGGTTAATTCCTCCATGTTAGGACCTACTAGGATCAAGCCTGCCCCGGAACCTTCGTCATTTGATGCGCCATCTGTGTGCAGACACCACTCTTCAGGTGGGAGCTCTCCCTCCTGCATGTTAGGTGCATCTTCCTCTTCCTCATGAGGTACTTCTGCCAAAAAGTCAGCTACTACCTGTCCCTTGAATGCCACTCTCAGCTTGTACTCGATCCCAAAGGCTCCGAGTTCAATTGCCCACTTTGCTAGTCTCCCCGAAATCCCGGGTTTCCTCAACACCTGTTGTATTGGGTGCCCGGTCCTCACCTCGATTGAGTGAGCTTGAAAGTAACGTCTTAGTCTTCGAGACGCGTGCACCAGGGATAGTGTGAGCTTTTCCATGGGCGAGTACCAGGTCTCCGGGTCTTTCAATGCCCTACTGACGAAGTATATCGGGGTTTGCTCCCCTTCTCGCTCGGTCATCAGCACGGCACTTACTGCGCCCTTGCTCGCCGATAAGTACATTACTAGCTTCTCCTTTGGGAAAGGAGCTACCAGTCTTGGCAGGTTGCAAAGGTACCTCTTCATTTGCTGGAACGCCTCCTCTGCCTCCTCTGTCCATAAAAAGTCTTTCTTTCTTAGGCAGTTCCGCAAGGTGGTTATAAACGGTAAGGCGCGCTCAGCGTGTTTTGATAAGAATCTGTTAAGGGCCACTAATCTTCCATTCAATGTTTGCACGTCCTTTACTGACCTGGGGGATGGCATGTTCAACACTGCTGCAATCTTCTCTGGGTTGGCTTCAAAGCCATCCTTTGTTACAATTACGCCTAGAAACTTTCCTTCTTCCACTCCAAATGAGCATTTCTTCAGATTCAGTTTCATGTTTATCGCCCGTAGGGTACTGAATGTTTCGGCGATGTCTTCAAGCAGAGCATTCTCGTCACGACTTTTTATGACGACGTCGTCTACATATACCTCGATGTTTCTACCGATCTGTGATTTGAATGCCTTGTCCATTAAGCGTTGATAAGTGGCACCGACGTTCTTTAGTCCGAATGGCATTTTTGTGAAGCAGAAAATGCCGACGTCCGTGTAAAATGTTGTCTTGTCTTCGTCTTCTGGTGTCATTTTGACCTGATGGTATCCTTTGTATGCATCCAGGAAACATTTTAACGGAAAACTTGACAGCGAGTCTACCTTCAAGTCGATTTCTGGAAGGGGGTAGCAGTCCTTTGGACAGGCGTTGTTGAGATCTTTAAAATCAATGCACATCCTCCAGCTACCATCACCTTTTTTTACCATTACCGGGTTGGCCACCCAAGTCTGATATCGGACTTCCCTTATAATACCCGCTTGCAGCAGCTTCTTGACTTCCTCTATCACAGCTTGACTCCGCTCCTGTCCCATATGGCGACGCTTCTGGGCCACAGGTTCCTTGGATTAATACGTTTTTAACTTGTGCTCCGCGATATCTCGGGGAACTCCTTCCATGTCGGAGGGTTGCCAAGCAAAGACATCTAAGTTGTTTTGTAAGAGGTGGTAGAGTCGATATTTAGCCGCGTCACTTAGCTGTCCACCTATCACGATCTTTTGCTCTGGGTATTTTGGGTTGACCACCCATTTTTCTTGAGTTGGGCACAAATCTTCCTCTTCCTGGGAAGCAGTCTCCGATTCCACTGCTTTTACCTCTTTGCACTCCCTACTAGAATACATTGTCACCACTCCGGTAGGGGTTGGGAATTTGATTGCTGCATGCACTGTGGATATCACTGCTCCCAGAATACATAGCCCTGGTCTCCCTAGTATGACATTGTCTGATGATTCCGATCGTACCACAAGAAATGTCATTACAACTTCCCTCTGGCCCATGCTGTTTCCCATGATTACCGGGAGCTGGATCCGGCCTATTGGCTGCACCACTTCCCCGGAGAAACCCGTTAGTTGATGGGCTTGGGTGTCGAGACCCCTCCTGACTTCTTCATCCAGCTGTAAGAAGCAATGCTCATACATGATTTCCGAACTACTACCGCTATCTATGTATACACGGTGCACCTGATGCCCCGCGATTACTGCTGACACTGTCACTGGACCACTGGCGAAGCTTCCACCATGGATTGGAGGGAAAGAGATTTTTTGGGCCATCTAGGGTTCCATGTGGTCAGAACGTCGCTTCTCCCCACACCCTCCAGTGTGCACCATGAAGATCTCCTTCCTCTTTTCTCCTGCTTGTGGTGTTTTCTTCAGCTCCCGCAATAAATGGGCCAGTTTCCCGGTTTTGACTGCCACATCGATCTGTCGTTTTAACGAGAAACAGTCGTCAGTTGTATGGCCGTTTTCCTTGTGAAATTCGCAGAATTTGTTCATGTACCGCTTTACTCCGGGTTTTTGTGGGGTAGGCTTCACGAAGTTAACGTTTTCTGTTGCGAGGATCTCACTGGGAGTTTTGGTCAGCGGTGGTAAATTGACGGGTGAAGTGCGGGTGTGGGGTGGACGGTTGACCGTGTGACGCTGATGGAAAGGTGGGCCTCTAGAGTGGAAGTGGGGTTGGAAGCGTGTTTTTTCCCAGGGTTTTGGGACCCCAGACCGTTTTGGCATCTCCCACGTGGGTGGCATAGGTTTCTTCCCACTTTTTTTCTCTCAGTTGTTCGCAGGCCTTCTTTCCCCTGACGAAGGCCTTTGCTCTCTCCAACAGTTCTTCCACTGTCTTCGGCAGATTCTCATGGAAACGCTCCACTAGTTGATCGTTCTTTACCCCGTGAATGAAAGCTGAAATCCGAATCGTTTCCCCTACGCCGCGTACTTGCATACTCTCCTTTGAGTACCTGGTGATGAAATTTTCTATTGACTCGTTGTCGCCTCTTTTGATGTTATGAAGCTCAGTAGGGTCTCTGACCGATCTTCTTTGCTGGCTGAAATTCTTCAGGAAGCTGCTTTCTAGTTCTTCAAAGTTTTGTATTTCCCCTGTTGGAAGGCTGTCAACCACACTCTAGCTGCTCCGGTCAGCATCTAGGAGAACATATGACACCATACCGGGATGGTCCACTGCTCCACCTCGGCTTCTCCTACAAAGATAGCCATGTGGTCATCAGGATCACCTGAACCATCATACTTCCCGATATTGCTAGGCATCTTGAGCTTAGGTGGGAATGAGAACTCCGCAATTTTCGGGATGAATTTCGATCTTGACTTTGCCGTTGATGGTCAATACGGCTTGTCAAACTCGTCTTCGTGGTCTGGTTCTGGTGGTGGTCTTCTTTCATCTACATGATCTTTGATTCTTCTTCCATGTTCTTCTGGTGGTTCCTCGTACTCCAGACGCATTCTTACATCTTCAAAAGGATGTCCCTTTTGATTTAACAAGGACAGGAGCTGGTCTCTGTTCTTGCTAACAAACTCTGGGGTAATCAGTCCGCTTGCTGGGTTTTCTGTCTCGGGCACGACACCGGCACCAGATAAGGGTGGTGTTGCTAGATGTTCATTCACCGTGGTGACAATGTTGTGATTGTCACGGGAAGGGGTTTTCTGACCTGAGTCCATAGCAAGTCGTTTTTGTGTTGCTAAGGTCCCACGGATGGCGCCAAATGTTGCTACAAGGATCTTGATCAAGTGATTAAGAACCAAGAGCAGTGCCAAGTGAAGTTTATGCTTTGGCTCAGGTTCAGATTATCAGTGGTGGATGTGTTTTTGTGATGCCCTTCCCCTTGACTTCACTTGACATTTATATTGGCCATAAACAGATCTCATACTCTATTTTCGGTAACCTGCAGCTATCCTTTTGGTCCCAATCTTCCTATGGCAGAAGATCCAATCTTATTAATGCAAAGGGTTTTCTGACTTAATATAACTTCTTTTTGTCACTATAGTTGACTTTGACTTCTTCCTCTGTCTCAACCTCTGACTCACTTGTCTTATGTGCTTGTTGCTATTACCTTTTGCTTATGTTCTCTGTAGTGAGATGGATTTCCTATTACTTGGCATTGAATGAGGTCCAAGGGAATGTTTATTTCTGTATTCCGTAGGATGATAGTGGGACTTGGACACGATATGGCCATGACTTATCAGCCATGGCTTGTATGTATGTGACCCGGCCGTGGTTTTCACATGTGTAGCTTTGCCGGGGCTTGCTCCGTGTTTCGGCCGCGGCTTATGCGTGTGATGGCCGTCCGGCCGCGGCTCATGCCCTTGTCCCTTCTGGCCGCGGCTCGTGCCCATGTCCCTTCCGGCCGCGGCTCGTGCTTGTTCTTAATTCGTGGTTTCAGCTTTTTGATCCCGGGTTTGTGCTGGTACCTCTTCATGAAGAAACAAGAATAATCAAAATTTTACTTAGCTATGTTATTATATCGAGTAACAGAATAACAAAATGTTTATGTTTAGGAAATTACATGTGAATTAATAAGCGATGTATGTGATTGTATGTTTATTGTGTTAAGTATACATATATAACTCATTTGAGTAACGGGTGAACTTGAATTTGCTGGAAATAAATTTATAACAACAAGACATATGAGGAAGACAATGCTTTTCAATTTTGTACGTATAGGAGGACTATACGCTTGTATAGGTTATCACTAGTATTGTATGGTCCACCGATGTACGATACGCCACCCACACAAAACCCTACACCCATTCTACTACGGTATGTTGCTATACGTTAGTTAGAAGGCTAGAAACTCATATACGAAGGCATATGCCCATATTTAAAGACATACCGCCTTTTTTTAAAGGCTATACCGCCTGTATGGAGTTTGATTATTATTATTACCAGAAGAGGTGCCCGCGCAATGCAGCGGGACGACATTTTACATTTGACACGTTCATTTAAAATTTTGTTATTCATGTAGTAGTTTTACAAAAGTTTATTATGTTTTTTCTAAGTTAAAATTTAAAACAC
This sequence comes from Flaveria linearis, assembly GCA_024085815.1. Taxonomy (NCBI): domain Eukaryota; kingdom Viridiplantae; phylum Streptophyta; class Magnoliopsida; order Asterales; family Asteraceae; genus Flaveria; species Flaveria linearis. Next base: position 84,336,366 of record CM044007.1, read on the forward strand.
CAAATAAATTCGTTTTGCATGACGACTTGTATATACGCATTAACTTATTGTACCTCATAAAATACAGATCGTTTCAGCAAAAAGTTTACACCAAAATGTTTAAAAATAAAAACAGGTTGTAGTCTCAAAACATTTTTTAATGTGATAGATTAAAAGATAGAGCTGAAATCTCAAAATATGTTAAGTTTTTTTTTTGTGTATGGGTAGATAATATACAATTTTATGCAAATATTAGTAAGCGTAAGGTTATTATGTAACTAATTATAAGGGGTAATGTGTAAATAATGTTATAAATACTATTTTACCCTTAAAAGTGGTTGTATCTTGTGCATTAAATATGGTAAGTGTTCTTAATTTTACGGTATCTTAAAATACTCCTCTCATATGCTTTATATATAGTATAGATTAACTTTTTTAGTTGTTTAATATACCAAACGTACTTAGTTGGTTATCCCGCTTGAAAATATCTTTTTTAAGAGTAAATTTCGGTTTTGGTCCCTGTGGTTTAACCATTTTAATTATTTCAGTTCAAAAAAAATCTTTGATCATATAATGTCATGTGGTTTCATTTTTGTAACGGTTTTGGAACCTGACACTAACTCTGTTAGTTTTTAGAGTTAAATGTAAGGGTGCTTTGGTCATTTTACATTTGAAGGACTAGTTATGTAAATTATATTAAATTAGGATAATTATTGTAATTTTTTAAAATAATAAAAAATAAAAAAATAAAACTTAAATGTAATCCAACCAAACCCCCAACACTCCCACCATCCTAAAACCCCTAATCGAAACCCTAAAACCCACCACATCTTCCTCCCCTTGCACCACCACCTACACTACCTCCACCGCCACTTTCACCGCCTGCACCACCTCCACCGCCAGCGACACCGTGAACTCGAAAGGGTGGGGGAGGAAGGTAAGGTTTGGGATCTGCAGGTAAGGTTCAAATATTCACTCACTTTCCACTTCTCTTTCACCCTGAAGCATTAAATAACACCCCATCACAGAATTTCAATCGCTTCTTCATTCATCACAACACGAGTATCTCGTTTCACCTCCCTAATGTTATTATCACATCGCTAAATCGATCATATCGACGATAAATCACCACCGGAACCACCGTCGGAGAAAACTACCGTCGTTAGAAGTCTCCGGCGAGGAGATAACTGCTTCCGATCGGTGATTACGTAAGTATTATCACCGTACACCGATTCACCGCCGGCGAGTTCTCACCGTCGTCCGCCGTTAGAAGTTTCCGGTGAGGATATTGTTGATTCACGTTTATATCAATCTCAATCTATCTGATGTAATCGATGACATTGTTTATGTCGGTTTTTTGTAAAATCAATCTATCTGAGGTAAGGTTTGGGATCTGCAGGGGGTGAAAGCGACACCGTGAACTCGAAATCGGGAGATGAAGAGGATGAATGGGTGGGGGAGGAAGGTAAGGGGGTTTTCCGATCAAGACGGTGGTGGTGGTTGTGGTGGCCCATCATCTTCATCTTCATCTTCATCTTCATCTTCAGGAGTGATGGAGAGATATGATGCTAGTATGCTACTACTACATTGATGAGATTTCGATGGATGGAGGTGGTGCAGGCAGTGGAGGTGGTGCAGGAGTGGTGCAAGGGGAGGAAGGGGTGGTGGGGGTTAGAGTTCCAATTAGGGGTTTTAGGTTGTTTGGGGGGGGGGGGTTTGGGTTGGATTATATTTAAGTTTTATTTTCTTATTTTTTATTGTTTTAAAAAATTACAATAATTATTCTGATCTAATATAATTTACACAACTAGTCCTCCAAATGGAAAATGACCAGAGTATCCTCACATTTAACTGTAAAAACTAACAGAGTTAGTGTCAGGGACCAAAATCGTTACAAAAATGAAACCACGGGGCATGATATGATCAAATATTCCTTTTTGGACTGAAATGGTTAAAATGATTAAACCACAGGGACCAAAACCGAAATTTACTCCTTTTTTAAAGATGTACACTTTCAAGAAAAGCTTCATTTTATGATCGGCATCGACAAGTCTCAGGTTGGATCAAACGAATATTCTGTTTTTATAAAACAAACAATATTAATTTTGTGGAATTTTAAACTATCAGGACGATGGACTAAATTAATGACAATGACATGTATAAAAGTTTGAAAAAGCTAAATATATGTGTGTGTATGAAATTATGTAATGATGATGTCACTTGGATGACAAATTATTTGTAAAGTTAAAAGAGTAATTCGGGACCTACATACTCTTGATGACTGTTTTGAATTATGTTATCCATCTTATAATTGATATATAGATAATTAGGTTACAATTCAGTGAAATACACGTGCTAAATAAATTTACTGTTATATGATTTACTAGCTATGTAACCCGTGTGTTACACGGGTTGAATAAATAAAAAATTAATATAATAAAATTTATTAATTATAAAATATTTTAAAATTTAATATCATTAAAATTATGTATTAGAAATGACTGTAAGTTATAAAATAGTGATATCAACTTTTTAAAACTTTATTTAAAAAAAAAAAACGTTTTGTTCTAAAACAAACCGTATAAAAATGTCATTTTTAAAATTTTTCTTATTATAACTCTTAAATTTAATTATTTTTTGTTTTAAAAAAATAACTTTTTAAAAATACCAATTTTAAATATCGTATTTTAAAAAAAATCTTATGCTTTAAATAAATTTATTATTTTATAAAAAATTGTTAATTTAGAAATAACATTAATAAATAGATCTCTTTATTAATTTATTAAATCTAAAAAAGTGTTAAATAGTATTATTAGTAATTAAGGTAATTATTTAATAGGAGAGAGAGACGGAAAAATTTTGATGAGAATGATTGTGGTGTTGACACGTGTCATCCCAGATACCCTTTTATTAGAGTAAGAAGATAATATAAAAGTTATGTCTTAAATACTGTTTAGTATACAGATTGAATAAAATCATGTATTACACATTTGAAAATTTAAAGTTAACATATTTAAAATTTTAATTATGAATAGTTATTAATTCATTATTAAATAACTACTATAGCATTCATAATTAAGAGGAGTGAGAAACGGAAAAACCAATTACTAGATAGCCTAGAATGGTGACAAGTATACGGATTTATTTATATTTATTAGTATAGAGATACGGAAATATATAAAATGAAACATATATCTAACTTTCATCTATGCATAGAAGAAACGATGGCGACTTTAATGAAAATTAGAACATATTTAGTATTTAATTAGAGATAAGGAGAAAAAAAACACTAATAAAAGAAAATATAAAAGCTCAAATGTCAAAGAATCATTTGAGTCAAGATCCAACAAACCTTTCATATATGGATCTCTTTCTTTATTTTATTTTATTTATTAAAATAAACTCATGAACCCAAACAATTTTTCCAAAACTGTTTATCATCCACATTTGAAGAACCATCATACAACTCATTCCATCTCTTTTCTTGACCAATCATCTTGCTATCTCCCCAATTCTTATCATCATCATCTTCATCACCATCATCATCATAACCATGATGATTATGATTATAACCATATCCTTGATCATACCCATGAGCTTGTTGATGAGTATAACCATACCCATGAGCTTGATGATGGTTATGATCATTTGTTTTACCATTCACATGGAACGAATGATCATAGCTCCAAGATTCAGCATCATGGTCATCCATGACTCCTTTCTTTTGTCCTTGTTCTTGCTCTTGTTGATGATGATCATACTGATAACTATGATATTGATGATACTGATTATAATGATGATGATCATGAGGAGGGTGATGATGATAATGATGATCCTGATGATGATGATGTTGTTGTTGTTGATGATGATGATGATGGTGATGGTGATGAACATCTGTATGGGCATCATCAGAATCAGCAGATGATTCATACAACAAGTATGGAGTGACATCAATCATGCCATTCTTCATCTTCCAATCGCGGTCCATATCGATCAATCTGCAATTAAGGGAATTAATAGAAGAATTAGTGGAAATGATGAACACAAGTATTGTTAATCACTTGGATTCTTTAATTATATAAGTGAGACCTTTAGGAAACTAAAGTTATCAACTTTAGTGAGTATGCGTTTGTTACAAACACATAGATTATTATATGTATATATATAGATGGTTGTGGCCAAATTAAGGTGGCTATTCGGTTTGAAATAGAAGTAGTAGAATGGAATGTTCTATTGGTATTAGTGGAATTTGGTCAATGGAAGGCATGGGGTTAGATTTAAAGAAAGTATAGTAGTCATTTTCTTGCATATTATATAAAATTTATAATTTTGGATAAAGTATTTTTCTTTATTATAACATTAACATATTAAATCTATACTTTCGTATTTTCTTAAATGTTCTATATACAAAGTTGGTTCGCTTTTTATTTTATTGTTGCATATATAAGTTTAGAAGTTTTCTAGTACGTTCTTTATTTTATAAAAAAAAGTGTATTAGTTATATACAATGCTACGATTTTAATAACAATATGAAAATGTATAACCGATTGTAAAATTTATTCATGTATTAGACTATACGTAGTGGATATTTGGGGGGCTCCAAACATGATGATATTGATACAAGTCTTCAAATATCATTACAAACTAAGTAAAAAATTAATGGCTATAAATCCATAGGGGTCCATGTCTTAACGGACGCAAAACACAATTTTTTTAAAATTATTACCCATCAATATGAACATCAAACATTAGTTAACCACTACACTTGATTTAAAAGATACTTTAGTGAAACTATTTTTTATCCACACAACATTAATCTGACATTTTAACTAAACAAACACTACACATAGTCTTAGCTATCAAATGTAAAATCTTATTAACAAAGCAGATGTGGTGAAAATGTATAAAAAAACGATTATTCTGTTGTTTTTTTCTTGAATTTATGACCATTCCATATGCATAAATCCTATTTTCAGGTTTCCTGTGTAAATCCTTTAATTTCATTATATCACATTTACCTTTTTTCAACCACAAAATTGCCATATTAATCTTCATAGCAAAAATCAAATGGTTGAAATAGTTAAAGATAAATTAATATGACTCTTTATATGCTAAGATGATTTAGAATAATAGAAATGTTTTCTTATTCGTTTATTCAGTAATTTTATTATTCTAAATAACTAATTAAATTGTATTCGTTTTTAAATAAGCAGTTGTAAAAAATGACTTACCATAACACGTGTTCTCTTACACTTCTTTTTAAAATTGGTGCGTTCTTTAACTTGAACTAATATAATAATATAGTATATATATTTTAAAATGTAATAACCTATTTATAAAAAATACTATATTAAATCTAAAAAATGGAAAGTATGCAGCTCTAATATAGTAATATCATTGTCCATTTTAAACGGCTTGGACCAATTTCACTCATCATTTCTTAATTTCCTTTAATACAATTAGCATTTTAATATCTATAACATATAATAAAAGAAGGTTTTCTTTTGACACGTGTCATCAATCTAGCATATCAAATGACACGTGTCATCATTTTAGCATATTCGAAAAATCATTTTCCCGCCTCTCTCTCATAATAAATACGAAAATTATAAAAATAATCAATTTGACTTTCCTTTTTTACTAAAATATCTTAAAACAAATATATATACATTTATGTTTATTGTCTCTCTCATATTAAATGATAATTATTTTAAATAAGTAAATTAAAATATTAAACATCTAAAATATAAATATTCTTTTTTTAATAATTTATTAATATATACTAAATTATATAATTTTAGACTTATTTTATCTTTAAATATAGAGTAATAATTTTAGATTTTATTTTTTGTTATAACTTTTAAATATTTATTATATTTTTATTTCACCAATAGCTAATTAAATTTAGAAAATAAAATATTTAAAAAACTAATAGTTTTGATATGTTTTATTTATTACACCCATGTAATACATGGGCTCTAACCTAGTTACAAATATAAAAGAAAGCTTTACTAAATTTACATTTAAAATATTGATATGCAAAATCTTTTTATACCGTATGAGAATCTTTACCATGTGTATTTGTTTCCAATTTAAAAGGTTTAAACTGAGCAGTGAGCACACGTTTTTAGTAATATATTTAACTTAATTAATTAATTTATTGTTTAAGAGATGAGTTAGATATCATTTAATCAACCGTTTGATTCCCGAATGAAGGCTTCGAAGAAGCTTAGAAAGAATACATATACAAAAGTGACCGAACCCTATTTTGGATCTAGTCCCTAAATATATATTTTCTAGAAAGTTTAGTAAATATGCTTCATTATTTATGGGGAACATAAATGGAACGTATGATCAATAATCTATTGCTTATTAATAGATAAAATATCAACAAAATTATGTAATCTTCTATCTTCAAAGTTTGTTGTATTTGAATGTAGTTATGTTAAAGAAAGATTAACTTTATAAACATGTAATACATTTCTAAAGAACAACCAATTTCATGCTAAAACACAATAGATAAACAATAGAGCATTAAATGCTAACTAATATGCACTACACACGAGTTATGTTCTTGCATGATTTTCTTTTACAAAATAATAATTAAGTTTTGAAAGTGTTTCAATTAAATTACTTAAGTTTATAAAATGTTTTAGTTAGTTAACTCGGCTTTAGTGATTTATTTAAAATTATAAGTTTTAACATGTTTTTTTTAATCATAGAAAACATATATTTTTATGCAGATGTGAAACAATGGCGTTATTTTAAGTATCTTTTTTTATTTTTTAAAAAAAATTAACATTTTTTTATTTTTAATATGATTTCATATATTAAAATTTTTGACCCCCATGTCTTCTCTTCCATTACTTTTTTGACATAAAAATTTCGATAATAACTCGGTTTGATGGTTTAGTGGTCAAAATTTTGAAAAAATATGCTTAATTGACAAAACTAAAACATTTTTAAATCTTGATTATTATTTTGTGACATCTCTATCTCTATACTAATAAATAAAAATCTTAAATTCCACTTGTCAGTATCCTACGGCTCCTCAACTTTTTTTCCCCGCCTATCTCTTCTATTAATTATACAAAGTTTTTCTAATTGTTTTGAGTTTTTTTTTTCTTTTGTCTCTCTCCTTTTATAATTGTTATTATAAAGTGTTTTATATTTCTTAAAAAAGTTAGGATTATTCATAAAATATTTTTAATAGATTAAACATTTCTTCTATTGTTTTTATAAAACATTTTGAAACTAACTATATAATTCTTATAAAATATGTATTAAAAACTATATAATATTTCATAAATATGTAACATGACTAAGAGTATAACTTTACATTTAAGCAACCCATATAATACACGGGGTTTAATCTAGTTTTCACATATGTATAATTTATGCAAGTATTTGACTGGTACTCCTTTGTATGGCAATAGGAAATAACATTTTAGTAAATTAAATAATATAAAGATAGTTATATTTTATAACGACATATTAAACTATTTTATATAGATACTATAAGTCTGGTCATACGGGTATACCCAATAGTGAAATGCTACTCACGCTCGCAAACACATAGATCGTTGGTAACCCGGCCATCCATCTGGAGAATATTACACAAAGTGATATTCAAACTCATGACTTACACTTTGAAAAACCGTGAAATTCTCATCCCAATCAATTAATATAGGGTTCATTAGCAAAATATTAAACTATTTGCTCAGTTTATTTCAATAATGTTGCAACCAATAAAATTTGAAGTGATGAAGTCATGTTAGTTAGTCTGCATTCACACAGTTGTTTTTTCGATGACTATTTATTAACAACTAACTTGTAGTTGAAGGGAATATTTAAGTGTCAAAATTACTTAATTTTAGAAATGTTTTTTAGTGAACATGTAATAAAATTTAATTTTATTGAAAAATCAACATTAACCCACCTACTGGTCGTTGAATGAGTTCAAATTTATAGTGTATTTGGATGTTAAAATTATAGATAAATTAAAATCTATGATCCTGACTACCACCTACTGGTTGTTGCCACTATCATCCTCAGCCTATCAAGTGCCACCACCACCACTGCTTAGTGTCGATGAAAAAAGTAACGAGGTGTGATAACAGTGTTGGTGGTAGCACTGGTTTGGGGGAGGGGTGATGATGGTGAGGGTGGTGGCAATGTTAGGTGTTGCAAAATTGGTGATGACATTGAAGACATCCTTGACAACGAATACGATTGGGAGGGGGGGGGGGTGTTGATGGAGGCGATTTGGAGTGGGTGGTAAGTGACGATGACGAAATAGGTATCACGAGTGGTAATGGGGGATTGGGTGGCGGGTGGTTGTATGGGTAACAAGAAGCAATCACGTATTCAATTCCTTATGTTGAATGCATTCATAATTTACAAAAAGAATGTTAAAATCTTTTGCCTGAATGATTTTGAGAAAAGGGCGTACCTGGTGCTGCAAAGAGCTCCCGCGTTTTCGCAGGGTCCAGGGAGGGTCTGTCCCATTTAAGGGAAGATGTACGCGGTCTTTCCCCCACATTTTGTGGGGAGGCCGTTTCCACGGATCGAACCTGAGACCTTCGGTCCCTTAGGAACAGCTTTTACCGCTGCGCCAAGACCCGCCCAGAGAAACGAAAAATCATTCCAAGGCAATGTGGTATGTCCGATCAAGGTTTTTAAAAGCATCAAAGCAATGGCATACTTACTGGTCAAAAATAGATCGGATAAAAAGTGAAATAATTGGTGTATTTCAATTTACTTTTGTAACATGGTGGTCGTGGATGTGTTTGCTATGTCTTTTTCATCTTTGAATAAAATATGACGCACTAAAATAATATTTGATGTTGAGGGACATGGTCGGCCCTGAGGGGGTACACGACCGCCCAGAGATTGATCTTTTTATAAACCTGAAATTTCTAAAAAGAGTGTATTATATATATTTAAAAAAAGACCCCCCCCCCCCCCCCCCCCCCCGCCCTTCCCCCTCTAATACATTGTTAAACATTTAAACTCACTAGACTCAACAAACTCATTAACATTATAATTATTTTAGCACCTATTAATATTTTATTTATTTTAACACACTATCATTTATCTATTACTAGATTTTTAAACCAATAAGAACGATCAATTTATCGAACTACGGTCTTTTTTTCTACTCGTACATGGCCCAAAATTTTATATATGAATTATTTACTTTATATATAAATAGTCCGTTTTTCTCTACTTGGCCAGGACCCAATTTTTTTTTTTACTGATTTTTGAGGACGACGCTATAACTTCAAATTCTGATTCATTTATGATTTATGAATAAATACATCAGAGTGAAATTCGGATTTCAATTTTAATTGTACAATAGGAGTCCTTGACAAACATAATTAAAATTCAATTCAACCGGATATCATCCAAATCTTGAAGGTAACGCACCATGAGTTAAAATTTTATCTATTATAAAACCATTAATAAAGGAGAGTTTTGATGTATTTAATATCAAGGGAAATTACAAAGTATAATATTGCTCTAGAGCCTTTAAAGAATGATATTGTTCTAGAAGACCGAGATCTCATACTATCACGTGGATATCATGTGGTTGCAACTAGTATTTTGAAAGAATGAAAATTATAAAATAATTGAAAAAACATTTTAACCTTGGGCCTTTAAAAGAATACTTGAAGATCCAGGTTACCTTTTTTATAGGTAAAACAATGGGATAATATGAATTTATAAATCTATCTATTATAAGAAATAAGGTTTTGCATAAACACTTGTTACAAATCTAGATATTTTAATTTTAAATTTTTTACTTCTTTTTCCTGTAAGATAATTACATTAACTAATATGATATTTTTAAAAATTTTATAGACTTAAAATTTTTAATAAATTAAGAAAGACTTCTTCTTATAAATGTAATTTTTAAATAGACAAACTTTTTATATAATAACAATTTTCTAAAACATCAAACTTTATTAAATTATGATATATATTAAAATGCTTGTTCCTGAAAATACTTTTTTAACAAATTATGAAATATATTTAAATCAGTGATAAATTAAGGAAATTTTAAAAAAAGTACATTTTTAAATGTACTTTTTGGAACAAAAGTTTTCAATTTTATTTTATATATTTCTTTTGAAAAAAATAAAAGTTTAAAAATAAAAGTTAAAAAATGATATTATTATTTTATTACTTATAATCTCTACATATACGTATTTTCAATCATATTTTATCTCAAATTATCATTTTATAATTAATAATATTTCGTTACTAACAATTTAATATTTTATAATATTTAACCCGTATAATATACGAGTTACTGACCTATTACTAATATAAATAAGGTAAAAGTACATTACATAAATAAAAAATTATCTAAACAAGAAACACATATCACTTTTGGCCCCTTCTAGAAGAAAAACAGAGTGAATATCCAATTCGTTACTCCACGTTGTGAACTACATGATAATTATTTTCATTATATGATTTGAAAAATAATTTTATCGTTTTTTAATGTTCGTGGCTGTCTTATGTGTCTCAACGGCAATATTCACTCATGAATTCTATTATTTGATTCTTATTTACCCTTTGCACACGTAAAGAATATCATTAATAAGACTCTGCAAGTAAATAGTGTGTTCTTTTGGTTGACAATAAACAAAGGTAAAAATCACACCATTAATCATCTTTAAGAAGCTTTAAACATGCTTGGGTAAAGATTTATGAACAAAATTCATAGATAAATAATATGAGGTTGAATTCAGTTTAACTGTAGTCAACTCCCTCAAAATGGTTACTTATCACTTGTTGATATTGTATTAATAATCAAATTCTTTGGTTTCAAATTATCATTTTGGTAAACTTGATGTTGTTTGCTTGTCTTTTATCTTTAGACAGTTATTGATTATATCTTAAAAGCAAAAACCTTTGATTTGAAAAAAAACCCTAAAACACATGATATATGAAAATAAAGCCTAACGATCCTCATAATTGTAAGACTCATGCTTCACAACCATGAATACCATGCTGCTATAAACAAATTTCAAGTCCAAGTTCATGGTCAAAAACAACCCATGAGGCCTTATCAAATATTTAAATCTGAAACTTCTGATTTTTAGATATATTTAACATCCTTTGGGTTAGAAGTGTTATTAGGACATTATTATCCTTAATTGTATAAATATATTACTTTCTTCTGAATCTGCTTTGATCTGTTGATAAGAATATGAAAAAAATTCAAGTACATCACCGTAAGATACATCAAAATTGAATATAGAGTTAATTTCAAGAGTAAATTACCATTTGCATCCCTGACGTTTTCCCATTTTAACCACTTGCGTCCTTGCAGTTTCAGAGTCTCGGTTTGCCCCCTAACGTTTCCTTTTTATCTCCATTTGAGTCCAAAACACTAACGGCGTTAGATTTTTCTGTTAACTTTTGTAAAATGACAAAATTACCCTTATTATTAATTCACATACCCTTCATTCTCACCTTCACACCTTATCATTTCTTTCTCCCTCTTTCTCCCTGTTTCTCTCTCTCTTTCTATTTTTTCTCCCATACCCTTCAGTCGATGGAGATGGGGGGCTGCGATGGTGTTGATGGGGGCTGCGGTGGTGGAGATGGGGGTCGCGATGGTGGTGATGGGGTGGTTGCGCTGGTGGTGATGGGGGTCGCGACGGTGGTGATAGGGTCGCGATGGTGGTGATGGGGGTCGTGATGGTGGTGATGGGGGGCTGCGGTGGTGGTGACGGGGCTGCGGTGGTGGTGATGGGGGTCGCGGTGGTGGTGATGGGGGTCGTGATGGTGGTGTGGGGGGTCGGGGGGTCGTGATGGTGGTGATGGGGGGGTCTGTTTCTTAATTTCATGTTCGAGTGATCTGTAACGATCGATAATTAGCAGCCAAAGTATACAAATACTGCGATGGTGGTGTGGGGGGTCTGTTTCTTAATTTCATGTTCGATTTCTGTTAGGTTGGGGTTCAATTGACTGATTGATGCCGTCGGAGCCACTGCAAATCGATCGGAAGGAGTTCTTGAAGGCGGCGTCGTCGGAGCCGTTGGAAATTGTGCCGAATCGATGGAGAGATTCGCCTGCAACTTCGTCGTCTCAATGTAACGACTATGGATCTCCGTTGTCGTGTCGGTGGGGCGGTGGTCGTGGAGGTTCTGATTTCCGCCGGCCGTTTAGCGGTTAGTTTTTTTTGAGGTTTTGTGTTTGGTGAGGGGATTAGGGCTTTGGGAAGTAGAAATTTGTGTGCTTTGAGGTTAAATGAAACGATTAGATCTTAGTTGTTAAGTTTTTCTTGATAATCTTTCCTTTTAATCTTGTGTATCATTTTCAGTTTTTCTAACGGGAGCATAGGCTTATAGAATTAGGGATTTGTTCATAGATCTGACTTCTGAGAGGATGATATTATTGACTGGTGTACTTAGATAATATCACTTGCGATTTTCAGAAGGAAGATGGCTGGTGATAATTAGAAACTGTTGATGCTAATTCGAATTGGGGTTCGGGATCTTCATTTGCAGTATTTGTATACTTTGGCTGCTGTGGTGGCGATAGGGTGGTTGTGGCGGTGGTGATGAGGCTGCTATGGTGGCAATTGGGTGGTTATGGCGGTGGTGATGAGGCTGCTGTGGTGGCGACCAAGTGGTTATGGTGGTGGTGGTGATGGGGTGATTTGAAGAAGAAGATAATATTGATAGATGGGACCCACAAGTTTTTTTATATTAATATAGTATTAAGGGTAGTTTAGTCTTTTCAATAATAATTTTAACAGAAAAACTAACAGTGTTAGTCATTTGGATTCAAATTGAGATAAAAATGAAATTATATAGACTCAAATGAAGATAACATGAAACGTTAGGGGGTGAATGGTAATTTTGAAACCGCAGGGACGCAAGTGGTTAAAATGAACAAATGTCAGGGATGCAAATGGTAATTTACTCTAATTTCAATTTTGCTCCATAAGATTTGATAAAAATAACAATTTTTCTTCAAAAGTTTAAAAATATCAATTTCAATCCAAAAGTTTCATCATTTATCTCATTTTTAGTCCAAAGTTTATTATTTTGGATTTAAACTGAAACAACTAATAAAATTTTTGGACTGAAATTGAAACAAATTATGAAACTTTTGAAGGTAAATTGATGTTTTTATTCTTTTGAAGTAAAATGATTATTTTTTTACAAAACTTAAGAAGCAAAAACAAATTTAACTCTAGAATCTAACACGATTACTCCTAACATAAGTGCATGAAAAAAAAGATATACTAGTGCCACCACAAGTCCATCATAATAAACATCACACAAGAGACCTCTAACCATGCATTTTAGTAGGAAGAGACAATTATACTTTCCTTTAAACCTAAAAGGACAATACCCTCCTATTTGAACAAAATTTAAAAATATAATAATCATATTAACAATAACAAAAATTAAAATATATGTTAGTTATAATTAAAAATTCAAATTATTGTTTTATAGCCTTTGCCTTATGACTAAACCAACACTTCTTATGTCAATAGTCAAAAAGGATTAATTTTTTATATACCCATCTTAAAGTATGAAATATATATGAATATCCAAAACACATTCTCAATTTTTTTTATATCTTACATGTTAAACAACAATATTTTAAATTGTCATATTTTCAGGAGCAAGAGGAACATGTAGAGTAAAATAGTAACCAATCATAATTTTTTTAGAAATAGTATCTGTTACGATAAATCGATTATATTAATAATTCTACTAGAAAACGTCAGGCTCACCTAGTCACCTTCTTTGTTTTATAAACGACAAGTTAATGGTTAGTAAATTATTAACACCAAACTAGTAATTATTCACCCATGTCAGTGATTATCATTCACCCATGTCGGGCCCACCTTCATTTTAATAGAAGAAAAAGACATTTGAATGAAAATGAAGCATGGTTTCTTGACTTCCATAAATTGTTTGTTGGGTTTGAAAATTTACATTTGACATAAATATATTATAGCATTGAAAAGGTCGTATATTAACTTGACCGTCACTATATAATGATTCATATGTGTAGACATGTATATCAATTTATATTTGGTTTCATACACACACGAGAGAGAAATATAAAGTTCGTTATCTTTAAAAGTATAAAAATCAATCGGAATCATTAGCTACATCAATCTAATGGTTAGGATTGGCGTTTTGACATTTTGTAATTAACTGAAGTTAATAATGGTCATGGTAGAGTGGAACCCGTCTTTTTTATTCTCATGAATTTTTAAACTCAAATAGTTTTTATATATTTTATTATTTTTTTAAAAAATATACATACCATAATTCAAAACTGTATTCATGTTGCCATATATATATAAACATCGTTCTTTATAAGGTGTAAGACGTTGTGCGACAAAGTGTGCACCCAAACCTATTTATACTATGTGAATTTGTGTCCAACCAATCTGCATTATGCGGATATGCTTCTAGGTCTATACAAGTTTTATTGCGCATTGCATATGTCTTTCTTATTACATGATGCAAATGTGTGCTAGAAGTAGTGGTGTTTAATTTCGGATATCCAAAATTCTGATATCCGATAATTTCGGATGGTGGATTTCAGTATCCGAATCCAAAATTTTAGGAAAGTTTCGGATATCCGAATTCTTTAAAGAATATAATTTTTTTTAATATTTTGTTTATAAAAATTCAATATTTTCTATTAAAAAGGTTTTTGAATATCCAAAGTTTTTATAAAATATCCGAAATACCCGAAATATCCAAAATTTCTAACTAATATATATTATTTAATCATTTTTTAAAATATTTAGGATAATTTGGAATATACGAATATCCGAAAATCCTCAAAAACACTATTTGAATCCGAATCCGAATTTTCAGATATCCGAAACAAGTACACGTTTCACACCTTCTTTCGTTTCTACACATTGTTTACAAGAAAAAAGATGTTGTAATGATTTCTATCACACAAATACATTTTCCTACATTACAACTATGCGTTTAAGAGATTCTAATGGTATGTCCAACCTACGTATATTGCTTCTAGAATTACATGTACATTAATGAAAACACGTAGCCCTCACTCAAACTCACGCAAGTACACGCCGTGAGAGACACAAAGTTATTTTTATTTTATTTTATTTTATTTTATTTTATTTTATTTTATTTTATTTTTTTATTTTATTTTATTTTATTTTATTTCACTTTATTTTATTTCATTTCATCGGGATCACCCTTTGAAATATGATATGATTGAAATTACATGTTAGTAAGGACTATAAGTAATAAAATAATGATATTATTTTCTTTGAACTTTTGTTTTAAATTTTCTTTATCTAAAAAAAATTTAAAAAGTTCTTCTAAAATAAAACATTTTAAAAATGTTATTTTCTAAAAATTTCTTACTATAACTTTGAATTTTAATTTTTTACGGTTCATAAAAAACTTAACCTCTAAAAACATTTATTTTAAATATTTTGTATTTTTAAAAAAGTTTAATATTTTTAAAAATTACTTATGTTATATAAAAGATTGTTTCTGTAAAAACTATATTTATAAAAAGTACTCTTTCTTAATTTATTAAAATTATTTTAATCTAAAAAGGATTAAATTATATAATTAGTAGTTAATGTAAATATTTAATATGAGAGAGAATAAAAAAATTAGACTTAAGAGGTCTAATATTATTAGGGGTAACTTTGTAAAATAGTAACCAACTTTCAAAAGTGTTTCAATTAGGTAACTCAAGTTTTAAAAGTGTTCTAGTTAGGTCACTCAGTTTTTATATTTTATATAAATTAAAAGTCTTAATATGTTTTTTAGCATGTTATACTTTTGGTTTCAATTAGAAATATTTTTTTCTATCTTTTGATGCTGATATGGAACGTTGACGTAAATTTTAGGTACTCTTTTTTATTTTTTTTCATAATTAACATGTTTTTTTTATTTTTAATAGAATTTTATATATTGTAAATTCTGACCACCACGTTTTCTCCACCGTTACTTACTTAACATAAGAAAATTTAATGATGACTCGATTTGATCATTTGATGGTCCAATTTGAGAAAAATATGCATGATGACTAAATTAGAACACTTTTGAAACTTGATTATTATTCTGTGATATTTTCCCAATATTATTACAAGTGGCAACTTTAAACTTTCTTTTATTATAATAGATAGATTTTTTATATATTAACTTGAGGACGTTTAAACAAAACCACTTTTAAATAGAAAACCATGATAAACCTTTATAAGTATTTATATAGTAGTAAACAATTGTCACTCCCAACTCTGATCCTAATTGAAAACTTGGTTCTCCTTTCATTAAATCAAACAATTTGTGCTATTGTATCACTTTTAACTTTGATTTTCTTTGATCAACATACAATATTTCATACCATTATATTCCATTCAAATGTCACCACGATTCACTATTTTATTTATCCTTCATTTTAATATTCATAAATTATCTCACAGTATTAATAAATAAATACTTTTAGAATGTTACAAGAAAGGTGTCATTTTACAACGGAAAATTAGTTATTGATTAATAAAATGTGGGCAATTTTTTTAACATCCCTTAAGAGTCAAGTTTGAGGTGGTCAATAAATAAAAACTAGTAGGTTTTTGGATAATATTTAGTGACTAAACTAAATAAATAAAAAACTACGACTGTAACTATAATTAAAGTAATTCCTCTTAAACCGTTTAGTTGCACAATGTTATTAGGTTTGTCCCGATTCGTTATATCAAGATAGAATCAAACAACGAGTAGCATAACTTATCGTATAGACTGTGATAAACTTGATTTAACTTACTAAGTTTTCAAGCAACTAGAAGTCTAGAAATCATGTTTTGGTACCAAACATAATTAACTAGTAATGTGTCATAAGAGAAACAAAATTGCGGTGTATAAGAGGAGGTGATTGCCAAAAATACAAGTTGCAATATATGAACCATGGTCTAGTCGTTTAAGATAGGCCTTCAAGATTTAAAACGTTTATTGATAGCTAACGTTTCAATGAGACACGATGGTTAGAGAGACATCTCTAAAGCTTTCATCGCAAACCACTGCCCGAATCGTTTAAAACGTTTATTGATAGCTAACGTTGCAACATATGAACCATGGTCTAGTCGTTTAAGTTAGGCCTTCAAGATTTATTTCTTAATCTTAATCTTAGGGGCTGTTTGACAATATCTGAATGATTAAGTGCTGAACCAATAAGAGGTCTGAACTATTAAATGCTGAACCATTAAGAGGCCTGAACCATTAAGATCTAGTATATCGCTTAACTATTCAAAGACAAATGTCTGACCAATTCAGATAAGAGGTTTTAACCATTCAGCATTAGACCTCTTAACCATTCAGCATTAATATAATGCTTAACCATTCAGAGGCAAATGTCTTAACCATTCAGAGGCAAATGTCTTAACCATTCAGACATTTGCTCACGAAACAAACAGTCTGAACCATTAAGTGCTGAATCATTCAGACATCTGAACCATTAAGAGGCTGATTAAGAGGCTGATTAAGAACTGCCAAACAGGCCTTAATCTTCTTAAGGAAATTGGCTTAATAATTTAAGCAATTTATTTAATAATGAAAACTCATTTAATTTTCAGTTTTCTTCTATGGGCTTTGATAGTGACGAATGAGAAAGACAAGAAGCCCGTCAGAGGTCATGGGTCATAGTCATACACTCATAAGTCGCACCCATTAGAAAGTTCGACAAATGACAAATTAAAGTATAACCATCTTTTTTACTTGCATATTTTAAACGTTTTTAACTTGCAAATTTTAACATATTTTAAACACATTAAACGGGTCGATTTTGTATATGTTTTAGGTCTATACCAGACGAGCATCATTCACAATCGGTTTCTCAGAACAACAGCCCGTTAATCGCAGCTAACCCGTATCGAACATGAATACCAAGTACCACTTCTTAATGATAGAGACTCACCAAACTTCTCTATGATTTGGGTCAACCTCTTTCCCATATGTGTTGCGTAAATATGACTCTAAAACGAGCTTAGATAAAATAATCATAAAATTTGAAATTAGAATACTTTTAAACTCACTTGTGATGCAGTTAAATCAAGTAGTCAAGATCCAAGTGCTCAACTTCTAGAAAAGTTGGTAATTTTCTATCTTTTTGGTAGTGATCTTACGTAACCTATCTATACCAAATGTTTGCAGAAAGTTTACCTTTAAGTTGTTTAATTAATAATGAAACAGGTTGACGAGTTGTTAGGGTTGAAGGTTATCTAAATGAAGTATTCAAACGCGTAAAACCTCTGAAATCGAATTATTTTAATAGTTTGATCGGTATTGTAATACGCGATTAGTATAGTTTCTATGACAATGATTTCATATCTATACTAGATTTGCTTTTTTCATATTATTGAAACAACAAATATGATTAAGGATCTATCTTAACTTATTTAATTCACACATGGGATGATGTAATGATGCAACTTTATATTTTACATTAAACAATAAAAAAAACTACAAAAATTCCGGTCGCGATCGCGTAAAGAAATCACAATATTCAATCATCTAAGTTTAAAAAATACATACTAAAACCTTTTTATTTTCCATGAGTTTTATAAAAAAAATTATCAACCAGGTGCAAATGGAAGAACAAAAAACCATTTGGAAAGCTACAAATTTGTCAAAAAAATGCTACATATTTATTTCTTTGGGTTGGCTGATGATCATGAGCATTCTACTTGCAGAATGCAAATAAGCAAAGCATGCAATAACAAGATTTTAGTATCTTACCATAAATTGAGAGGCTAAATTGCTTTCAGTCCAGCAAGCTCGCGCAGTTTCTCGCATAGTATGAATGTGATTGTAGTTTGTGGGCCTAATCGTGCAAAAATCGCAAAGCCCCTGCAATTTATTAGTCAAACCTTAGTACATAAGATGAATAGGATTGAAATAATGCAAGAAATCTAGATGTGTCAAAATGACAGGAGGCTAGGCAGGTTAGGAAGCTGGTCAAAATGGGAGGTTTTTGTGACGGTTGAAATGGGTCGGGTCAGGTTGGGTAGGGTTGGTTGACATAAGATACTTTTTGTCCAATTTCTTTTATAAGCAATTAGTGAGTAAAATACAGTTATAGGAATTATATTATATCAACAATAGTATAATTTATATATAAGCAATTGGGTCAAAATGGTGACCTCATCCTATTCAACCGATTTGACACATTTCTTTTCAGTGATAGAACACATACAAAACTAATCCATTTGCTAGTATACAGATCAAAATTTTGACCTCTAAATAAAAAAGAAAAAAAAGAAAAAAACGGGTATTGTTGGTCCTCACCCTTTGTAGAGTCCTCGAGGTCCCTCTGTGATCAAAACCTAGAATTCAAACACTAATAAATCAGGCAACTCAATTGAAAAGGAAAAAAAAATCAATTTAAGAACATGATATTTGAAAAAAAACTTGAAATCACAAAGACAAGCTAATGACGCAGAAACTTAAAACTAATTCCAACAATAATCGTAATGCTAAACCTTCAAGGGGGTACCGAGTACATTTGAGTCCCTCTAGCAGAGGGCTCATGTTTGAATCCAACTTCCAATGGTTTCTACCTTTAACCCCCTTGAAGGCCACCTATCCAACACGAGCTTTATTTTAGCTGATACCCTGGTTAGCAGGGTATTTGGTAACGGGTTCTCATGGTTACCAAAAAACAATTGTAATTATGAATTTTTATAAAAGATAAATCAGAAATTAATAAGCTACCTTATATGCACAATGGAATCCGTTTTTATAAGCTCCATCTCTCATAGATTCTCTTTGTAGCATGAGACGGGTTTTAACCATGTCCATAGGTGCAGTTATTAGGGTGCTCATTAAGCCTGCTATTGTACTCGAGCTTCATAAGATGCAGAAAAAAAACTATTAGAAACATGCGGCATATGACACTTATTAATTGTTCTGTTTCATATAATTTAAAAGAAAGATCAATTTTGAAACTTAAAAACGAAGCTTACTTTTAATATTTTTTTTTTCACTCTTTTAAGTATTTTTTTGGCATATGTTCCTAACTGCCTATGTGGGAGGTAACAGACATCAACAAGGTGGAATCAATTAAAATGAGGATTGGTTGCTAAAATCGATTTTGACCCTTCCTGTGAAACGAGCACCAACTGATTAATTCTTAAGGAGTTCTTATTTTTGTGAGTTCTCAATAAACACTTGCCTATATATACATAACAATGTGATAAGTCATGCTTTGAAATATTATAGAATTACTCCATCTGTTGCTTGAAAGATTATAGGTAGGTACACATACACAAGATGAAGATTGAATCCTTCTTCAAGAGAGGTCCATTTTAATAGCACCTACATTATAGTCACATAAACAAAAATGACAATGAGGATTATGCATAATTGATCCTACAGAAGATATTTTGTAAATGATATAATTGTGGGCATAAGTTTTAGGAGTAAACCCGTTTGAACTCATCATATGTAGCCATTTGTGATGCAGTTAAAGCCCCTGCCCGGGCCATGGCGGGCCCAACCCCCTTCCACAGAGCTGTTACCCCCTCTTTTACAGCAATTTTCTGCAGCTCACCGATTGCTCCTGTATGCATTCTAGGGTTCATTTGCAGGCGTACCTAAACAACAACCATCTTTTCATTTATAAGCAAAGGGAAGATGCTAAAGATAACAAATTTTTGGCACCATAAAATGGAATGCAGTGTTTGTGTAGTATAAGTATCAAATCTGTTTGAATGTGTACGAGTTAAATAAATACGCTTTCACCTTTACAACTTCCATAGGGTTGGTCAGCAAAGTGGCAAAAGCGCCAGAAACAACTCCAGATGCAATCTTCATCAAGACGTTAGTGGACTCAAAGGCCAGTTCACACAAATTTTTAGAAGGTTCATACAAACCTAAACGTAGACCTCCATAAACAACTGACCTAGTCAATGCCGGGGTCAAACCAAGATACAAGGCCTGAGGTCCTTCTTTCTTCACAACTTGAACAAAAGTTTGTCCCTGCAAATACCAAAACAGAAGAATTCAGTCGATTAATCTTGTTTAAAACAATCAATTATAATAGATAACAGAGTTGGTTTTACCATTCCAGTTAACGGTCCTCTTTGTCCAACAAGTTGCATTTGTAGTCTAACTTTGAGTACATCTGCATGCCATAACAAATTTCCTTGCCTTTATAATACACAAGTAAAAAGGGCAATTCCAATCCATTTACATAAAAATGAGTCGATTTGAGCTCTACTTTTTTCTTACGCGTTAATTTGACAAATCTAGTTAAAAGAAAAGTGACCAGACCAATTAAACTGTTTGAAATTCTCCCAAACCACACCCAAGTATCAACAACCTCCTAAATTGTTTCACTAAAAGTAAACCAATTATAGCTATAAACTGAACTAACAGAACACATCAAACAAGAAGCATTGGCGCATCAAAACAATAAATAAACAATCAAACTCCACAGAAACAGATCAAAGCCACAACTGCAAAATAAAACTACTCAAAACTGAAAGAAGAAACCTAATGGATGTGTTATGCCAGTGGCTGCAGCAACAGCAACACCACTTGTTCCAAAGTGAGATGCAACTTTCGACGGTGAAGTCCACCAACTCCCGTTCTTCTCCCCGCCCAAATCACCTGAAAATTGCAAATTCACCAATCAAATCCTCAATTATATCACCAATTTCAAACACTCACCCCATTTTCTAACGATAAAACAGCTAAATTTTACTCAAATAAGCCGAATAACATTAACAATACGCACAAATTCAGCAAAACGCACAATTCTAGCAGTATACGAACATAACATGAACCCTAGGCGTAATACAACGAAATAATCACAGAATTTCAGCGAAAACGACGATGTTGCGCACGAATTGTAACATAATTAAGAAGTATAATACGATTAAGTGTTTGAATCTACAGGATTAAGAGAGAAAACCTGAAGCATTGTTGGTTCCTTCAGGCATCTGTTGATTTACGTTTTTTCGTTTGGATGTTTGCACCTTACGTTCACCCTTGTACGCTACTCTGTTGAAATGTAAGTATTGGGATGTGTACGATTATGACCCTTAAGTTTATGAGAAGTTTCATATAAATAACTGAACCGATTGAGAAACTGATATGGAATCCGAAATAACCGAATCAATTGAGAAATCGGTGATGGGAGATAAATAAAAAGGGCGTACCTGGTGCTGCAAAGAGCTCCCGCGTTTTCGTAAGGTCTAGGCAGGGTCCGTCCCATTTAAGGGAAGATGTACGCGGTCTTTCCCCCACATTTTGTGGGGAGGCCGTTTCCACGGATCGAACCTGAGACCTTTGGTCCCTTAGGAACAGCTTTTACCGCTGCGCTAAGGCCCGCCCTCTAATGGGAGATAAATAGATGATGGAAAAACCGAAAGACCGAATCGAAATAGCCTAAAGAATTGAGAAACAAATGCTTCGGTTATGAGATTTTGGATAACCAACTTCTATGGTTCGATAATTGTTACATATGTATAAATAATTGATACGTCGTAATGCGCAGGTAAAACCTATGATAGGAATTATCTATTATTTAATATTATCTATGTTTAGATCAATATATTAAAAATTGTTTATTTAGTTTTAACCAGTTGGCCATTTGAGTGATAAATTTGGTCGCGTTTTGCATGGGTTGATCTATAAACCAGCATTGTGTTTTGTCAATTTTTTTTTTTAAATTTTCTAAACAATAATTTTGCTAATATTATTAAACATGAATTCTTAACTATTTTTAAATAGAACATTTTAAAAAGTTATATAACCTTTCCGTTTGTTTGACACTTTGACCCACTAATGTTTTAAATACATATTGTATTATTTATTTGACATTTAGACTTATTCAATCCATCTAGACGTAACATCATTTTTCACTCACTAAGTCACAAACTCTCATTCAAGTTGGTGGGGACGTGGGGTGGTGTTTCATGAGAGACCACACTCATTCACTTAGGTGTATAATATTTATTACACAATTCACAACCCATCATAAAATCCGTAACTTTCCTCTCATTCACGAGTGAGAAAGACCGGATCCACCATCCACCTCCCATGCTCCACTCATTCAACCACGTGGGGCGTGCTCTGCCCCTCCCGCTAACGTGAGAGCACTTTCACATCAGCTCTTTCATGCAAGGGACATATCTTTCTTAAATCACCTGAACCCTCAACACGACTAAGTTAAAAATAGTCACCTTCTTATCTCTACTACGTTCAGTTACCTTTAAGGGTTGATACACATCTTTTAAAACATCTATTTCGGTATTACCTATGCATTTTTAAATTAAATTATATATTTAGAAACATAAATATTTAAAACAACACATAATTTTCATCGATAAAAAAGTTACATAAATAAGGCAAAAATAAGATGTTAAATTTAATATTCGCCGTTTGAATCCAGGTTGTTCAATTTTATTAGACGTGCAATGTGTTCCATAATTTTAAAAAATTATAACTCAATATATAAAATCTAACCCTAACCATCATTTCATTGTATTTTGATCTTTCGGCTAAGTAATTAATTATTCATTAGAACTTGGAGGAAATTTTGTTTGTATAAAAAGAGTTGATTATATATAATTTTATATGGTCAAAAAGAATAATTTTTTTAGTTAAATGGGATAAACAATCATAGGACCATTAGTAATGATCAAAATCACGACTTGACCTGATGTTCATAAACCCATAAACACAACCCGCCACCCCTACCCTGCTTCGAAAAATAAGTGTGTTCATAGGATCATCAGTCTTGCAATTCATGAAAACATCAAAACCAAATTCAAAAATTTGAACTACTGTAGACAAAACTTTCTAAACTGGTTTTAATTTTCAGCAGCTGTAGTAACATAGAGGAGGCAAGCGTTATCTGAACACATAAACACATTACAAAACAATAACGGTCATTGTTTGTCGTCTAAATTTTGTAAAGATCAAAATGGCATCTGGGATTTGTACCAAAAATTAATAAAACCCATGTTTCAAAATTGGCCATTTTGACAGCTCGCTAAACTATAGGCACAAATATACAAAAAGATTTGTAAGTTCATGTTCCTAACCACCATGAATATGCTGGATTCCGATTTTCATTCTTTTTCTGGCATACCGCTTCATTTTCACATGCCCCTTGAACAGTTGGTACCTGTATTTTTGAAATCTCAAAATTTAACATGGTGTTAAAAACACAATTTGTTGACTATTGATGCATAATAATCTGATATGTTATTTATATATATAAAAAGATTAGATGGGCAGATCAGACATGTTGGGTAAGGCCTAAGGATCCAAACAGGTTGGACTATCTTGAAACACTTTGTATCCTTTTTTATAATGGTAAAAGATTAAAAATTGGTTACATGCAATGAAAAAAAAAAACAATGTTTTGACATAAAATGACAACAAAGTGAAAGCAAGTCAATTTTTTGTTATATAAGTGCGCACAGACATAATTTTTGTTATATGATTCCAACTATACTATTTTACCATAAGTGTAAGCTTATGGTAAATGATTCAGAAGATTTTATGCACTGAAATCATCATTTGCGCTACTTTAAGCTTGTTTCCTTTCAAACTATTTTGTATGTTTTACACACTTGACCAGTTGACACATTATGATTCAAAAGAAATATGGTCGAAATTGCCACCTCCATAATTTTTCACTTACAAAAGTAAATGGAACGACCCACAAAATAAAATTCTTGAATTTGCATGAATATGACCATGCATACGTGTATCCCTTTTGGGTACATGAACTGTATAAGAAAGACCTAGGGGCATAAATGAACAATTTGCAAATTTCACCTATTTGATGTTTTTCAATTACCTTGCATAATCTAGTTTCTGAGTGATAATCCCATTTAGTAAGAGTTCTGAACTGTAAACTGCAGCCCCTACAAGTACACATACATACCATAAGTTTTTCATGTAAAATTTTACTGGTAATAACTTGTGTATGCTTAATGAAATAAGTATCGATACATACCTTTGTCTAAAAATGGAACACATACTTCATAATCTTTTTCACAAGACAATATTAAAAGATTATCTGAGATCTTGCACTCCATGCTAGCTTGCTTAACACCTTCCATAACCTGGGGAGCATCTCATGATAACAAAGTTTCTCAAAGTCAACGCATACAGCCTCCTAACTCGATTTATTCAAAGATTTGCATTCTTTTTGTAATCATAATTAATGCATTAGTTATTTATATTGATATAAGAATAAAAGATGGAAAACGTGCTTGTGTCAACACCATATATAGGTGGCCATTTTGACCCAAACTGAAACGAAATGATTCAAAGCCAAACCCATTTTAATCATTACCAAAACCTGTTTGACACTTTGACACGCCCATCTTTCTGCCTCTACGGATTTTGTGTAAAAGTTCATGATAATTGTGGTGTGCAAAAAAAATATAAAATCATATACATTAGTTCACTCAAAGATCTAGACTATCATCGTAATCTTATATTCCTATTGTTTCTGTAATCATAATTAATGGATTGATTATTTATAACATAAATTTGAAAAATGGACAAAAAAGTGATTGCAGGTCAGCCCTTATGCCCCAAACAAAATAATGGCTCGTTTGAGCTCAAACTTGTTTTGACCTGTTACCCAATTGGCTTGACCCGCCTACCTTGCCACATCTAGGTGTTTTGAAGTAGATTATGATATTGTCGTGAAATGTAAAACAGAAAAAAGAGCAGGGTTGCACCTGGCCTTGACATGCTTTGATTAAGTTTATAATCATTTCTCTGTCAGGTTCCACATTTGAGGTAATGAAGACTCTCTGATCCTGGTAATCAAAACCAAATGCTTGGATATGTATTTTAAAAGTGATGTTGAATTATTAAAATCAATTGTAATAATGCGCGGTTAATGACATGGTGTTTGGATGTGTTTATGCTGCTTAAAATTATAACAAGCACTATTGATGGTGCCAACTACCGAGTGCTACCTCTTGAGACAAGGTGTAGAAAATAGGGTGTGCATGTGTGTGTATCTTTCCGTTTGCAAAAAAATATATTTAAAAAAGTAATAGGTGAACTGATTGTATAATCAATACAAAAGCAGGTTACTCAAAACACTAGAAATTGGTTCATAAGTACACGTCCAAACACACCCATATTACCTTTAGAAGTGGATGTGATCTTGCACGAGATAATGAAAGAAGCATATTAAATCCGATTTCTTTTTCCTTTTTAGCATCCCTAAGTATGTAACTATTGTCATCAATAGTACATGTTGCTTGCTCACAGCTCTCAAGCCACAAGGGTGTCACAATTGGTCTACCAAGCGCGATTGCTTCTAACATATTCTTTGTTCTTGCAAATCTATCAGCAACAAAATGTGTAGCATTTAAGCAATCTTTTGCTATTGAAATTCCCAACTTTTTCA
The DNA here is from genome assembly GCA_024085815.1 of Flaveria linearis. Taxonomy (NCBI): domain Eukaryota; kingdom Viridiplantae; phylum Streptophyta; class Magnoliopsida; order Asterales; family Asteraceae; genus Flaveria; species Flaveria linearis. The sequence goes on from CM044007.1 coordinate 84,362,781, forward strand.
TTATCTGCATCGGAAAAGTAGGAAATTTATGATTTAAATCGCTCACAAAGAGTTGGAACAAGAAGAGTATGATTAAAGGTTACAAAATGAACGGGTTTAATAACGGATCAATAGTAGTTCTTTGATGCAGGTCTGAGTAGGGTTGACTGGATACATATTTATCCAAAAGTTTAATTTTCTTATAGACAAATACCATACCAAAAAAGATTAAACTAAATGATATTATCCTGTAGAACTCGTTTGAATAATGATTTAGGAGACTGTATGCATTAAAAATGCATTTCGACCCATGAGTTTAAACTCTTGGACCCATTTGACCCATTCTAGCTATTTCTTTTTTATTTTTTGATGTTTGATCCACTGAAGATCAAACATAACCCGAATAAACCCATTATTGAAATTTCGCAACACTAGCTATGATGTTAATGAGACAACTAGCAATAATAGAGAACCTTTCTTTGCTGCTTAACCACATCATCATTAAGATTTTGGCTAAACAATACTCTAACTTCCACCTTTTTCCTGTGTTTTCTCAAATCCTTTGATATGAAATCAGGGAAAGATTCTGCAAATCCAAACCTAGTAAGCTCGTTCTTGAGAGAACTTGGAGAGTTTTTCTTAGTGCTCATTGTAACACATTTGGTGTTAGTAACTTCTGCTAAATTCGGTTGGCCAACTTTCTGTGTCAACGATCCTTTCAAAAACTTATTTACAGTCGTTGATCTGAATTTGGAAGCAGATCGTGATTTCCTTTTTACACTTGACATCAAAAAAGCTTCTCTGAAGTTCCCTTCTGTCTCACTGGGGGACACAACTGAAATTCTATTGCCACTTAATGTTGCGTTTTGTCTCATATTTCTACACGTCCTTTTCTTTTTGGGCCATTTCCATGTCTCAAACTTTATATGACCAGAAATTGTATCTAGATCACCCTTTTTCCTTGCATGAAGGATGTTAATCTGTTTACAATGTGTAATATATTCAAGATTACATAAATTTTCACTTCTCTTTGAAGTTTTTGCTGATGACCCATGCCTAGTTCTGCTAGCCACAGGTGAAAAGGTTTTAACTTTTTTAATTTCACCTACAGACCCACGTCTTCTATAACAAAATCGGATATTTTTCTTTTCTGAATCTTGATTTTGCTTCAGTTTGGTAACAAAATTCACAGACGTATCACATGCCTTCTTTAAATTTCAGTTGACGATTCTACATTCAACTCATTTTGGTTATAATTTGTTACATCCCTTAAAGGAAAAGGAAACTGTTTCAATGTTTTCTTGTTCATGCCTTCACTTTCATTAGCATCAACAGTGGGAGGTGTTGCATACAACAAGGATTCCATAGCTTCAGCTGCCATTTGGGTATTAAAGGTAACATCAAACATATCATTTCCGGGGGGGTGGTCAGGTAATTCTTCCTCAAAGTGTTGATCAACTTCTCTTCCATCCAAATGTATCTCTTTTTGGATGCTGAGATCTTTTTTCTCCAAAATGAACTCCCCTCCGTAATCAGGCTGATTATCATCCCAATCAAAGGTTGAAATACCAATTTGGTTCATAAGGTTGGCTTTTTTTACCAAATCATGGGACCCTTTTGCCAATGAAGTAAAAGGTGATCTTTTCCCATTAATTTTTGGAATTTTAACATCTGGAGAATGATTTTCAACACTAACCGAAAGATAATGATCCACAAATCTCAATGCACTAGCTTGTGTTAACTCCCCAGATTCTTGAGATTCATCAACTGCTTCATTTGCATTCTCAAAATTATTATAATTGGCCTTCTGGTCTTGATCAACTTTCGCTATATATTCATTATTTGACATTAAGTTTTTCTCACTTAATGTCCCAATTAGTACTTCTTGATCTTCTGTGTCCGCTTGTAGAGAGTTGTTCTCGGTTACTTTGTCTGTCAAATTGCTTCCTGCAGAAGACTTCACTTCAGACGATTGTGCACCAACTGCACTAACACGTCGCCACAAATATCCTGATATGAAATAAAATTTCAAATTGGTTACCAAAATCCTTTAACTTAAAAACCATTCAACTTCACTATGTTACTAGTTTTTCAGTTAGTAGCTGTTTTTAGTCATAACATGCACAAAATGATATGCTAAATGATTTAAACATCTATAAATTCTGAAGATGCAATAGATTGTATTCATGTTTCTAATCCAAGAAGAAATATCACACGTGTCCTCAACAATCTGTATGTTTGCAACCAAAGGTAAAGCTTGCTTATATGATATCACAGCTTATTGGTTATAACAATCAAAAGAGAGTAATATTTCTCTTCAGAAAATATATATTAACAGCACTTGTCTGAAATTGTTTACAAACATACGATCACCATATTTTATAAGTATTACGGGGATTAAATACCCAAACCATATTTTCATGGTAGTTCAAGCAAAAAAAACAGCAAAAGGGGTTACATGAAGCTTATAATGTAATACCAAATATATTTCTTATGCAATGATATTGCTCAAGCTTACATCAAATATGAGACTTGGTCAATCATAATAGATGCATAAACCCTAAACCCTAAACAGTGGCCTTAAATTACTGGTTTGCATACCTCTGGCTTTTCCATCTTTTTGCTCAGATGTTACTTCATCATCACTATCCAACACAATCAAATCCTCACTGTCTTCTACCATTAGTGCTCTCAGGTCACCAACAAAATTGAGAATATCCAGCTCCTTGGTGTCTTCATCCAAATTCACAAACTGGGCTTCCATGAAAGCGCTTTCCTCTTCTTCAGTGTAATCAAAAGCCCGAGCAATCATAAGACCATCCTCAACAGCTACATCAAGCTTATTCCCTGTCGAATCAAGAACAGATACACATAAGACCTTAGAAATACTAAAAACACATACCATTGCAAACAATTAAATAAAATTTCTGAAAATGATCCATGATAAAATTCCAAATTAATACAGAGTAAACAAGAAACAATAGACTTTCTGTTCCATTGTTGTAAAACTAAAAAACTTCGTATCAGAATGCTTTAAAATTCAGCAACTCCATCCGTGAAACTCCATCTCAGTATTTCACTTTGAATTTTTTTTTTTGGGTCAAATCAAGTAGTTCCCAAATTTGAAAATGTGGCACCAATGCTGTTACAAATTCACCATCTACATTACTATATTTCCCAGTACATGATATGAGCATACGACTACATAACTATGCTATAGGTGTACTCGTTGTTTGACTTAGTCCCCACTTTGCACACGAGCCAGGGAGGGACGTTTCGCGATCTAATGTAGGCATCCTTACCCACTATGCGCAGCCGGCTATTTCTCACGGCTTCCACACATGAGCTCAAGTCCATAAGGTTACAAAATCATTAACCTTAACGGTTTGCTACAAAGCCCGCATTCGTAGCTATACTGTGCAAAATTTACAATCCATAACTGGTAATTACAAAATTCACCATTTTGATATCATCAAAGCTCAATGATCAGTTTGAACCTAAAGCATGAGTGGATGCGTGCTTTAAGATAGAAGAAAGAAAAAAGGGAAAGATAGCGTACCAGCTTCATGATAGTCAAATGACTCAATTCCAGCCATAAAACAAACCCTTTGCGTAAAAACCCAAAACCCTAATCAGTTCTTCACCTCACGTCAAACGCCTACGACAAAAGATCAATCAAAAACACCAACACTGACAAGATTTCTACCGCACATCGGCACATGAAAGAATCAAACGGGAAGCGTATTTGAGAAGATAATGATCACTAAAAATATGAAAACTTAATCGCAAATCGGAGGACGAAATCATGAAATACGATGTCTATTAGGTGATATTACGTCTAAATGACACAAAATTGATGGTGAAATTGGGGTATGAGAGGTTGTAATGATGGATTTGATGGTGGATTTTGGGGAAATGAAGCAAAATAATGATGAATTTTGGAGGGAAAATATCAAAATATGAATAAAAATTTGAGGGGACAAAAGGGGCATTCCGAGAATCGAACTCGGGACCTCTCGCACCCAAAGCGAGAATCATACCACTAGACCAAATGCCCTTTTCTGAAACAAACAACAAATATCATTATAAATCTGTTTTCAAACGCTTATAAATCTTTTTAGTTAGATTGATTATGTGAAATCATATTTGGAAGTGTTGTATTAGTAGTTGTGAGGGTAAAATTTTTAAAATGTTTGTAGATTTTAGTTGTTTATGTTAATTAAATTATATAATTCATATTTAAATCATATTTAAAAGCTTGTTTTACGTGGTTATTTTACGTTGTCAGTTTTGTTAGTTTTTTTTTTTAAATACATACATTATGTGGTCCCATTAAACTATTAAAATCATTCATCTCTCTCGAAAATGGAGTCAGGCGCAAGTTTAATCTCACATGTCTGTTAATGGTTGGTCGCTAACAAAAGGATATGCAAGCGGATGGCAATTTCTAGCCGGTAAGAAGGAAAAGGAAAGACATGTAGGTGGTATCCGGGAGGTCGCCAAGGAAGAAGGGAGAGTTCCAAAGCTAGAGTTTCATATGCAAAAGATTATGATAAGATGCTTGTTCTAAATTGATCATATGTTATTTTGTCTTTTGTATTGTCATTTGTTTTCACTTTAAATTTAGTTAACTTTCAACAATCTAATTTACATTTTGATCAAAGTTAAGAAAAACTTTATCTATTTAATAAATCAAGATGTAAAAGTTTCAGTCTGTGGTTTTAAATGAGTAGATTAATAACCAACTCCATTAATGTATAAATCCAATATAGGTGAAGTCATCCATGTGTGCATCATTCATCCATATGTACACATGATAAAGATCAATTACCTTTACACATCTAAGTCTCTCTCTTCTCTCTCTCCTCTCTCTCTCTCTCTCTCTCTCTCTCTCCATATACACACACACACAAATATATATGTATGTATGTATGTATCCTTCCCTTTGTGCATCATCCATAAAGATCAAGCCTTTTTTCTTGCAAGTTGTTCTCCCCCTCATCTCTATGTCTCTGCCCATGTGTATCTTGTTATAATCAAGATCAATGATGCTAAGATCAATCAAATCTACTTGGTCAGTGATTTCATCTTCAAATAACATATATATGTTTGTGTGTATCTATAATATACGTATGTACAATAAAATGTTATACATAAATAGTTTGTTGACATTGACTTGTTTTATGAAGCATATCCATTTCAAGAGGTGTGATCCCTCCACCCTTTCAGTTTGGCAGGTTCTCTTCCAAAACTCCAAGGTTTGTTTCTCATAATCTTGGATAAACAAACAAACAAACCCAGGATAATCTTGGATTACATGTTAGTTATTATAATTGCATCTGATTCTTTTAGTATTACATTACTTTTTAGTTGTGAAATTTATAGTTTTGTACAAATTAACTTAGAAATTGGATGAGGTTGCATAAGGTTGAGATCCAAACATGTGTTTAGAGTGTAGACCACTCGGGATCATGTTTCTAATGATATTTTGATGATAAGACGTCTTTTAAAAAAATATTTTAAATTCTAATAGGCATCTGTATAGGTTGTTCGTAAGATTAGATTTAACGATTGTTATAAAACATTAAAAAATAAAAATAAAATAAAATAACTTAGGAGCAGGGGGACTTCAGTTATTTCAATTAAAGATTCTTTTACATGTTACTTCAAAGTCACGATGATCACAAAATCCAAAAATTATTATGATAACATTACCTTTTATAAGCCTTTTGCCGTTGTCTTTATATTTAGCAAAAAAAAAAGTAATAAATAAAAACCTTACTCATTTAAGGAAAAGTATTATAAAATGTCACCATATCCATTCAACCCTTTTAGCAAAATATAACAAAAGGAAGGAAAATCCATGGACCGACCCCATCATCTCCACCCTTAGGAACTACGAGACTCCCCCAAAGGACGCTTTCAGCATCCAGGGGTCACAGACATAAAATAAACCTTGTACAATATGCGGAACGCATTGGCTGGAACGCATTAGTTGTGCACTCTCAGGTTAGAAGAAGGACGATCACTCATTCTTACAACCAGTGTTCTTAAGGTCAAAGAGTCGGCGGCTAAGTTTATATTTGATACAGTGGGGTATAATTTAATTTTCTTTCATAAAACAAAAGTAAAAATCCACTTATTCAAAATTCTATAAGTGAACATTTTCAATGTTTTTGGGGACTGAAATATGGTTTAATTTATCAATATTTCTCTATATTTTATAAACTTTATTCCTCTTTCTATATGAGAGAAAAAGTACCCATACTATATCCACACTATGACTTGATGCTTGTATGATTTAAAACTTTGTTACCTTGTTATTGAGGAGTCAATTATATGAATAATAATTCGTATGAACATTATTTAAAAGGTACGTATATGGTTCATACTGTTTGTCAAATCATAACATGGTTTTCACTAACAGAAAATAGATCCTTTGATTTTTTTTTTTCAAAATATTCTCTCATTCTAAAAACTATATTAATATTTATTTCATCAACATTAAAATGTCTCAATTGAAGTTGCTATTATATTTAATTTGAAAAAATAACAACATAAGTTAGAAGTTATTTTGAACAGTTTGTGTTGCAAATCACAGCAAACTAGAAGGCAAGGTAGCATTGATCACCGGAGGCGCTAGCGGCATTGGCAAAGAAACAACAACCAAATTCATCCACCACGGGGCCAAGGTGGTGATCGCAGACATCAATCACCACCTCGGGCACACCACCGCCACACAACTAGGCCCAAACGCCTCATTTGTCGCGTGCAATGTCACCAACGAGCCTGATATTGCCAATGCAGTTGATTTCACGATTTCAAAACATGGAAAACTAGACATCATGTATAACAACGCCGGGATAGCATGCCGGACCCCACAAAGCATAGTTGACCTTGACCTCGACACTTTTGACCGAGTCATGTCAGTCAACGTTCGAGGCGTGTTAGCTGGGATAAAACACGCCTCACGGGTAATGATTCCCCGTGAAAGCGGGAGCATACTGTGCACCGCTAGTGTGACAGGCATATTAGGTGGCATGTCACAACACACATATTCAATATCAAAATTTACAGTTATAGGGATTGTGAAATCATTAGCCTCGGAGTTATCGCGACACGGTGTTCGGATTAACTGTATATCGCCTTTCGCGATCCCGACAACGTTTGTTATGAACGAGATGAGAGTGTATTTCCCGGGGCTGGAAGACGATCAAATCGTGAAAATGGTGCGTGATGCTGCGGAATTCAAGGGGACTTACTGCGAGCCCGCTGACGTGGCGAACGCGGCGGTTTATCTAGCTTCTGATGATGCTAAGTTTGTTAATGGTCATAACCTTGTGGTGGATGGTGGTTTTACATCTACTAAAACCATTAGGTTTAGTGTACCAAATCATTGATTAGTGGTTACAACAGCATTTTGTATATCTAATAACATGTCTTTTGGAATTTTGATTTAAGCGTGTCGTGTTTCTGTTAAAACCGGATATTTACAATCACATTTTTGTTCACAAGTCGGTCGCAAATAATTTTTACGACAGACTTGCAAAAAAATGTGGTGTCAAAACCTCCCTGGTTATATATAAACATAATTAATTTTACAAACAACATATACATGAATGAATTAATGGTCTAGAAAAACATCAATTAATGATGGTTAGGTGACTTTGTGTTATTTTAAGGGATGTTATAGTGATAAAACGTCTCATCTTGATTCAAAGGTTAATGGTTTAAAAATTAGAAAATACAAGTGTTTCTTATTTATAGGATACCATATGAAAATAAAGGAAGTAGATACATGTTGGAAAGAGTTTATTAGTATTAGGAAGTTATTATAAGTTTTCAGAAACAATTAGAACAAAACCCCCGTGTTGTTGGGGCATAAAACCGTGCAAAATAACACCAATATCACACCACCATTAATCACCATCAACATTGAAATTGCAGTTTGTTAATAAGAAGAAATAAGAACAACGTGTAAAAGATATATAAATATAACTAAATTGATTTAAGACTCACGCTTTATGACGAAACTGTTAAATGGGAGAAAATAAACGTAGAAAACGATGCTGTGTTAACTCACAAAATTTCGAAGGAAATGTAAATTAAAATGTAAAATTGGTGAATTGCACATGCATGTTTGTGTCATGTTAACTTACAAAAACCTAAAACAAATGTAGTATAAATTTTTATGAGATTAATTTGCAAAAGATGAATAGTTTGGGTTTAAAATAAAAATAATCAAATTTTGAAAGGTTAATTTGCAAAATAAGAAAATCTTTGGGTTAAAAGTGAAAAGTCAATTTTTTTGAAAAACTCCATATGCATAAGATACAATAACATTATTTACAGAAACTAGGTCTTAACACCCCGCGCGTTTCGCGGGGAATCCAAACCACGTTATAACCGATGTCTAAGACACCCTAGCAAAACCTTAACATTCATTTCATTAAGATCCACACCCTCCTAATAACCATTTGATATAATCTTAACAATCAGATTACATATGTTAAACTCAAATTGTGTTTTGATAAAAAAGTTGATCGAATACATAATATGTAACTTTATAACACCATGTTAACCTAAATCCAACTTAACATGAGGCTCATAAATACATGTTATTGTGGCTGCAAACAAAACGATTGCCACGC